>ONZH01020339.1:0-524993 GCA_900303285.1 Rhinella marina
AGGGTTACAAATGGACCCCCAGAAATTCGACGCAGTACTAAAATGGCCTGAACCCCGTACTCTGAAGGCTGTCCAGAGGTTCCTGGGGTTCGCTAATTACTACAGACAGTTCATTCCCCATTTCTCTTCTCTGGCAGCACCTCTTTCCGCACTCACTAAAAAAGGGGCTAATCCTAAGAACTGGACCCCTGCTGTGGAGAGGTCCTTCGCCTCTCTTAAACGGTGTTTTGTGGAAGCGCCAGTACTACATCGGCCAGACACCACCAAGCCGTTTTGTGTAGAGGTTGATGCCTCGTCAGTGGGTGCAGGTGCTATGCTTTTCCAGAGAAACGAAGTAGGGAAGAAGGTTACTTGCGCCTTCTTCTCTAAGCTGTTTTCTCCTGCCGAGAGGAATTACGGCATTGGGGACCGAGAACTGTTGGCTGTGAAGTTGGCACTGGAAGAATGGCGTCATCTCCTGGAGGGTGCCGCTTTTCCCGTGCACATATTCACGGACCATAAGAACCTCACTTATATTCAGTCGGCACAGAGGTTAAATGCCAGACAAGCCAGGTGGGCCCCTGTTCTTTTCCAGGTTCAACTTCATCCTCCATTATGTCCCTGGGGAGAAAAATCTGCGGGCTGACGCCCTGTCTCGGTCCTTTGAGACCGAGGAGGATGAGGAAGTTGAGCCTCGGTTGATAATCCCCACCGAAAAACAACTGGTGGTGAATCCAGTGGCGATCAACAGGGTTCCCCCTGGCAAAACATTGGTTCCGCAATCACGGAGGGAGAGGTTATGTCTTTGGGGACACTCCTCTCGGGTGGGGGGTCACTTCGGTGTCCGACGCTCAGTGGAGCTTATATCGCGACATTACTGGTGGCCTACTCTGGTTGCGGATGTCCGGGCATATTTGCAGGCATGTGTGACCTGCACACGTAACAAACCCTTGCGTCAGCGCCCCGCAGGGTTATTGTCCCCACTCCCGGTGCCCAAACTCTCCCTGGCAGGTGTTAGGGATGGATTTTGTGACCGATCTGCCCATCTCTCAAGGGAGGAAAGTGATCTGGGTGGTCACAGATCATTTCACCAAAATGTCCATCCTGGTGGCCTTTGCCTGGCCTACCTTCCGCTAGGGAGTTAGCACGTTTATTTACCCGTCACATTTTTCGGGTGCAATGGTATGCCCGAAAAGATTGTGTCGGATCGTGGGCCACAGTTTTCTGCCCATTTTTGGAGAGCTTTGTGTCGGCTGCTCCAGGTTGAAACTCTGCCTGTCATCTGCTTTTCACCCCGCAGAGTAATGGATTGGTGGAGCGTATGAACCAATCCATGGAAACATATCTGCGCCACTTTGTGTCGGCCAGGCATGACGACTGGGTAGAATTATTACCCTGGGCAGAGTTCGCGCTGAATAATGCAGTGGCAGATTCAACTGGTCAGACACCGTTCTTTTGCTGTACGGGCGACATCCGCGAATTCCGTTGCCCATACCTGTGGCATCCGACGTGCCAGCTGTAGCTGATTGGGCAGCGCATGCCCGAGAGGTCTGGGACCAGGCTCAGTCCTCTATGGTCGCGTCCAAAGACAGAATGCGTGTAACGGCTAATACCAGACGCAGACCCGCATCTGAGATGTCGCCGGGTGATCTAGTCTGGCTCTCCTCCCGCAATCTTCGGCTTCGAGTGCCCTCTCTTCGTTTTGCTCCTCGATACGTTGAGTCCCTTTAAGATTTTGGCCCGTCTTAACAGTGTCGCATATAAGTTGCGCCTGCCTCCATCTTGGCGTATCGCCAATGCCTTCCATGTGTCACTCCTCAAACCAGTGGTGATGAACCAGTTTTCTCGGCAACATCCGGAGGAATCCGAGTCTCCACAGGATGACTTCGTGGTACATGAGATTCTGGATTCCAGAACTGTTCGTGGTCGGTTATTTTACTTGGTGGACTGGGAGGGCTATGGGCCAGAGGACCGTACATGGGAGCCGGTAGAGAATATCCACGCTCCTCGTTTGGTGGCTGACTTTGAGCGCCATCGTGGACGGGGTGCGGGATCGGGCCGAAGAGGGGGGGGTAGTGTTAGGACGACGCGCCGCGTGACAGCACAGCCCCGCCGTCTAGCGCGATCACATTGACCGCTGCGGTTTTACTGCTATAGTCTGTATTGTCTCTATGCTGAGATCTTGGGGTGTGGCTGCTCCTAGACTCAGTTGAGTGACAGATGCAGTGTCCTATCCGTGGGAGTACTGGGCTGCGGGTCTTGTCCAATCAGGCTACACCCCTCCCTATATAAGGTTGTGAGTTTGACACGCCCGCTGCCTAGCACCAAAGCAATTGTATGGAGAGAGCTGGGAGCCGGCCTGTGTGTGTCTGCTAGCATCAAGTGGATGCTACTCCTCTTTCCTACTATCTGTCCCGGCAATGCCTCTTGTCGACTCTGAGACATTGGCGCATGGGGAGCCGGCCCCTCTATCCTTCCACCTGTCTCTTGTTCTTTAGTGAGTCTTTTATTTAGGCAGCAGGAGTCTGTGTGGCTGTTGTGGTTGTGGCTCGTGCTCTGGGCCTCTGGCCAGGGACACAACTCTATTTATAATTTAGTACCCCGTGTGTTCGTTCCTGTTCACATTTGATCTGGTTTTGTGCTGACTACTCTCTGTGGTGTTAACAGAGAGAGTCCGTTGCTAGTGGCAATGAGCGGATCCAACACAGCTGCACCTGAGCTGTATTATCAGGTGTCCAGCGGGTCCTCGCTGCACTATATTATGTTATTTTTTTAATATAGTGTGGCAACCGTAACACTATCACTGTAGTGCACTATAGTAGCCCTGATAAGGGCTTTTAATCACGCTCCTGCCTGTCCAACTGCTAAAACCTGTCTGTCCCTTCTCCAGCCTCTGTCCCTGACTAAGTTCACGCAGCATATGCGTACGAGCAGGAAGAGCTGAGTTTTTAATATTCGAGGTCACATGGTTTTTCCAGCCAATCCATGTAGACGCTGTTTTCGCGCTGCCAGCGTGCTCAGCGTGCCTGTCATACCCCCCCTGCATGTTGATTGGTGGAAAAAGAGCGCCAGGGAAGGTGGGAGGGGAAACGAATTCTAAGTGCGCCATCGCCGTTATACTCGATTGAAATCGAGTATGCCGAATAGCGTAGTATTCGATCGAATACCGGCTCGATCGAACACTACTCGCTCATCTCTATCTATGATCCATACTTTACTTGAGATTTGATTGTTTGTTTGTTTTGCTCCTGCCCTCCCACAGGGCATCTGACGTCACAGAAGAGGTTCTATTAGCCCATCCTCTATAAATACCTTGTCTATGTATGTTATATCTGACTGGTTGATGAATAAAGAAATACTGAGTTTAAAAATATCTTATGCCGCTGGGACTCTTCCTTCAAGTTGCACGTGGATTGCGATCCTTCCCGCTGCGGCGTCCTACTGACCTGGTGCCGGCTGTTTTCTATAACACTAGTAAACGGATCCGTCCTAAGTGTGTCACACCAAACGGATCCGTCCCCATTGAATTGCATTGGGGTCATGACGGATCTGTCTGGGTGCGCGCAGGGGACCCGAGTTTTTTGAGCTCGGTACAAGCATGTTCGATCATCACTATTGTTTAGCGTTTATTATTTCAATGTTAATGTTATGTATAACCAGCATGATTTTTGCATGGGTCCTACAGGGTTAGGGTCCATTCACACGTCCTGTTTTTCTTTCCTGATCCGATCCGCATCCGATCCGCAAATCAGGCGGATAGGATGCAGATCCATTCATTTCAATGGGTCCTGAAAAAATGCGGACAGCACTCCGTATACTGTCCGCATCCATTGTTCCGTTCCGTTATGCGGATCCGCAAATAAGATAGAACTTGTCCTACTTTTGTCCGCATATGCGGTCCGTGGTCCCATTATAGTCAATGGGTCCGCAAAAAATGCGGATGATATGCGGAATGCATCAATATGTCATCCGCATATCATCCGCAATTGCAGATCCGTTTCCAGGAAATAGAAAGAAATACCCTACCAACATATATTCCTCCTTCCCTTTTTTTTTGTTGAAAAACGAAACGGATGCGGATGTACAATTGGTAAAAACAGAAGGTTTTTGCGGAAACACGGATCCGCAAAAAACGGACCAAAAATCTGGAAAAGAAAAATATGGACATCTGAATGAAGCCTTAATCAACACTGAAGCAGCCCCTAGAGGAGGCTGGGAGGTGGACTGGTGAGCTGCACCCCTAGCTCAGTGTACTTTTCTTGTTTGCAGAGGAAATGAGAGGTTGTGTTTTGCCTCACTCCTCACTGCTCACTGCCTCAAGCTACATCTCTGCATGAGCCATTAAGAAAGAACCATCTGCACAATATGGTACTCCAGGAAATGAGAGAGAGAGCAGAAGTTCCATGATCTGTAATGGCTGAGCAAACGGAATCAATAAGGTACACTGAGCCTAAAAGCTAATAGACTTTACTGCTGTGAATACTGCTAAGACACCATCCACACTGGGACACAACCTGACCACGTGTATCTTAAATGCCTCAGTTGCAGATTACAGACATTCCCTGAATCATTACTGCCAATCTCCGATACTAAGAAGAGAAGGAGTTCATTGAACTTAAACCTTGTCTATACCCTTTCAAAACCATCTGAGAAGATTTGTACTGTATATTGTTTGAACTGTATTTTGAGACAACTGAAAGTATTACAACCCTGATTATGTCCTTCCTTAAAGAGTTGTTTATTCTATTACATATGGCCTGATTACTGACTCAAAAATTACTGACTCATTTGCTCACCACAACACAAGCATTTCCAGCCTAGCACCCATAACAAAAACGTTAACACCAAGGGCAACCCAACTACCATAAGGCAGGAGCCCCAACATCAGAGTGTGCCTAGACGGAAAAAAGGGTGTGCTGTTCTCGTCCTAGGGAGTGATGGTTTGAGGAAAGCTACTTTTGCAGCTACAGCCACTCCCACGCCCATTCTTCTCTCCAACTCCTCAGAGGCTTGTGGAATATATTATAGGGCAGTGCACACGTTTTCAATATACAATGACTAACCTTTATTAACTTGCTACTGGAAAACCATGAATGACTGGCATCTATGCTACCAACTGGGTCTCCACAAGGAAATGTAGTACCTTTCAACAGCAACTCCACATCACTATAATGTAAAAAAAAAGAAGGGTTAATGATCATCCTGCAAATGTTCACGTTGGACTAAGAGCCATGACACACCCGTACAGTGAGTTGTCATTGCAGGCAACCTGTGCAGACCACACATGGCTTGGCTGTTCTATGCTTCTTTCTGGCATAAACCACGAGGCTGAACCCTCGGGAGCCCTATGGCAGGAGTCTTACCTTTAAAACACTTAGGGGGGAATTTATCATTAGGAAAATATTTGAAGTCAGTTTTGCTTCAGTCTGTGTTGGAGTACTTTCTGCCACATTTATCAAACGTCACAGGTTGTTTGATAAATGTGGCTTGTCCTTAAACCTAACACTTCTGTATAGGGAAGCTACTCCACTTTTCCTACTCCACCCTCCTCCTGGAGTGAGATTGCGACTATTTTGCGACTTTTTTTAAAAAGTCACAATGATAAATCTGGAGTGAAACTCATTAACATGGCTAACCACACCCACTTTTCCACCCATATTACAAACTGGAGTGAGTGGTGTACACATTCAAAAAGTCGCAAAAAAATGCGCAAAAAAGTCGCAAAAGCCCTATCGTGCGACTTTTTGAAGACAGAATTCTGGAGTGAAGGTGTGATAAATCAGGGCCTTAGAGCTCTCATATTTCTAGCACAGACTTTCCAGATTGAATTTTCTTCTTCTCAAACCATTTACCCGTTTGCTTACAAATTCTAGTAAAACATCCAAAATCTTTCTGTTTTGTCAGTATAACTTTCCAAACTCCAATAATGAAACTAGATGGGGAAAGTGTTTAGTCGTGTTAGTTCTTCTGTTTTATTTTATAAAGTAATGAATTATGTATTATGTTTTAACCCCTTAATGCCACAGCCAAATTAGTTATTGGCCTTACCATAGGTATAGCAATAGAAGGTGCCTAGAGCATGAGGGGTCAAAAAAGTCTCAAGTATAAGAAATGGTACATGGTAAGTGGAGATCCTGTTTCACATTTATTTGACATTGGGACCCAATAATTATTTGGCTACATATAAAAATTAGCATTTATTACAGATGCAGTGATATATAGTAGCCCAAAAACACTGCAGATCCTGAGTTAAAAGGTCCTCCACCAATAAAGATGAACCAGAAAATAGTCATTTACTCCAAAGTACCCCAGACCTCCGGGAATACGTTAATTAACCTCTATGGATATGTTCATTAACTCAAAACTCCCTAAGGCTAGGTTCACATATGATATGTTCCTTGCACCGAAATTCTGCAACAAAGTACAGTACAATGTAAGTGAATATAACAGAGCTCCACATCAGATTATGGTCATGCTGCAGATCTCTGGCAATGTAATAGGTGAATGCGCAGTTGATAGTTGCCAGTTGCCGTGGCTGAAACTACAAAAGTAGAAGCAAACACAAAGTAGAAGCACTCTGCAAACATAAAATATATAAACTAATGTTATATTTACTATATGAATATTAGGTACTTAACAAATGTATTTTGATAATAATTATCCACCATAGCAAGGTGACCTGTTACTGGATGGGAACCTACTTTATGATATCTCACTCTGTGAGAAAGGTATCATATAGAGTAGGTTCCCATCCAGTAAAAGTTCACCTTGCCATGGTGGATGGGTGCAAATAATTTTCAAAATATATTTGCAAAGTACCGTATATTCATTTATACAGTGAGTATAGCATTAGTTCATTTTATGTTTGCATAGCACTGTTGCATTGTGTTTGCTTTTTTAATGTAAAAGGTAAAATCTGAAGCTAAATCTACACCAAATCTGTGAAGATATCATGGAGAAGTTTGGTGGGGATTCGTAGGCTGTGTAAGCAGTATAATATTGATGTGATTCATGAACCAAGCATATATTTCCAGAGATATTTTCATTAACCCTTTAACCTTATTCTAGAAGAATATATATATATATATATATATATATATATATATATATATATAGTGACACAGTGATGGGCCTGTTGCTTGATGGAAGGTATTTTCCTCCCAGCATGTGGGACAACCTGGACTCATTGACAGCCAGGTGAGGTCAAGCACTGGACTGGTTCTTAGGTGCTGGTCAGGGCTTTGCCGACACCTGTCTTAAAAGCCAGCTGGATGGCAGCAGGGAGGAGATGAGGCCTATGCCTGGATGAAGGCTTGTGACCTGTTTGGGGAAGACAGGTCGATTTAACCCTGGACTTTTTGTGCCAAAATGGCAGCGTGGTGTGAATGAACACCAGGACTTTCAACTGAAGTTAAGTGTTTTTCTGATTTGTTAAAGCCTGCTTGTGTGAATAAACACTGCAGTTGTTCAAGAACTGTCTTGATGCCTCTGTTCTGCGTCTGCTCACCCTGCCTACCAGAGCAAATCTCCGATATAAATATATATATACACTTACTCATATTTAGACATAAAATTTGAATGAACCTTTTTTTTTCCTGGGACCCTATGTTGCTCTTTGTGTACCCTTAGGTTGGCAGACTACAAATAACATTTTTAAATTCATCTTTTTCCTCCCTTTGCTCTGTGTTGAATTGATTTGAATGGTGTATGAGATCCAGTCAAACACATGGCGACACAGCTGCTTACTTTACCATATACGCCACATCCAGAGCAGCTTGTGAGTGTTTAACCCTTTCTTAGCGCATAGCTTCAATAAATCCTTTTTGCTCAAGCATCAATGGTTCATTATTACAAGAGGGGTTTACTTGAGCAAACCTCAACTCCCACCACAAAACAGTCTGTGTTGAGCGAAGGCTATAATTACTCTCCCCCCGTCCCCTGGCTAAAACCCCACAACAGTCCACAAGTATTCCCTTTTCACTTTCTTCATAGACACTTTATTATTACCCAAACCAAAGCTGTAAGTCTTCTGCAACTACTAAATCCTTATCACCATTGTTCTAAAAGTAGATTAACTGTTGCTTCAAAAACGTGAAACTAGTAATTTAAGAAAAAAAGGAAGTTTAAACCTACTTATGCTTTAAAATTAATAAACATTGTGGAATTTGAGTATTAGTAAATTGCATGGATTATGTGATTCACTTTAAAGGGAATGTGAAAATGTAATAATTGTTGGTGATGTTATCGTTCACTATCTCTAGTTATAAAATAAAATCCTAAAATCCAGCAGTTTTTTGCGCTGGAAACTAAGGCTACTTTCACACTAGCGTTTTTAATTTCCGGTATTGAGTTCCGTCATAGGGGCTTAATACCGGAAAAAAACGCTTCAGTTTTGTCCCCATTCATTGTCAATGGGGACAAAACTGAACTGAAGACATCGGAATGCTCCTGAAAGCATTCCGTTCCGTCTTCAGACCGGAGAACAAACCGCAGCATGCTGCGGTTTGCTCTCCGGTCCAGGCATCCGCACCAAGACGGATCCGGAATGACCCCCAATGCAAGTCAATGGGGACGGATCCGTTTGGTGTGACACACCAGTAATCCGGATCTGTCCTCCATTGACTTGCAATGGGGGGTCATTCCGGATCCGACTACACATATACAGAAATACATACAGACATACATACATACTCACACATACACACATACATACTCACATACTCCAAGCAGGGACGTCGGCAGCATGTCTTCACGCGCCTCCTGCGCGCAGCTATGACGTTTCCCCACTGCGCCCAGCAGAGGGCGCTGTGGGGAATCGTCATCACTGTGCGCAGGAGGCGTGTGAAGACGTTTTGCCGGCGTCCCTGGCTGGAGTATGTAACTATGTATGTATGTGTTTGTGTGTATGTGTGTGTATGTATGTTCTCTGTGTCTGTGTCAACATGTCTGGGGCCGGAGCGCTGCTCCGGCTCTACACATGTATCAGCGGCAGTACGGATCCGTCGGCACCCTTTAGGTGCCGGATCCGTGCTGCCGCTAGTGTGAAAGAGGCCTAAGCCTAATAATAGGCACCACTTCTTGGTCTATACAGATCACTTTTCAGCATTCATCTTATTATCATTACAGGGAGGATTACCATGACAGCTATCATCCAGGTATAGATAACACTGAATCCACCATTCATAATAGGTGATATCACAGCTTGCCCTCCTGACCTCTGCACAGGTCACACAGCATGCTTAAAAAACTCTCCAATAGAAGTCAATGAGTTCCTTTAAGTCTATTGTGTCTGTGACCTATAGTGGCTGCTGTAAAGCATCTCTAAGAACTATTTCATACGGCAGAAATTTCTTGGAAGTCCAATCACAGCTTAAATTCATTCAATGGGGCTAAGCCGCAAGCGGGTCCGTGACATCTGAAGTGATCAGCTAAGGCAGAAACTGCAGAAGTGGCCTTGGTATACGCGCTAGATATTTACAACTTCAAAATCCACTGTGTGAAGGGGCCCTAAATGCTGTAAACAATAGCTCAGGCAAGATGGCAGCCCCCATAATCATGTTCAGGAAATAGAATACAAATGTCTGTAATGAGAAAATAAAAACAGATTAGAAAAAAGGGATATGTGTTGCTATCTGGTTTTAACTTGCAGAAAAAAATTATAGGTGACATATTTCCTTTAAAGAGCACCAGTCAGCAGGATCAACCAGTCATACTGCCTGGTAGAGTTTATCCTCCTGATTAAAATTATACCTGTCTTGTGAAAATTGGTTGCAATGTTCCTGAGGAAAAAATACTTTTGTTCTTTAGCAAATGTGGGTTTCAGTGTACCAAAGGGCATGGCCAGCAATGGAAACCTGAGGAGCTGAGGTGAATAGAGGGTCCACCCCTTGGGGCACTGAAGCCCTTATTTGTCTAAAGAATCATTTTTATTTTCAGGAATGCACAACCGATTTTTACAAGACAGGTATCATTTTAGTAATGAGGATCAACTGTACCAGGCAAATGCCTGGCTTAATAGAGTTGATTCTGCTGACAAATGCTCTATGAAGCACCTCTCAGTGAAACTTCCAGTCATAGGTCTGTGCTTATATGAAATCATGTGAGCATAGCTCCTGCTGGGAACAGCCTGGCTGAGGAATAAAGCCCAGGCCATAAAGGATGACAGACAGTGTCAGACTGGGGTGCCTGGGGGCCACCAGTAAAATTTATTTTGGGCGCACATCGTACAGATACATTCAAATATTACCTGCTCACACACCAGTATCCTCTGGATAGGTCATCAGTATCTGACTGACGGGCCTCTGACACCCGGTACCCCTGCTGATCAGCTGTTTGAGAAGGCACCGGTGCTCCTGTGAGTGCCGTGGCCTCCTCGACGCTTACTAGGCACAGCGCCATACATAAAATAGTGGCTGTGCTTGGTATCACAGCTCAGCCCCCTTTCACTTCTATGGGGCTGAGCTGCGCCTAGGTCACAGGCCTAGGAAAAGCAGAGAGAAGGCTGTGGCACTACTGCCAGAACTGGTGCCTTCTCAAACAGCTGATAGGCCCTACTGATCACATACCAGAGGCTAGGTCATCAGTATAAAAATTTCAAAAAAACCCTTTAAAAGCAGCTAACATGGATAGAAAAGAACAGAATATTTTGCAAAAGCATTCCAAGAAGAATAAGCTTATAGACTCCATAGCTAACATTGTCCAGAAAGTAAAAAGCTTCTGGCACTGGACAAGCTTAAAACAAAATCCAGACATGCCTACCATACTTCATCCCACAGTGGAAACCTGTAGTAGCATTAACTGTGAGTACAGCAACCTGTGAAAAAGGTACAGAACTTAGTCTGACATTGGGTTCTGCCCTGTGGTAGCATAGTAAGTAAGTGCTGCACCCCTATTTCTGGAAGCTAAGGCTACTTCCACACCTGCGGAGTGGGGCTCCGGCAGGCTGTTCCGGTGGGTGAACAGCCCGCCGGATCCGTGCTGCCGTATTTTTGTTCTGGCTGCCTCTCAACAGGGGTTGTCGTGCTGCGGCCAGATCCGCGGCCCGCCCCCATTACAGTCAATGGGACCGGAGCGCAGTTCCGGCCCCACATGTGCACCTGCGACAGCATCTTGGCCTATTAACTGTTACTGCAGCTATGTAACCTGTGAGATCTGTGGAAATTACATTTGTGTAAGAACTACCAGTCCATACAGAACTTTGACTAATGTACCTGAACTTGATTCTTCAGTAAAGAACCGTTCTACTAAAAACGTGGCCTCATTATTTCCTGCACTGAGCTGAAAAGGAACCTTTCCTTGCCCCTTATAGCAGCCTTTAACCAAGGGCACCTCAACCAACACCAGGCAGGAGGACCCCAAAGCCAGAGAGTACCCCAAAGGGAAGAAAGGTGCACCTTTTCCATCACTGCCAGGCTCAGGGAACATCCATTCTCCACTGGCACTAATAAATAAAACTAGTGGGTGTAAGTGACCTGATGCTTTGGGGCTGGACCTGTGATCCCTCTCTGTCAATCAGCAAGGAAGGGCATATTGTTTTCTTTGTACTACATTACAACGTAGCTGCTATGGGATCAAGGGTTGTGTTGTCCATTCAGGACATTATATGAAAACCCCTGTTGACCCTGGTTGTCTGGGTCACCTATAAATACAGCTTACGCTTCAGAACGAAGGGTTGGTTGGCCATTCAGTGGCCATTGTTGGTGATAGATTTGTCAACTTAAAGAGCTCTGTCTCGGTAACCATGCTATTGAATTCAGTAAATGGAGTCCTGGAGAAAAGGAGCATCAAACTGCAATCACATGATGACTGAATTAACTGTACTGAGTCTTGTATGTGCTGTCGTCTGTCTCATGGTCTGTCTTCACTTAATGTAAGGATTATACCCTGCTGAAGTTTATGATGGATTGTCCTCTATGTGAAGCAAACCTCATACATTGAGCTCTTTGTCTCCATTTCCTTGAATGACCTACAGTATGCAGTTTAGAAGATGATTTTTGAAGCGGAGACAAAAGTTGTGCACGCAGGACTTTTGTCTCCGCTTCAAAAATCATCTTCTGAGCGGAAACCTAACGGACCCCATTATAGTCTATGGGGTCCCTTAGGCTCTGTTGGGCTTAGTTATGTCCCGAATCCGGCCTTTCCGTTCTCCTGCTCCTATAACAGAGCAGGAGAACGGAAGCCCTAACGGTGATGTGAACGAGCCCTTATATATAGAACAATATAAAAACATATACACAGAATATATAGTTTTGTAACATTGTAAATACATTAGGCTACGTTCACTTCAGTGCCAGTTCCCAATTTTCTGTTCTGTTGTAGGAGCAGAAAAACATTCTAAAAAGGCAGTGTCAGATCTGTATTATGACAAAAATGAATGGCACCGGACCAACCCCATTGGAGTTCTGTCGGGTTTCTGCCAGGGAGCCCGGCATTTTACCTGGAATCTTTACCAGAGTCCTCTAAATGAGCCTCACATTACTTATCTTGTACTGACTGTGAGCTACAGACTTGGGGTTAATTCACACTTAGCGGTCCGCAATACATGGGCAGTGGCCATGTGAACTCCATGCTGTTGACCCATTGACTTGAATGGGTCAGCAATCAGCAAATGTCCTATCTTTTGCCGTATTTTACAGATCACAGACCCATTCAAGTCAATAGATCCGCACCACAATACAGGATTCACACGGCTGGTGCCCGTGTATTGTGGGACCACTATTTGTGGTCCACAACATGGACACGGTGACCATGCAGTCGTGTGAATGAGCCCTAAGGATATATACTCCAGAGCTCCATTCACAATTCTCCTGGTTGTCACGGCAAAAGTCAACAAGCTTGTTGTCAGACACCCTTCTAACACTCATCCATATGGTTATAGGGATAATACAGGATCATCACTGGTGTAGTTGGAGCACTTGCCCCCAGTCTCCAGGTCAACTCACCTGGTTTCTGGGGTTTCTTCACTCAATTGTGTCTGTGTCCCCAGGATGCAGATACAACTTAGCACCTGGCAGTGCTGGCGGAACAAGGGTACCATTAGTTTCCTGTCTCACAATTCTATCGCTTTTCTGTGATATAGGCGGCACAATGATGTTATTGTGCAGCCTGTGACATTCCACAAGAGCTGACCCAGCCAGAAGAGGCAAGGCCTGCGCCTGCTTCGCTGCAACATGGCACTGGGGACAGTGAGTATTATAATACGTGTGCTTTGTATTCAGGGGACACAAAGAAGAGGCACTAGATACAGAAGGCATAGTCAGAGGCACTATATATAAAATGGGTTCACAGACAGAGGCACTATATATAAAGGGTCACAGCCAAAGGACACTAGATTTAAAGGGGGTACAGCCAAGGGGCACTATATATAATTGGATCACAGCCAAGAGGTACTATGTATAAACGGGAGCACAGCCAAGAAGCACTATATATATATATATATATATATATATATATATATATATATATACGGGGAGCACAGCCAAGAGGCATTATATATAATTGGAGCACTTCCACTCCGGCCACTGCACAGGGGGTGCAGTGGCCAGAGTAGTCCCAATGCTACTGTCTACTGTCTCGCCATGTGTAGCTGCTCTCTAGAGAGTATGGTAAGGTGTGATGCCATCCAATGGGAAACAGGTCCAGAGAGTCAGGGTTTGCAGTAAACCAGTGTGCTTCTTTTCTGGAGGAACTGAAGTTCAAAACAATATAAGCAGAGGGCACAGAGTGTGTCAGAGTGACACCATTTTCCGGGGACATAGCATGTGCCATTCAGGAGCACAGTGTATGTTGCTATTATATTCAGGACACAGTGTGTGGCACTTAGAGGAGTGAGCGGCAAAATCTGCAGAGACAAGTTGTGGCCAGGAGAAGTCATCATGGTAGTCTCAACCAGATGGAGAATAACTCTGGAGGAGATGTCACCTGTAAGTCACTAAATGTAAATGTTTATTCCGCCACTGACTGCATCCGATCAATGCTATAGTCACCTGTATGATCTCCAGCTTATGATGAGTGGTAGTATTTTGTTTTAAGAAACTCCCAGTGTGAGTCTATGTGGTCAATATATATTACTATGGTTAGTATCAGTGTTGTATTTTTGTAGTGATCTTGGTTGTGGCAGTGTATTTGTGTGTTAAACTTGAATCTGACACTACACTAATCTGACACGATATGATCTGATGCTATCTGATCTTTGTTGGAAGCTCCAAACTGGGTCTCCATCACAGATTCTGTTAAAAAGACTAGACAAAAAAAGGACAATTTTGTCCGGTAAAAAGCCAGCATCCCAAACGGAAATTGAATGGACCCTACAAGGTAGTCAATGTAGTCTGTTCAGTCCAGCACTTCCATTATTTTTGTTGTTCTTCTCCTATGATGGAATAGAACAAAGGGATGTGATAGCACTCTGATGAACTCAACAGTAAAGCCTGTATTTAGAGGGTGTAATAAAAATGCTGCAAACTGCACTGTACATCTTTTCCCCTTATCTCAGTGCTTAGTGAATGCGCTGTCCACACATATGACCACATATAAGCCTATTATTAAATTATACATGTAGTGAGTGTTTGTGAGTAGGTATGTATGTAGAAGTTATTATATCTATAGTACAAGCTTGCCAACATTTCTGGTACATCCAGGAAGCTGCCAGAAAAAGGGAAGATCTCCCAAATTTTTCAAATAAGCAGACTCATATGTCCAGAATAACTTACAATGTTGTATATATTTTCAAGTGAGCAATTCATTCCATAGTCACAAACAATGGGTGAAACACCTTCATAATCTTTATTGATTCATGAATATTCCATAGTCATGTAGAAACATGCACCATGAGGGACGCTGAGATACAGATCACTCTGACCTCCTCCCCTCCACGCTACGCTCTGGGAGAACTCACCCTCTTACTTATGCATGAAGAAAGAAGGGAAGGGGGGGAATTTATAGACCATCATTACAATGCAATTTAAATAAAGACTTCATATAATAAATACAAACTTCATATAATCTACTGTTACAATCAATAGCCATAGGTTCCCCATATTCACAACATGATCGAAACAATATACCTTATATAAAAGAACTAATGCTGCATATCTCATTCAGCTCTTTTGGTATCAAAGAATCTAGTCACGCTATAGGACTCCCTCTGCAACAGCAGTCTTCTCTTCCCCTCCTCATTTCCCTTATAACTTACCACCTCCAATACCTGCCACCTGAGATCCAAGACCTGGTGCACATGGTGGCACAGGTAGTTAATAGGCCAAGATGTTCCTTTAAAGCGATTATCACACTGCACTACTCTAGCTGACTTTTGCATAAGCATCCAGGAATGAGGATGCACACTTTCTCTGATACAATGCAACCACAGGGCTGACTCTGCTCTGCACCTTTTTTTAACAGGTCTCCATACTCAAAGTTTAGATTACCTGAATATCCTCTGTGGGATGTGGAACAATGAGCATATCCAGATTCCAGTCTTTTGTAAAATTGTCCAGGGCCTGAAGCCTTTACACTACCAAACAATGTGGCTATAGAGTCCATAAGCTCCTTGTGATTTTTGTGGTCATTTCTCTGACCTGCTTTTCCATTAATGTTCTCTCTTGGCCTGGGCCTGGTTGACGCCTAATCCAGGGCTCTATCAGTTCTGTCTCTATCAGCTACCACGTTTAACATGTGCTCACTTCTCTAACTCTCACAGAGAACTGATCTAAACTAGTCTAAACTTTCCTTTTTATATAAAGATACACCAGCCCCAGAAATCCATGTACCATACAAAAATGTAATCCCTTTGCAGTGTACCGCAGCTCTGCAGTGGGAGGCTGCAAATTGCGTTAAAATTGTGCTGCTCTCTTGTCCACGGTCTTTGCATTGCTTGTGAATAATATTCTATGTCAAAGATCTATAATAAAAAGAGAAGTCAGTAATAGTTGGGCCCAACTGAGGAGAGGCGTGTCAGGAGCATATAAGTGGAATGTCTCTGCAGATCTAATCAAACAGAATAATAAATGATATTCCCTGCATACCTATCTGATTTGCGGATGCTTCTCCCATTCTGCAGACCTGCTTAATTTGTAGACTTCAAAGCTCCACTAAATGTGACCTTTTGCAATCCTAAAGCTTCCTTCTTTCCATGCAGTTATAAACTAAGCAAAAGACACCTACCTAAGGAGCAAACACACCTATATATTATCTTGAGTACCATTCTTGTGCACTTTTGCTCTTCCTATCAAATTGAAAGCCTTAATTGCAGGGTACATATAGGTGTGTTTGCTCCTCCTCTCATTGGTTGCTGTATGCACATAGAGGTCACTAGGAGCAACACACCTATATGTGCAGCGTCCACGCTCCTAGATATAGATGCCCAATGGCATAGTTAGGTTTAGCGTAGGACCTGCCTGACCTGAGACCACCGTGACACTGGGTAGGCGGGCACAGATGTGTTTTGATCAAAATATATTGGCTAAGAGTCTCAGATTTTATCATATCAGAATGAGGTCTTAGTTTATACAGTATATATTGTTTGCATCTATTTTTGTGCACTAATATTCTTTTTCTGTGATTTATTTCCATGCAGTTAGTAATGTGTACACTGCTACAGCACTGCCAATAATAGATGTCCTCATTAATATATATACACTACCGTTCAAAAGTTTGGGGTCACCCAGACAATTTTGTGTTTTCCATGAAAACTCACACTTTTATTTATCAAATGAGTTGCAAAATTAATAGAAAATATAGTCAAGACATTGACAAGGTTAGAAATAATGATTTTTATTTGAAATAATAATTTTCTCCTTCAAACTTTACAGCAATTACAGCATTGCAGACCTTTGGCATTCTAGCTGTTAATTTGCTGAGGTAATCTGGAGAGATTTCACCCCATGCTTCCAGAAGCCCCTCCCACAAGTTGGATTGGCTTGATGGGCACTTTTTGCGTACCATACGGTCAAGCTGCTTTCACAACAGCTCAATGGGGTTGAGATCTGGTGACTGCGCTGGACACTCCAGCTGCCTGCTTCTTCCCTAAATAGTTCTTGCATAATTTGGAGGTGTGCTTTGGGTCATTGTCCTGTTGTAGGAGGAAATTGGCTCCAATCAAGCGCTGTCCACAGGGTATGGCATGGCGTTGCAAAATGGAGTGATAGCATTCCTTATTCAAAATCCCTTTTACCTTGTACAAATCTCCCACTTTACCAGCACCAAAGCAACTCCAGACCATCACATTACCTCCACCATGCTTGACAGGCACTCTTCATCATCTTTTCAGATGTTCTTCTGTGTGATCCAAACACCTCAAACTTCGATTCGTCTGTCCCTAACACTTTTTTACAATCTTCCTCTGTCCAATGTCTTTGTTCTTTTGCCCATATTAATCTTTTCCTTTTATTAGCCAGTCTCAGATATGGATTTTTCTTTGCCACTCTGCCCTGAAGGCCAGCATCCCGGAGTCGCCTCTTCACTGTAAACGTTGACACTGACGTTTTGTGGGTACTATTTAATGAAGCTGCCAGTTGAGGACCTGTGAGACGTCTATGATTCTAATGTACTTGTCTTGTTGCTCAGTTGTTCAGCGGGGCCTCCCACTTCTCTTTCTACTCTGGTTAGAGCCTGTTTGTACTGTCCTCTGAAAGGAGTAGCACACACCGTTGTAGGAAATCTTCAATTTCTTGGCAGTTTCTCGCATGGAATAGCCTTCATTTCTAAGAACAAGAATAGACTGTCCAGTTTCACATGAAAGTTCTTGAAAGTTCTCTTTTTCTGGCCATTTTGAGAGTTTAATCGAAGCCACAAATGTAATGCTCCAGATTCTCAACTAGCTCAAAGGAAGGTCAGTTTTATAGCTTCTCTAACCAGCAAAACTGTTTTCAGCTGTGCTAACATACTTGCACGAGGGTTTTCAAGGGTTTTCTAAACATCCATTAGGCTTCTTACACAGTTAGCAAACACAAGGTACCATTAGAACACTGGAGTGATGGTTGCTGGAAATTGGCCTGTATACACCTATGTAGATATTGCATTAAAAACCAGACGTTTGCAGCTAGAATAGGCATTTACCACATTAACAATGTATAGAGTGTATTTCTGATTAATTTAATGTTATCTTCATTAAAAGAAACTGTGCTTTTCTTTCAAAAATAAGGAAATTTCTAAGTGACCCTAAACTTTTGAATGGTAGTGTGTGTGTATATATATATATATATATATATATATATATATATATATATAGTAATGCAACAATACAAAGTAAGCTGCAGACTGCAGAGGCGTAACAATCACGGCCACAGAGGGTGTGACCGCGATCGGTCCTGATGTGGGGTATTGGGGGTGGTATTGGTCCGCTCGCTCACATGTAACAGGGCCCAGCATTGTCACTGTACTTAATGCTGGGCCCCGTCAAAGCACTCAGCTCACCTGCATCATGCACTCCAGGCCTCCAGCATCAGGCCCCGCACTGCCCTACTAAAATTAGTCACAAATTAAGCAGGAGGGCAGAGCCTGATTAAGCTGAGCACTCTGACGGGGCCCGGCAGAAAGTACAGTGACAGTACAGCGGTGCGGCCCCGAAGGCCCCCCTTGCCACTTACAGGGCCGCACCGCCAATTAGGGAAGGTGCGGCACGGCCCTGCACACAGTTGGGGGCGGCGACGGGGCAGAGGGAGATGAGCGCTTCCATTGTGGAAGCGCTCATCTCCACAGTCATCTGTATCGCCGTCCTCAGGACGGCGATACAGATGCCTGTACTGCGGGGCAGGGGAGGGAGAGGCGTCTTCCCTGCCCGTTCCTCTGATAGGCTGCAGGCACTAGGCCTGCAGCTTATCAGAGGCCGGCTCAGGCGGCGCGATGACTTCATCGCGCCGCCTAAGCCGTACAGCGTGGGACACAGGCCGGAAGAGGCCTGCATCGCATCGCTGCCAGCTCCATGGAGGTAAGTATTAGTGTTTTTTTGTTTTTTTTTTTGTAGTCTTGGACCGGAGGGAGCTCTATTGGGGGCACTGGGGGCATTTTTACTGGCACATGGGGGGGCACTGGGGGCATTTGTACCGGCAAATAGGGGCACTGGGGCAATTTTACATCACATCGCTGCCGGCTCCATGGAGGTAAGTATTATGATTATTTTTTTATTGTTACAGTCACGGACCGGAGCTCCATAGGGGGCACTGGGGCATTTTTACTGGCACTGAGGGCATTTTACTGGCACTAGGGGCATTTATACTGGCACTGGGGGCATTTTACTGGCACTGGGGGCTTTTTACTGGCACTGGGGGTTTTTTACTGGCACCGGGGGTATTTTTACTGGCACTGGGGGCATTTTTACTGGCACTGGGGGCATCATTTCTTACTGGCACATGGGGCACTGGGGGCATTTTTACTGGAACATGGGGGCACTGGGGGCATTTTTACTGCCACTTTGGGGGCACTGGGGGCATTTTTACTGGCACATGCCGGCACTGGGGGCATTTGTTTACTGGCACTTGGGGGCATTTTCTTATAGGCACGGGAGCACTGGGGGCATTTCTTACTAACACTGGGGGCATTTCTTACTGGCACATGGGGGCACTGGGGGCATTTTTACTGGCACTGGGGGCATTTTTACTGGCACTGGGGGCATTTCTTACTGGCACATGGGGGCATTTTTACTTGCACATTGGGGCACTGGGGGCATTTGTTACTGGAACATGAGGGCATTTCTTAATGGCACGGGAGCACTGGGGCCATTTTTACTGGCACTGGGGGCATTTTTACTGGCACTGCAGGCATTTTTTACTGGCACATGGGGGCACTGGGGCATTTTTACTGGCACATGGGGCACTGGGGCATTTTTACTGGCACATGGGGGCACTGGAGGCATTTCTTACTGGCACATAATTTGGGGGGCATTTCTTACTGGCACATAATTTGGGGGGCATCTGTGGGGGTGGGACACTTTTTACTGGCACATGATTTGGGGGGGGGAATCCATTGGCTGGCACATAATTGGGGGGCACTTCTTACTGGCACATTATTGTGGGGCACTATGGGGGCACTTCTTACTGGCACATTATTGGGGCACTTCTTACTGGCACATTGGAAGCATTATTACTTCTGGGACACAGTGGGGACATTAGTACTGTTGGGGGCACTATTACTAACAAGTGCACCCTGGCAGAGAATTATTAGTTAGGACTTTGGGGGGCACTATTACTGTGGGGTGCATCCTGGCACAGTATCAGCATAGCGCAGTTATTTCTGGGGGACGTTATGTTTACACTATTACTGTCAGGGACACTATTTGCTGGGCGCAGTTATTTTAGGACACTGTGTGCAAATAATTATTGAAGGGCACTATCTGTGTGGTACTAGTGGCACAGTACTGGGGGTGGTAGGATGATTTATCCAGAAGATGGAAGGATGATGGAAAAGTAGTAAACTAAGATTTTTTTTCTGTCAAACTGCAGAGATGAGAAATGGCTGAAAAATGGCGTCTGGTCTGAAAGGAGAAGATGAGGAAAGAGAAGATCTACATCAAAGGAGACGTCACTGGATGTAAGAGGTATGGGGCGCTGTATTAGGCTACATTCACACAAACATTGTGTTTTGCAGTCTGCAAATTGCGGATCCACAAAAAAAGGATGATGTTCTGTATGGCATCCGTATTTTTTGCAGATCCACTGTAACAATGCCTATCCTTGTCCGCAAAATGGACAAAAATAAGAATGGACATACAGATGCGGACAGCACACAGTGTTCATTGAAGTGAATGGGTCCGCATCTGAGCCGCAAAATATGCAGATCGGAGGCTGCAAAAACAACTGTCGTGTGAATGTAGCCTTACCCTGTATGTTCTGTAGTGATATACGTAATGTGAAAAGGTTAGGGTGAGAATTTGCCATGGGGGGGGGTTAAATTTTTGACTTGGCCGGCAGAAAAGCTAGGTGCACCAGCGCTGAGGGAAGGGCCCAAGCTGAACTCTTGCACCAGGGCCCATGAGCCTTTAGCTATGCCCCTGACTACTGGGGGCAGTGGGGGGGACTACTGGAGACAGTACTGGGGGGCAATAGGAGACACTACTGGGGGGCAGTAGGGGACATTACCGGGGGCAGTAGGGGACATTACCAGGGGCAGTGGGGAACATTACTGGGGGCGGTGAGAGGCATTACTGGGGGATCAGGGGTGTAACAATCGCAAAGAGGGTGTGATGGGGCACTGCGTGGGGGGATGATGGGTGAAGTTTTCCCTGGGGAAAACTAGCACTCTAGTTACAGCACTGGCAGACTGTCATGGCATGATGAAAGTGGTAGCTTTGCAATAGCTGGGGAGCCACAGGTTGGGAAACATTGCACCTGAAGAGGGGTCAGCAACATCCGGCACTTAAGCTGTTGTCAACCCCCCAGCAAGCTCCATTCACTTATATGGGAGTTCCAAGAACAGCCAGGCAAGTGTCCATTCTGAGAGTTGTAGTTTCACCACAGCTGGAGTGCCAAATGTTGCTGATCCCTGCACTAAAGTGTGGCCATTGCTTGAGGATGTACTAGAGAATTGGCTCTGAGATTACAGCTCATTTTACTAACTGAAGAAGCAATATAAGCAATACATTCAATGGAAAATGTAAAGGGTATGACTGATCAGAGTGACCCCAATATTTGATTATAATTGCCAAGACATATCTAAGAATGAAATAAAAGTTAAAGGTATGTTCATATCTAACCTCACTGTAGGCAATTTGTTGGCTTCATCATGTCTCATGAGATTGCTTATGTCTAATTCATAACCAATAAAATATCTGCATCATCTACAAAACATCTGCCAATGCTGTTTACCTACCAGGTAGATTTGTAATGCATGACTACTGACTAATAAAATCCTTGTTTAATTTTGACAAATATTTTCATCTGCAAACATGACACCTCCAATTATCCTGGAGATAAAAGTGCCCTTTGAAGATTAAATACGGCAGGCGGGTGTTTGCCTTGGGTCTTTTGCCTGTGCAGAGCTCAGAAATGCCTCCTATGAGTATCAACTCTCAATTAATTGTAGAAAAACAAATACGTAGTCCAAAATCCAAACATAAAGGAATGTTTTATTTTTCCCTTTGGTTAACATCCCTGCTATTAATCAACCATGAATATGGATCCCCCAAAGTTAAAGATGGAACTTCAATGTATCTGACTTCTTTCTAGTGGATAGGTAGTGGTTTCAGCTGCAACAGCCAGATCAATGCTCAAGGCGGACCGCTAAACAGAAAGTGGTAAGCCAGTATTTTACATATTTAGGATGCTTTTCCCAATAGCAAAGGGTTAAACCAAACAACGCTAATAGCTATGTCAACATATTTAAGTTTCCTTGCACTGGGCTGGAATCCCGCTCTTTCAGTGGCAGCATTTTCTTTGATACTGCTGTTTTTACTGGAAGAGGTTGGTCCGCTCTGCTCACTCTCATCTCCCACCTTTCAACATGATATTGCTTTTGGACTAAATAAATCCTCTTTCTTCATAGTTATTGCTCATAACCCTTACACCAAATCCGTTCACACACAGTTATTGCTGTTTACTCACTGCACAGTTCAGTATATCCCGGGCATTAAGAAAAAAACACAGTTGATATTTCCAGAAATTAGATTATATTTTACAATAACAAGGTAATTGAAGAAAGTGTCTAAAAGTGGAGTCCATCAAAGCCAAATCACGCCTGACCAGGTTACAGTAAGAGGCCCTATATCCTCTAATAATTGCCGTACGCTCTAGCTGTAGATACAGGAACATGCATTTTATTTTAAAGGGGTTGTAAGGTTTAGGAAAGACTTTTTCATATATCCTATCAGAAGATTCTTAGAGGAGGAGCCCCTCAATCAGATTCTTCATCAATTAGCCAGAGCATGAAGCAACTACCAAGAGCATCCCTGTCTGTGAAGGACCCCCAGCATTACATGGCTAGTCTAGATTTTAGAATATACCATGTAATGCTTCAGTTAACCTGTGGTAGTACTGCAGGAAAGTGGAAGTTTTCCAGAAGATTATTGCTAATCTCTAGAGATCCCTGCAGCAGGACATTCTGAAAATCTCAACTTCTGGTGACTCTTCCAAAAAAAAAAAAAAAAGGGGAGGCTAAGACAGAAGAGGCTAGTTGCCGTGAAACGTCATGTTCACTGTAGTATGCTCATGCAAAAAGCTGGGGAAAAATGCAATTATGTCCTTTTTTAAAAATGTGTTATATGATGTTATAGTGGATGAAGCTAGGGTTAGGACATCAACTTTTGTAAAAGTACAAATGAAAGATTAGAAAGGTATCCTTTTTTGCAGAAGGATAGAGCTCACCACTGAAATGGCTGGTTAACAAAAGTCTGACTTCAGCCACTCCTCCCTGGGCAAGATGGCGCTACTACTGTAAACTTCTCTCCCACTAGCTTACATGCATCCATTTCTACAAATATTAACAAATATACATGTTAATAGATGGAACTTGCACAAATAACAAACGTGCTATCCTACAATTTTACACAGTCTCCAGACTGTCAGTCTAAACCTGTTAGCCAATACTGTATTCAAAACAAATATGGCTACCTATCCAAATCTTCACCAAGAACCACGAAACTGCTGGCACTTCTGATCTGCTAGATCTGCACTATTTAAATTATGAAGTAACCCACAGTCTTTGCCTCACAAGCTCTCCAGATTGTGCACAACACTTCCAATGTTCAAGGACTGTCCTGGTAACACTGTCACAGATTACTTAACCAGAAATTACATTTCCTTTTGCAGTTCACAGAAAAAGCAAGAGTATGGGAGGACACTAATGCTGTGATTTTGGTTGTAAAAATGGTCTTTTGTGGGGAGGGGTACAGTAAAATGCGATACAATGCCGCACAAGATGACTATTTGCAACATATTGCACCACAGGGCTTTATACTAACAGAATTGAATTTTACACCACCTTTTGAGGTGTTTATACTTTTGACCATAAGATGCGCCAAAATCTCTCCAAGATTGTCACAAAAGAAGTTACAAAGTAGAACTAGGCAAAAATTTGGTGAAAAGTTGACTTGCAGCTAGTTGAGTCTAGCATGTCATAATGTCGCTGCTAATTTTGATGTATGAAATTTTGGTACAATGAGTGTACACCACAAAGTCTGGTGCAAATCTACTAGGTGTATATACATCAATATATCTCCCCAATTGTGGCTGGTACTGGTGGACTATGCTAGCACTGGGAGCACTGTGACCAGTATTGAGCAATTATGGCTCACTAACCAAACAGTGACCCCTTTAGCATTAGCCAAGTAAAATAGCTATAGATAGCTGCCATGTAAAGTCCAACCCTTTCAAATAGGACTCAATTATGAGTCAAACCAGAGGTACCTACTGTATCTGTAGACAAAACTGTTTTGAAGCTTTTGATACTCATCAGTACATAAAGATCATACTGTTGCAAAACCTAGTTTTCACAAGTAGATTTTTGCATTCAAACATTATATATGCATTGTGAGTACACCAAAATGCCTTAAAACTATAATGGAAAACTCATTTAAAAGGGTGTAAACAGTGACGGTTTAATTCTGTGTCAATGTGTATGATCATAGCAGAACTATCATACTACTTGATTTTTAGCTAAGAAGGTTGAATATTCCTAATATTCCGATTCTCTTCTGTTCTCCACGAACTGAAAATCGGAAGTGGAAACTTAGTAGTTTGTCATCCAAGCTTCTTGTAGACTTGTGGTCATGGAGCACTAGAAACAGCCCAGACTTTCCTTAGATGCATGTCTCTATAGCTGTAGATGTAAGGGTCAAATATATTCTCTTAACTACTGATGGAATGAGTACATAAACCGATCTATGTTGCTAACTCTGAGGTCCAATTCAAGTGACACAATAGTCGGAATGCGTTCCAGAAACACCAGGCTGTTTTCTTAAGGTTTAATCCTTCTAATCCCCCGGGACAAGTTACTGTCTGGAAAAACGTATTCCAAAGCCAAATGGACCTGCAGTGTTTTATGCAGAGCTTAAACCTACTTAGAAGTTTCATTTGCTGCCATATACAGTGCCTTGCGAAAGTATTCGGCCCCCTGGAACTTTTCAACCTTTTGCCACATTTCAGGCTTCAAAAAAAAGATATAAAAGTTCTTTTAAATTTTTGGTGAAGAATCAACAACAAGTGGGTCACAATTGTGAAGTGGAACGAAATTTATTGCATCATTTAAACTTTTTTTGTAATAATAAAACTGAAAAGTGGGGCGTGCATAATTATTCGGCCCATTTACTTTCAGTTCAGAAAACTCACTCCAGAAGTTCATTGAGGATATCTGAATGATCCAATGTTGTCCTAAATGACTGATGAAGATAAATAGAATCCACCTGTGTGTAATCAAGTCTCCGTATAAATGCACCTGCTCTGTGATAGTCTCAGGGTTCTGCATCATGAAGACCAAGGACCACACCAGGCAGGTCCATGATACTTTTGTGGAGAAGTTTAAAGCTGGATTTGGATACCAAAAGATTTCCCAAGCTTTAAACATCCCAAGGAGCACTGTGCAAGCGATCATATTGAAATGGAAGGAGTATCAGACCACTGCAAATCTACCAAGACTCAGCCGTCCCTCTAAACTTTCATCTCAAACAAGGAGAAGACTGATCAGAGATGCAGCCAAGAGGCCCACGATCACTCTGGATGAACTGCAGAGATCTACTGAGGTGGGAGAGTCTGTCCAGGACAACAATCAGTTGAACACTTCACAAATTTGGCCTCTATGGAAGAGTGGCAAGAAGAAAGCAATTTCTCAAAGATATCCATAAAAAGTCTTGTTTACAGTTTGCCACAAGCCACCTGGGAGACACACCAAACATGTGGAAGAAGGTGCTCTGGTCAGATGAAACCAAAATCAAACTTTTTGGAAACAATGCAAAACGATATGTTTGGTGTAAAAGCAACACAGCTCATCACCCTGAACACACCATCCCCACTATCAAAAATGGTGGTGGCAGCATCATAGTTTGGGCCTACTTTTCACCAGCAGGGACAGGGAAGATGGTTAAAATTGATGGGAAGATGGATGGAGCCAAATACAGGACCATTCTGGATGAAAACCTGTTGGAGTCTGCAAAAGACCTGAGACTAGGACGGAGATTTATCTTCCAACAAGACAATGATCCCAAACATTAAGCAAAATCTACAATGGAATGATTCAAAAATAAATGTATCCAGGTCTTAGAATGGCCAAGTCAAGTCCAGACCTGAATCCAATTGAGAATATGTGGAAAGAGCTGAAAACTGCTGTTCACAAACGCTCTCCATCCAACCTCAAAGAGCTCGAGCTGTTTTGCAAGGAAGAATGGGCAAGAATTTCAGTCTCTAGATGTGCAAAACTGATAGAGACATACCCTTGCAGCTGTAATCGCAGCAAAAAGTATTAATGCAAGGGAGCAGAATAATTTTGCACGCCCCACTTTTCAGTTTTATTATTACAAAAAAAGTTTAAATGATCCAATAAATTTCGTTCCACTTCACAATTGTGACCCACTTGTTGTTGATTCTTCCCCAAAATTTAAAATGTTTTATCTTTTTGTTTGAAGCCTGAAATGTGGCAAAAGGTTAAAAAGTTCCAGGGGGCCAAATACTTTCGCAAGGCACTGTATGTCAACTTCTTAAGGCACAAAACCAAAACCATTCCCAGAGTTCTGCCATGGCTTCCGTGCACCACGGTAACAACCTTTTATCGTCTGGAATCAAGTGTCCACCATAAACCCTAACAACAGCTATGCATTTCACCACAGAAGGGGATTAATAAAGTACATGTAAGTTCTGTTATTTTATATCATGTGCAGCCCCTAGGACAGCATTTATCTGGTGCTGGAATATCTCTTCAAATATTAGCACAAAAATCATCTTATTATAGACATTTTAATATCAGAATTGCATCGAATAAGGACAAAATATATGTTGAGGTCTAACATACAGATAAGAACCAGACAGTTTCTGCAGCAGCTTAGTAAGTTTATTAAAGCAAATGTATTTCCCAGGTCAAAAAGAGGAATATTTAAGGCTACTTTCACATCTGCATTTTCCTTTCAGGTTTTGACATCCAGCAGAGGATCTCAAAACCAGGGGAAAACGCTTCAGTTTTGTTCCCATTCATTGTCAATGGGGACAAAACTAAACAAACCGTAACCAAAATGCCGGATCTCAAAACCAACCAGCAAAAACGCACATTAGAAAATAGCCTCAAGAACAAAGAGGGACAGAGGAACTTGGATCAAAAATATGGACTGTCCCTCCAAAACAGGGAAACTTTTTACATGCTGTAAAAAAAAAAAAAAAAAAAAAAAAACTGTGACAATTTAGGACATTTACTTATAGTAGTTACAGTATGATGCAGGGCCAGCAGGTGGATGACAGAGTTATTAAAAGGGTTGTCTCACTTCAGTAAGTGTCATTTATCATGTAGAGAAAGTTAATACAAGTCACTTACTAATGTATTGTTATTATCGATATTGCTTCCTTTGCTGGTTGGAGTCATTTTTCCATCACATTATAAACTGCTCGTTTCCATGGTTACAGACCACCCTGCAATCCATCACCATGGAAGCTCACGTAGGCTAGTGTTTTTTCCTATATTGTACAAGCACGACCACTGCTGATGGATTGCAGGGTGGTCTGTAACCATGCAAATGAGCAGTGTATAATGTTAAGGAAAAATGAATCCAGCCAGTAAAGGAAGCAATATGGAGAATCACAATACATTAGTTAGTGCTTTGTATTGACTTTCTCTACATGATAAATGTCACTAACTGAAGTGAAACAATTCCTTTAACCAGTCGAATGATAACTAGGAACAGTTCTTTATTCCAACTTTATTAATACATAGTATAATATATAATAAAATCCAATAAAAACAATGGTGGTGGCTAGAGATGAGCGAATCTATTCGCCTCTTCGTAGTTTCGTTTCGAATCCTCCATTTTTCCTATTCCGAAGCGAATCCGGATTTTGTCAGATTCGCTTCGTATTATTCGTAAATGTTCTTAACATTTTGAACGCTAACGCTATGTACGCAATGCACGCAACGTACACATTCTTGCCAACTCCCCCGGCCCCCCAAAGCGGGAAAATGATGAAACGCCCCCTCAAGAGAGGGAAAGTGAAGATACGCCCCCTCAGAAGCGGGAAAAACCAGCCTGGCCCACCGGGAACTAACTATTTTCACGTATAGGGAGTGAAGACTCCTCCCTCATTACTCTGCCCTCCTCTCCAGTTCAAGCCAGCGGTGAACAAGATCCACAGCATGGTGAAGCAACTGCGACCAAAGTGGGGGAAATGGTCTTTGGGAACGAGTACCCCGAACCACCGCCTGCTCCAGAGATCAGAGCGTCACAACTGTGCAAGAGAGTCTCACCGGCTCCTGAGTCGATATTCGCCTTGCTGGCTGGTGTGGATGCTGCGGCTGGTGCGGGGGAGGCGGCTGGAGCGTCCACTTCACCTCCCTTGGGGAGAACAACAACAACACCTTCCATGCGGCAGAATCCGATTGTGCCAGCATCAGTGACGGCCCACGCCCAGACCCTATGGGACTACAAGAATGCAGTGGAGGACTGGGTTATCCAAGTACTGGACCATCCGAGGCCGGGAGACTCTACACTGGAGCGGCAAAAGGGAACTGTCCTGGTGTTTTTATAGTGGAGCGAGGCTCTGGCTTCCTGGCGGATGACGAGGATGGTAAGGAGTACCGCAGGTCAGTGAAACGGCCGTATCTGCCCCAACCCCGTCACAGCCTGTACGTGGGGGATTAGGTGGAATACACCCCATAGCATCTCTGAAAGGCCCCTTTGCTACCGGGTTACCGTATAATCTAAGCCCCTGGTCCCTACATCACCACCTGAAGTTTGGCCGGAGGAACCTCCAGGCGAAGTACGGGTGCGCTGCCTTCAGGAGTCACCAGATGCCACCCTCCGTTTCAGGGAGAAGCCACAGCCGGAGCCTCTGATCCCTGGACTGCCAGTGCCACCACCATCACAGTCCTTTCAGCTGGGTCAGCTGACTACTTCATTGTTTACATTCCAGTCCACGGTGATCCACCAGTACCAACTACCCTGGAAAATCAAGTCAGCAGCAGCCAGGGAGCTGGGGCTTCTTCCCTGGGAACAACCTTGCCTTAACCGCTGCAGCCAGAAGTCCTTACCCCTGCTGTCCCGGCAGGATAATCCAGAAAAGTAAAGGCTCAAGTGGCTGCAGTGCTCACCAGCATGACCACCACCCGGACCCGGTCAAGTCTGACTTCTGGCAGAAGAGGGCAGTGGAGCTCCACCACGGCAGCCAGCTTGGCCTACAGGAGGCAGGAGCGTCCTCTGATCTCATTCAGTAGTAGTTCAAGAGAGGAGGACTTCAGGTCCCTCATCTGAGGAACCCTTCTACTGGCTGAGTGATTTAAAGGACACCTCTGGAGGACCTATGGGAGCCACACCATGGACTGCACCTGACGAGTGAGAGCTAGTTGGCACTTGTTTTGTTTAGTTTGTATTGCCCCCTGTTTGACTCTCACCCAGATGGACATGGCTTGTCAGGACTCTCCCCCCCCCCCCCATTCTGCAGAAAATTCCCAGTTGCACCTAAGCGCGCCTATTTTCCTTTTTCCCCCTTCTCAGGTTATTTGGGAGCCCCCTTTGCAAAGAGAGTTCTCTATTTGCTGCTATTTCATATTATCCATGTGGATTTGGACTGTGTTCCAGTGTTTTATCATGCCAAGCAGCCACGAGGAGAGACTCAAACGTATATCTGAGCCTTTTATGCTTGCAAATGTGAAATTGCACTAAAATGTTTGCATAATTGTCTTTGCTGTATTTTAGCAATAATGTTTTTACAGTTTCAGCAACGTTCAAGCACTTTAGCCCATTGTGTGTATTCTTTTTAGGAACTGCAATGTGTCCTATTATGCACTTATTGCATGGTGTTTTTTAGTAAATTATGCACTCAGCCGGATAGCTAGCACCTTACTTTTCTACCTCATATGGACTGCCTCTAAAGACTGTACTCTGCGGCCTAGCCTCGTGCGTATGATGCAATCGCGAGTCAATAGTACGCTAAGAATTCGTATACACTTTGTATGCTAATGCTTACCTATTGCGTACTTTTAACAGAACTCACTGTATGTTCGTAATTTGTGTAGGAATGTTCGCAAAACAACGATTATTTTTTAACGCAAATTCGACCAAATAAATTTGTATTAAAAACAAATCTTGTCAGAAATTCGTCGATTATTCGCCGAAGTGAATTTTGGATGATTCGCTCATCTCTAGCGGTGGCATACATAAGACATAGTTACATAAGAAGCTCACTGGAATATAGGTCTTATCATATAAGAACAAGTACAGACATGACGTACCATAAGGTAGTAAAAACTACAAATGGTGTGCAAATATATATGCAATGCAAGTGCCAATCTGGTAATTAATAAACAATCAAATCCATAAAAAGTAATAGAAAAATTGTTATACCGACCAGTGTAGCCTCCAAACCCCACAGTCCCAAAGGATATCAAAGTATGGTCTTCTCCCAATAGCTGTGCACAGGCAGCAATGATGACTTTACTGCAGAAATTTATGAGCCAAATCTACTCAAGGGATGTGGAGCTCTGGATTAAACAAACTGATTTTGGATTTACTTTGAAAAATAAAATTATGTTCAAGGTTTGGTACGCATTAGTGGTAATCTTTTAGCTCTGGCATTTTCCATGTTTTTATGTTGTCATTTTGCTTGCGGTATGTTTAGTTCATCGTGCTAATCTATCCATGCTGATTTTTAGTCACATTAACTTTAGCAGGGACTAACATATTCCCATTATAAATTGAATTATTTTCTGGTTCTAATTAATGTTTAAAGTGACAAGTTAAAACTTGTCTATTACTAAAAACTATTTTTTGGGCCGTGAGTGGTGGGAGGAATCAGGCAGGCTCAGTTGCAACTAGAGAACAATGCCTTTTACTGTGTACACTTGAGAAGACAAGCTTACAAGAATCTTACAAGAAGGAAATAAGTGACCAAATAACTGAAGTATGAACTCAGCCTTAGGGTACATTCACATGACTGTAAGGGCTGCATGCCCGTATTGTGGTCCGCAATGCTCGGGCACCAGTGGTGTGCACTTGTGGTTTGATTGTGAACCCATTGTCTTGAATAGGTGTGTAATCCACAAGATACAGAAACAGATAGGACATGTCCTATCTTTTGCGGAGCAGAGGCAGGACCCCCAAATTCCACAAAACACTTTAATCAGTCTCCCTATTTAGCTGGGCTGTGTTTCTACCTCCTCGCCTGAGCTTTAAGGCTTCTACTTGTTACTACTCAGTGATGGTGATCTCATCTGAATTCCCTTGTACCAAAACCTGCCTATCTTCTGCTCCTTGCTGCCTGCACCGTATGTTGGAACTATGACCTGGATTACGCATGAACTCAGCCTGCCCTGACCTTGGAATCGCTATTTGGAATCCACAAGTACTAAGCCTGCCCTGACTATTGGACTATATTTAGACTGTGCTTCTACCTGTGTCCTTGGTGCTTCGCACCAGTGTCTCTGGTTTCTGTGGGTCAGCAGCCAACTACATAAGAACTAATCCAGGAGGTAGCGGCCTGGTTGGTTCCTTGCAGCGAAGTCCAGATCCATGTATAGGGGTTAAAGGGTGAATACCAGGGAAGCACCAGGACAACACCCTTAGGGCTCATTCACAAGGCCGTGGTTTGGTTCCACATCCGAGCGCATATTTTGTGGCTCGAGTGCGGACTCATTCACTTCAATCGGGCCGCAAAAGGTGCGGACAGCACACGCTATTGCTCCATTCCATGGCCCTGCAAAAATTATAGATCATGTCCTATTCTTGTCTGTTTTGTGGACAAGAATAGGCATTTCTATAATGGGCCGCCCGTTCCGCTCCGCAAATTGCAGAAGGCACACGGTCTGCATCCGTGTTTTGCGGATCCGCAATTTGCATGTAAACGAGCCCTTAGGTTTAGCCCAACCTGGTTAGTTGGGACAGTGGGTCCACACCCACTCCAAGCTGTACAAATTTGAATGCTTATTGGATTTAAGCATATGAGGTGATGTGTATTTAGGGAAGGTGTAGCCTAAGGAGATCAAGACCCTATATCAAGATGTGCTTAATTATTAGGCGGCTTGTTTTCCTCAGGCACCAAAGAGAGATTTAACTGACCCTGAAAAGTTAAATGCCTTTCCGAGGGATGCAGCACTCTTAAAATTGCTAAGATATTGGGGCACAATCATAGCACCATCAAACTTTTCATTGGAAATAGTCAACAGGGTTGCAAGTAAAGTGTAAAAAAATACAAATTAACTGCCAAAGATTTGAGAGGAATCAAATGTGAAGTGACCAGGAACCCATTTATCTTCCAGTGTTGTCATATTCCAGAACTGCAACCTCCCTGGAGTGTCCAGAAGTACAAGGTGTTCAGTACTCAGAAACATTGCCAATGTACTAAAGCCTGAAACCCGACCACCATTGAACAGGACACATAAGTTGAAACGTCAAAACTGAGCCAAGCACTATCTGAAGACAGGTTTTATGGACTGAGGACAGTGACTCTTGATAGAGGAGATGGATGGGCCTATGAGCTAGTTGGACCTTTTCATGTTGAAGATGGACTCAAAATCAACTCCAAAACCAAAGACAGTTGTTAGAAAACACTTTCTTCAAGCTGTGGTACAGGGCAAAGTCTGCATCTTTCAAGAAAACCATGATTTTTATGCAGTATTCCACTGCATGACTAGCTAGTAGAGGCCTTAAAGATGAAAGAATAATGACATGGCCCCCTTCCTAACTTGACCTAAACTTTCTTTAGAACTTGTGGGCCTTTACCTTCTTTGGGAGATTTATGGTGAAGGAAAACAGTACACCTCTCTGAACAGTGTCTGAAAGGGTGCGGTTGCCGCTACACAAAAATGTTAATGGTCACAGATTAAAAGGAGTCTGTCACCTCATTTTCACCAATATAACTAAGAGCACTGCCGCACTGAAGATTGCAGACACATTCCAGGCATATCTGTGTGCACTTTGTGTCTTTATTCCATGTCCAGGAAAAGCACCTTTATTCTGCTGGAAAACAGCTCCTAAGTGCCCAGCTGAAAGTGAAAGTAAAAACAGCTTTCACTCCTGACTCGATTTCTAACAGTGATGTCTTCTGATATAGTAGATATAATGCTATGATATTCTGGTATTGTTTGAAAGGGTGAAATGCTAGCTTTCAAACAAGGACAGGCACATATTTCTAGCTGGTACCAATCCTAAGATATGAGCAGCTAAAGCAGCCTTTCCCTCTTCGGTCTGGTTTGCTTTGGGCACTTACAGCAGCAGATGCGGGAACTTGGGAGCTGTTTTCTAGCAGAATAAAAGGGTTTTTCCTGGACATGGAATACAGACACAAAGTGCACACAGGTATGCTTGGAATGTGTATGCAATCTTCTGTGGTACATATATTGGTGAAAAAGAGGTGACAAACTCCCTTTAAGAAACAGACATACTCTATGTATGGAAGGCTTATGGCTGTTATTGAAAAGAATGGGGGCATGATTTTTTTGGAAATGTCAGAAATGTTTATTTGTAAAGTTTGAGTTGCTTATTTTTTCACTTTAAAAGAATAACATATACAAGTGAGATGGGAAAATTCTCCTTTTTCATTTAGTTACATAATAATACTTCATACTAATAGTTGCCCAATAATTATGCACACATTTTCGCATTCACACTGTTCTCCTAAGAAATTCAAAAACTCACTTTTACTTTCTTACATTTTCAGGACTGAGGTTTAACATTTTGGATTGACCGACAGCACTGTAGTTGTAGAATAATAAAATGAATCGTCAAAAATAGAACTTGCCTAATAATTGTGCACACAGTGTAGATGCCAGCTTTCGGCCAACCGCCGACATTTATGCCGGAACAGCCCGCCGAATCCTACATGTGGAGATGTGAATGTAGCCGTAGTGATTACAATCTCACATGGGGCACTGAACGTTTATAGGTGGTTTCCAGTCTAAACTAAGTATAGTTAATTGTATCATGAGTAGAAGTGTCAGTTTGTAAAATACTAATATACTTAATTGCCAGAATCCACAATCATGGCTATGGACCCTCTGTAAAGCTCAAAATGCATCAAATATTTTGGTGAAGCATTCGAGTTCCGCCTACTGACTGCCCATGGTGGTGACAGGGTCAGGACTAGAGTTGATCGAACGTGCTCGTAACGAGCACTGTAGTGCTTGGATCCCCTGCGCTCGCATGCCCGCAGGCGTCCGGATCCGTCCTCACCTGACTGTAAGTCAATGGGGGCGGATCCGTTTGGTATGACACACGAGTGTGTCATACCAAACGGATCCGTCCCCACTGACTTACAGTCGGGTGAGGAGGACGGATCCGTTTGGTGTCACACACTAGTGTGTGATACCAAACGGATCCGTGCCCATTGACTTACAGGCAGGTGAGGACAGATCTGGATGGCTGCGCAGCGGAGCGCAGGGGATCCGAGCAGTAGAGTGCTCGTTAGCAGTAGAGTGCTCGAGCATGTTCGATCAACTCTAGTCAGGACTGAAAGACAGAAAAAGTTAAGAAGTGACATGTCGTAAGTGAAAGTTCTGTATTTTTTATGGTATGAGGTCATGTGACCTGAGTTTCACCCTCAATATACAGACCACACAAGTAACTACAGTATATTACAAATTCACACTTGTATACATTATATAGTATATTACCAACGGACACTTGTATACATGATGACATTAATGAGCTGTACTTAGTTTTCTAGTGAGGGTACATTATTAGTCAGAGGTAGCAGGTTAAGGGGTCACTTAGTTTTCATAACACCTTTGATATGTCATAGAGACATAGGATACGTTTTAATCTGTGGGGGTCTGAGTGCTGAGACCCCTACCTATTGCTAAAACGCTGAGGGAGAAGGTCTCTCTCTCTCTCTCTCTCTCTCTCTCTCTCAATTAATGCTTGAGGGTTCTTTGGTGGATAAAAGGCTCAGAACATGTAAAATAATAAAATAAGCATACTTGGCTTATCGATTCACTGTTGCTCCCCTTCTGAATCTTCCTGGTTTCTACTTCCTGGTCCTTCTCTGCACACACAAATTGACCCCTTAGTCAACCACTGGCTCAGGCAGGTCACCACAATTGTCAGTGATTGGCTGAGTGCTCATTTCCTGCATGCTGAGAGGGACCTGGAAGAGGAAATAGGGAACCAGGAGGTGGTGGAACGCAAGTGGCAGGTGCAGTTGACTCATTCTGTTATTTTACACTGTTCTTAGTCTTTTTAGAAAATAAAAAGTAATTGGACAACCTCTTTAAGAGAAGTTCATATTGAGCTGCAATACTGGATATAGCCTATGGAAGGGTGGCATTGATTCTGGAAGATAGCAGCCATGTTTTTAGAATCTTATATAACACTTTTTGTTCCCTGGTTTATCACTAACATTTCTTAAGCAGATAAATGCCAGTTTGTTTTTCATTATCTCTCACCCTGAGGGATGAAAATTCTTCAGCAACTCTTTTGCAATTCCAAGTATTTTGGTTTGATTGAGCTACCAGTTTGGCTCTACCTTAAATTAGATTCATAAAACAGGACATGCTGTTCCCTGAATGTCCACTACAGCTGCAAGTGGTTACATACTTAACAGATGTGACTTATTGTAAGGGCATGACCCTGTGGTCATCATGGCACGGCCTCATCCAAGAACTGGCAGCTTTTTATGTGTAAATCTGATGTGCAAAGTATCAACATAAGTGGGCAGTTTTGATTAACAGATGTGTCTTACTGTAAGGGCATGACCCTATGGTAATCATGGCACTGTCTCTTCCAAGAACAACTTTCTATGTGTAAATCTGATGTGCAAAACATCATGAGTAGACATTTTTAGTAAAGAAGCAACTAGTATATAAAGATATAACTGAATATTTTGGGGAATTAAACTGGTTTTTGTACACAGGACAGGCCTTCAGGGTGTGGGATGTCTGCAATGGTACAGGGCCACCAGCCAACTCTGCTGAAGTCAGGGCCTCAGATGGTCTGCCATCTGTGGCTTCTACTAACCACCATGGATCTTAATATTAATTGTATATCAGTATTTGTATGGAGCTGTTATTTGTTCACCATATGGTGGTATTATTTAAATGTTATTTTAATAAAATTCAGCAAGAAAAAACAGATATTGCTATTTACCAAACTGTAAAAGTATCTAATCTGACTAACATATAGCACGTTAGTTGTTTACTGACTCAGTGGTCATTACAAAAGGGGTTAAATGGTGCATTTATTTTGTATATATGTTTTTCCTATCCTGCTGAAATGAGGTTAACTCAGAGCCCTTAATAATATTTGCTCTTAGAAGTGAGTGAGTCTGTAGTTGGAAGCATCGATTGGTAGGAAGCAGCCAGCCTGGAGTACAGGAGGAGACAGTACCAAACACCAGCTTCTGAGGAAGAATAGAGTATTTGTCACGACAGGGGAACAAGGGTTAGTGTGCCCTGTCTGAAGCCCACCTCTTTCCCTGCCTACTTACAGTAGATGCCCTAGGCGGCAAAACCGTAACTTGGAGACGGTCCCTATGCTGAGTACGTGCACAGGTTAGGGAAGAGGAACACAGGGAAAGACGAACACAGACGGAACACAACACAATACAGAAAGGTCAGCAAGCCAAGTCAGAAACAGGAGGTCACATCAAATACCAAGGGGAAGAGCAAAGAGTAATCAAAGTCCGAAGCCAAAATCCAATATACCAATAATCCAACAGCAAGTCCAACACACAGCACTGATCCTAGAAGACTAATCACAGGCAATGTGTGAGGCAGTTGCCATCTTTAAATAGCCCGCTCAGGATCATGTGATGTGGCCAGCATCACATGACCTGAGGCGGAGCAAGCTGTCAAAACAATATGCAAAGTAGCCATGTGGTGTGATCAGCACCACATGGCTAAAAACCCAACAGATAATTAACTGATGAAGTGCTGGCTGACCAGACCAGCACTTCAATTCCCTACCGCTCGTCTCTAGGGGGGCAGAGAAGTCCGGCGGCGCTGTGCGGAGGGAGCGCGACGCCTGCCTCCCATGACAGTATTTATTCTGGATGGTTGAGCAGCCACTTTTGTTTCCGTCCAAAATAACGGAACTGTGATGGAATGCTGGTTTCCATTTTTGTTTGTCTATTCAACTCTATTAGGACAGATTAAAATGGAATGCCTTTTAAAGTGTTCTGTTTGGCTTTTCGATCTAGCAATTCCATTATTGTCCGTTATAATCACATTTGAATGGAATGCTATAACAGAAAGGGAAACGCTGATGTGAGTACTCCCTAACATCTTTTGTAAGGCTGAAAAATGACTGTCCATCCAGTTCAGCCTGTTATCATGCATGTTGCTGAGGAAGGCAAAAAAAAATAATATACGAGGTAGAAGCCAATTTTCCTCATTTTAGGCGGAAAAATTCCTTCCCGGCTCCAATCAGGCAATCAGAATAACTCCCTGGATCAACGACCCCTCTCTAGTAACTATGACCTGTAATATTATTACACTCCAGAAATACATCCAGGTCCCTCTCTTGAACTCTTTTAGTAAATTCACCATCACTATCTCCTCAGGTAGAGAGTTCCATAGTCTCACTGCTCTTACAGTAAAGAATCCTCTTCTATGTTGGTATAGAAACCTTCTTTCCTCCAGATGCGGAGGATGTCCCCTCGTCACAGTCACAGTTCTGGGGATAAATAGATGATGGGAGAGATATCTGTACTGATCCCTGATATATTTATACATAGTTATTAGATCTCCCCTCAGTTGTCTTTTTTCTAAACTGAATAACCCTAATTTTGATAATCTTTCTGGGTACTGTAGTCCACCCATTCCATTATTACTTTAGTTGCCCTCCTCTGAACCCTCTCCAGCTCTGCTATGTCTGCCTTCACAGGAGCCCAGAATTGTACACAGTACTCCATGTGTGGTCTGACTAGTGATTTGTAAAGTGGTAGGACTATGTTCTCATCACAGACATCTACTGTATGCCCCTTTTGATGCAACCCATTATCTTATTGGCCATGGCAGCAAATGCCTGACACTGGTTTCTACAGCTAAGTTTGCTGTTCACTAAAATTCCTAAGTCCTTTTCCATGTCCATTTCCACATCTATTGACTCACCCCAGTCAAGTCTAGAACTTACCTCCTCATATAAACTGATTACATTTGTTTGACATGACCGATATCTCATGCAGCCATGCTGATATGGTGTTATACACTTATTTTTATTGAGGTACTCGAAGATAGCATCTCTTAGAAAACCTTCAAACAATTTAGCCACAACAGATGTTAAACTTACTGGCCTATAGTTTCCGGGCTCTTTTTTTTTACCTCTTTTTGAATACTGGCACCACATTTGCTATGCGCCAATCCTGTGGAACACTCCCTGTCAGTACAGAGTCCTTAAATTTCAGAAAAAATGGTCTGTCTATGACATTACTTAATTCTTACAGGAACAGGGTGTGTATGCCATCTGATTCCGGTGATTTGTCTATTTTAATCTTTTTAAGATGCCGCTGCACCTCTTACTGGGTTTTCTTTTACACTTTGCATTTCAACCGACAGTTTGTTTTCCTTAGTGAATAGAGTGGAAAAAAAATATTTAATAGCTTCGCTTTCTCCTTGTCGCTCTCTGCGACTCCACCCTCATCCCTGCGTAAAGGGCCAACACTTTCAGGTTTATACTTTTTTACATTTATTTAACTGAAGAACATTTTAGGGTTAGTTTTAATCTCTTTGCAAATGAATCTCTCTGTCTCTAGTTTGGCTGCTTTTATTTGTCTTTTACATATTCTATTTTTTTCCTTATCATTTTTCAACGCTTCCTTGCGACCCTCCTGTTTTAGTGATTTAAATGCTTTCTGTCATTTATTGCTTCCTTTACATTTCTATTTATCCACATTGTCTTTTCCTTACCCTTTTATTCCCATAAGGTATGTACCTTTCACAATTACAGTTTAGGATTTTTTAAAACTTTCCAACTTTGTGGCTGCATTTTTATTTTTGAGGACATAGTCCCTGTTAGTAAGGCCAATGGTCTCTCTTAGCTGGTCAAATTTTGTTTTTTTGAAGTTTGGTATTTTTGAGCCTCGCTGAAGAAACTATTTTGAATTATTTTATAGTCACTGTTTCCCAGGTGTCCCCCAACCTGCACATCTGTTGTTCTGTCAGGTCTATTGGTTAATACTAAGTTCAGTATGGCTGTCAGATCCTGAACCAGTTGGGAAAGGTAATTGTCTTTGGTTATTGCCAAGACTTGTATGGGAGCGATTCTTCCCATTGAAATGAATGGGGTGGTTAGGTGTAATTACACCTACTCACCACTACCCCCGTTACGGCCAGCATGTAAACAGTGAAGAGAAGGCAGCGCTGGTACGGCGCGCCTCCTGAGGATAGGTCATCAATAACTTTAACTTGGAGAACCCCTTTAAGTGGCTATCAGTATTTTATTATTGTTTTTGCCTCCATGTATTTCTGCACACAGTGACTCCACATGCTCATTTCCCTCACTTATATCTTCCCATAGTGTGGGCTTTAGACATGACTTTACATAAAAGCAAACCTCATCCTGGTTTTCACAATCCTTTCTAAACAGACTGTAACTTTGTACATTAACTGCCCAGTCATAGCTATCATCCAGCCATGTCTCAGTATGTCATAGGCCTCAGGAATTACTAATTCCAGTTCACCAGTTTTATTAGTCAGATTTCTGGCATTAGTATACTTATAATTAAGAGTTGTTTGTAAATTATTTACCCTACACCTTACCTTGCTATCTGTTCTAGTCCCTTCCTCAATCCCCCCCCCCTCCCCAGTTCCAGTACCTTGCCCCAGGTCTCTATCTGCACTGTCTTCCCCTCCTATAATGTAATTACCCCCCAGTCCCTAGTTTAAACACTCCTCCAACTTTCTAGCCATCTTCTCCACCAAAATAGCTGCACCTTCCCCATTGAGGTGCAGCCCATCCCTACAACAGAGTCTGTAGTCAACTGAGAAGTTGGTCCAGTTCTCCAAGAACCGAAACCCATCCTTCTTACACCAGCTCGAGCCACAAGTTAATCTCCCTAATCTTCCGCTGCCTTTCTGGTGTGGCTTGTGGTACAGCTAGTATTTCGGAAAATACTACCTTTGAGGTCCTTGCCCTAAGCTTGTGACCTAAATCCCTAAAATCATTTTTAAGGACACTGCACCTATCTCTAACTTTGTTATTGGTTGCTATGTGGACCATGATCACTGGGTCTTCGCCAGCCCCCCTCCCAGTAATCTATCAACCCAATCGGCGATATGTCGAACTCAAGTGCCAGGAAGACAACGACCTTTGACGATCCCGGTCTTTGTGACAGATTGCCCTATCAGTACACCAAATAATCGAGTCTCCCTCTACCAGCACCTGTCTGGCCTGCCCTGCTCTCATGGTCCCCTGTTTACTGAGCTGACTTTCCCCGGGCTGGTACTTGTTGAAGTGTGCCACATCAGAGCTAGCATCTCTTGAGCTCTTCCCTCTATCCTGCTTTCTGTTACCCAGTTAGCTACCTCACTTTCCTGATCCTTCATACTACCACCCTCCCCCACATCTAACCCCATAGAGTGCCTGCTCAGTGAGCAGCAAACTCTTTTCCAAATTGTCAACACATCTCAGTGTCGAAATTTGCTTGTTTAGATACAGGACGTGTGATTCCAAACACGTAATTTGCACACATTTGGAACAAAGATATACACCCTCAAAGGTTGTTCCAGGACTGCATACATTTCACAAAATGTACACTGGACTGCAATGTAAATAATGAAACACATACTTACTAATGGGTATTACAGAAGAAAGGAGAGGGAAAAAAATATAATACAGTGCAATGACAAACAACTGAATTTAAAGTCATTTAATTTTAAATCACACATTTAATACAAACACACACTGCTGCTGCTCCCAAAAAACTTCAAAAGCAGACTGCTGTTTTTTTTCCCCTCTGGATTTAAAAAAAAAAAAAAAAAAAAGAGGATTATCATTTGCCCCTTCTGGATCGTTGCAGCTGATTGACCTTCTGGTTCTGACTGACAGCTCCTTTTAACTAGACTGCCCACTGCCAACTGGTGACCACTGCGGGGTGAAGAATAATAATCCCATAGACTCCACGCCTTATTTTAGTGAACCAGTCCACGGTGTCAAGTGGTTTACTACCCAGCCCCTGGCATCGAGTGGTTTTGTGCCCCAGGCTCCAGTGTCCAATGGTTTTATATCCATGCTTCTGGTGTCCATTTTTTTATGTCACAGCTACCAATATCTAATGGTTTTGTGGCAAAGTTGCCAATGCCCAGTTACATGCGTTTAATGCCCAGTTACATGTCTAATGGTTGGCACTAATGCTGAGCGAATCGAAGTCCAGAAAGTGGACTTTGATCCGAATTTCAGGGAAAATTTGATTCACCATGAAGCCAAATTTCCTTGTGCTTCATGGTAGCGAATTAATTTTCTCTGAAACAGTGTAAAAACCAAAAAAAATCATACTTACCTTGTCCATTTGCTCATGACGGGCCAGCTGCCATCTTGATTGAAGATCTAGCATGAAATTCTTTGCGCAGTGATGAAGTCACCACACAGGGCTTCGTGATGGCGTCATCACAGGTCGCGTGAGATTTCGAGCTAGATCTTCAATTAAGATGGCGGCTGACCCGTCACAAGCAAATGGATGAGGTATGATTTTATTTTGAATTTTTTTAAATTTTACATTTTGTTATCGCTATCAGATGCTGCAATCAGCTATGAACGCGGCATCTGAGGGGTACAATGACAGGGAGCGGTGCACCCACTCCTTACAAGGAAATGTGCTTTGTGAAAAAGTACCGTATTTTTCGCTTTATAAGACGCACCTGATGATAAGACGCACCCCAGATTTTAGAGTAGGAAAATAAGAAAAAATTATTTTTCATCACACCTCATATCAGACCCCCCATAAATTTCAGGACATCACATCAGATCCCCATATTAGCCCTCCATGTCAGAACCCCATCAGCCCTCCATGTCACACCCCCATCAGACCTCAGATCAGCCCACTGCGCCCCCATCAGACCTCAGATCAGCCCACTGTGCCCCCATATCAGCCCACTGTGCCCCCATCAGACCTCAGATCAGCCCCCATATCACCCCACTGTGCCCCCATATCATCCCACTCTGCCCCATGAGACCTCAGATCAGCCCCCATATCAGCCCCCTCTACCCCCATCAGACCTCAGATCAGCCCCCATATTAGACAAATGTGCCCCCATCAGACCTCAGATCAGCCCATAAGCCCCCATATTAAATGAATATGTCCCATCAGACCTCAGATCAGCCCCCATATCAGCCCCCTTTATCCCCATCAGACCTCAGATCAGCCCATAAGCCCCCATATTAAGTGAATATGCCCCCATCAGACCTCAGATCAGCCCATCCAGCCCATAAGGATAAAATAAAAACCTTACCTGTCCAGCGCCGCGGCTCAGCCCCGGGTCCGACGCTCCTCTGTCTTCTCCTGCCGGCGCTGCACTGTCACCTGACGTGGTCAGGACAGTGCAGGGCCGGCCCGGGAAGACAGAGGAGCGCCCCCTACTTTTTGGGGGAAAAAAAGTGTGTCTTATAAAGCGAAAAATACGGTAATTCATCACAAAGAAAATTCTTTGGTAAAATTCGGCAAAGCAGCGAATCAAATTTTGCAATATTTCGCTCATCTCTAGTTGACACCCTTTGAAGAAAAGTCCCTAGCACTCAAAATGTAATCAACCCCATACTGTTCTGAAACCAAGCTGAAGTGGTTAAGGAGGAACAGAACAAACATCATAGAAATGTTTCTTCAGCCCATGAAAAAGGAATGAGTGATCAGTATTAGTGCCAGTTACATTTTGGGTGGCTGTGCAATGCTCCCCTTAACTTCTCCACACAAGGTAGACAGATGCGCCAGAGCCATCTCCTTCCCCTGTCGCTGTTTCATGCCAGCTCTGATTACTTTAACATTTACATCATCTGTGAAAAAAAAGTAATTTTCAGATTAATATGCCATTCAACCCTTCAGTGTCATATTCTATTTGATTTTAAAAGAACGCTGGAGAGACAGCAATAATTTAGCTGCTCTTACAGTAAAAATGTGCAATCTGTTTGGCCAGGACTTTACAGCAATTTGGTACAGTAGGTCCCCTCCCTGAAGCTGGCAATATCCGCTGGCCTTTAAAATAATTAATGTCCCCCATGCTTTAAAACTTAATGATCAGCAGTACAGGATTACACTGAGTAAATACTGGCACTTGAAACTGACCAGCAATGTTGACTTTCGTTTAGAATTCAGTGTAAAGAAAAACATGGATCACACTTCACTCTCAGGATGGAAGGCAGACGTCTTGCAGAGTCATGTTGGCTCTTGTGCCATCTTTCTTGATCCTAAAAAAACACAAGATGACACATACATTCTGAGACATGAAACTAAGAATTTTTTAACATCATTTAGCCAATAAAATAATGGCAAATAAATGTTGTGCAAACTGAACTGAACGTAGCCCATACCAACCAGTCATCAGTGGTATGTTTTTGCAATGTGGGAGGAAATCAATGTACCTGGAGGAAACCCACAGAACATACAAAATCTATACAGATGTTGTCTTTGGTCAGATTCAAGTCCAGGACCTCAGTACTGTTTCATTCTGAGGACAGTCAGACAAAAACTGATCAATCTAATCATATAATATCACATAATAGTAGAAAAACCCCTTTAAGGCTCATGACCATGACTGTGCAAATGTTTAGTAGCCCAGTCAACATTGGTACATACGTTTTTTCAAAGTGGGAGGAAATCAGTGTACCTGGAAACCCACAGAAACATGGGGAGAACATGTAAAATCTATACAGATGTTCTCTTTGGTCAGATTCACATACAAGACCTCAGTGCTTTTTCATTCTGAGGACAGGTGGACAAAAGTTGATCAAGCTAACAATATAACATCACATGTACTAGTGAGAAAACCATTTTAAGGCTTATGACCATGACTGTATTATGGCTCTGTAAAAGTCTGCGGGTTCATATTGTTCCTCCATATAACTGAAAATGATTACTGAATCCAACTGAAAAAATGGTGCCATACTGCAAAGTAGGCATAAGTGAATTGATTCTAACAAATTGATTCGCCTCATTAGCAAGAGTTCTTCACTTGTGCGGGGCTGTCCTCACAGGAGAAGAAGCGCCCACCTGCCTATTGATTGACAGGGCTGGACATCTCCCCTGGAACTGACAATTTTGCACCAGTGCTGCAGTTTAAAGTTGCGGCAAAAGTGCAGAGACTCTGCTTCCGTTTCCATGGCAGTGACTGCTCATGCGTCTCTACCCAGAAGTGTAACAGCACATGCTAAAGAACAAAAGAAAACATACTTTTAAAAAGAGCTGGGCACATGGAGGAGTCATGGGTTCAGCTTCTCTCCAGTTTCGTCTCACGCTGCTCAGCCTGATTGACAGATCTCTCCCTGCCTGGATATAAAGAGAGACCTGTCAATCAACCCGAGCCAGGAGAAGCACTTTCAGAGTAAAACACATATCTGTGTAAGCTGTTCACTGTTTCATGTTACACATGGTTAGCGTAGCATGACTCAGATGACAGTTTCCTTTAACTGAGTGCCATACCAAGCACCAAATGGCAGCGAATGTAGTACACAACTTCGTATAAAACTATAAGGACTCTGAGTACTGCTTTGAGACTCCATGCTAATGACTCTGCCTTAAAGGGGTTTTCTGCGATTACTATGTTTGTTTGTTTTTACAGATATCCTCATGTAGTTGCTTACCTCATGTACAGCTTCCTTTTGCTGTATCCTACCAAACCCAAGATGCACTTCTCCTTTCTCTGCCACAGCTCTAGTACCGCCCCTAACAACTCCCAGCTCCTCCCACCCAGCTTGTTACATAAATACTCTCCTATCACTGCCGCTAACAACTTCCAGCAAGCTTATAGCTCCTCCCACCCAGCTTTTTACATGGACACTCCCCTATCACTGCCCTGGTACTGCTTTAAAACACCCATGGACATAATAACATCATGGGAGCTACTGCACAGACATGGTCATGTGACCACAGCGGAAGATATGAGCAAAAAAAGGAAAAGAAATGACAGCTACCTTCATAAACTATTAATTTAAACGGTGTTGATACAAGTCAGAAACCCCCTTTAAAAAGGATATCCAATCCAAAAAGTGATAAAACAGCAATACTTACCTGCGATTTATATACTTCAGTGCGCTTAACCTATTTAGTGCTGAACTGTGATCTCAATTTCAAATTAACTTATCTGTGTGTTTTGGGATGGTTATAAAGTAGAAACTGCAAAACTATCAGAGAGAGAAAAAAGATTGATTGGTAATTGCTACACATATACTGAAGCAGATAAGCCTTAGAAAGTACGAGTGGGAGAGCCCATCACCATGACATTATGCAATGAAGGCCTACGTCAGCAGTGCAGGGCCACAAATTGTATCTGGATTTTGCTGTAATAGGAAATCAGGGGAGTCCCGACAAGTTCAAAGTTTATATATAAAGAGGATACACGTCCTCAAAGGTTTCCATTGTCCTCTTCCACCCTCAAATAAAGTGTTGGGTACAGCTGTTGCAGTCACAATCAGGCCCTGGCTTTTTGCTAGCGAGAGAGCAGCAGTTCCTAGAATAGCATGTCATGGATTGGGAACCCCTGAAGCAGATTTTCTTTTGGGCCAGGAGCTTCAAGTGTTGATCAACTATATTTACAGGAGTTGTCTGGTTTCATATTTCCTCAGGATAGGTAATCATATCAGATCTATTGGGGTTCCTCTCCTATTCCTGTGAATGGGACAGACATCTATAATTACACTGCACTACCACTTCAAAGTACTATAGATGGCATGGAGGTAACCAGTGAAGAGGACGCGCAGCCACTTCAAACAGTGGATGGGATGAGGCAGGTGGGAGTTGGGCTCTCATCAATATTGATGACTTATCCAGAAGATGGGTGATCTATATCATGAAATCGACAATCCTAATGAGGGAAACAATTTCCTATAAATATATCCAGAAATTGTGAGTGTTTGAATTATAAAAAAGATGTAGTCCCTACTTAGGACAGGAAGGAAAGGGTCACCGCTGTAAGTATAAAAACATATGTTTGTAGCAACCACTGTGAAAGCCATTTGTCTTAAAATATGCTAGGACATCAAAATCTCATGAAAGCAGGAAAGACAAAGCACTATGGCACCTTACTTGAACAATGTTAAAACTACATACACAGAATATCTATGTGTTTCAAGACCCTTTTAGTCATAATTGTCAATGTGGGGTACAGATGGATGTTTCCTGTTATCATATATCTGTATAGGGGATGTGGCTCAATTTTTTTGATACAAAGCTCTAAACCTGCTTTTCTAAATTCTAACATTTTGGCTCCCTGCTGCCGCCACTAGGTGAAAATGCACACATGGTGGCTGAAGGTAGCCAAAATTTTATTGTTTAACTCTATGGTTCTGTGAAGGGAAACAGGATTAGAGTTCATTTTGGACATTAATAGGAAGATGTCTTTTGTTTTTTAATATAAAACATTTGCCATACTCTTCATTACTACCACTATCATATATTAGAAAATAACAAGCTTTAAAGGATCTAATAAGAAAAAACTTTTTTCACTAACCAAACGTCCCTCTGAGAATCAATGTAATTTGGAACTTATTTGAATCTGTTCTTCCAATATGGCAAATCTGTCCAGACCTGCTTGTTGGATTTCTTTTTTTTTTTTTTTTTAAATAATTGTTATTCTTGCAGTAGTATGTTGTCTATTATATGAAATGACAGGTACTTGTTCTCATTTCATGTGCACAGGACCAATGCAGGTGTACTCTGTATGCCCTACATTATTTTCATGTGGCTTACTGTGTTATTTCAGGTAGAAAGGGAAAGTTTTCCAAGAAAATTTCATTAATAGTTTGAGTTTGACAAAATCTCACTGGTTAAGTATAATTATGAATAATTATGAAAAACGGGAAATGAACCCAAAATTACTGCACAAGAGGTACAATGTCATAACCTCTAGTTTGGTTTCAGGTTTTGCCATCAAGGTCTGCACTACTCTTATTTTACTATCCAATAATCCAGAACGTCTCGTTGACACTTTTCACTCCATCCTCAGTTCTATAGTGTAGGTGCCTATAACAGACCTCTGGCCATTTACTGTACTTCAAAAATAAAACTGAAAATACCCTGCATTAAATTATGTCCCAGTCTCCAAGTATTATCGATCCCCTTCCCTCCTGCACTTCCTCTCATTCACTCTCTACATTTTACTTAATCACAGAAGATATCTCAAGGCTCTTCTCTTGGCCTACTACCTGCACTAGTGACTCTATTCCCTGACACCTCCTCTAGTTGCTCTCCACAGCTTTCTCTACTCACCTAGCTAAAATATTTCACCTCAATCTTTTCTGGTATCTTTCCCTCCTCTTTCAAAAATGCTGTCATAAACACATTGCTTGCTCTTGCCTCATGCCCTATCAATCTGCTATCTCTCTGCTTGACACCTTACAATCTGGTTTCTGCACTCTACAAAAACTGTCATTAGCAAAGTGTCAAAAGATTTCCTGATGGCTAAATTCAATGGTAACTACTCTGTACTCATTTTTCTGGCTCTCTGCGGCATTTGTCACACTAGACCACCAACTCCTCTTCACCTACTGTTCTTGGTTTTCGTTCTATGTCTTTGATCACTTGTTCAGTGTTCCATTTGACAGCTCTACTTATTTTCCTCTTCCTCAGGGATCAGTCATTAGATCAAATTCATCATAATGAATTATAAAGATTATAAGTAACATGCGTTTTTCTAAATATACTGATAATAGAGCATTACCAGCATTTACTGCAAACTCTAAAATAGTAATTACCACCAGAATAATCTGCTCAAGTACCACCAACCTCACAAAAAGCATTTTTTTCACGGACATGAAAAAAAGTCACCTATTTTTACAGACTGTCCAGGAATTTCTGGACAGTTGGTGATCCTGTCCTAGGTTCTCTCCTCTTTCCTCTCTAGACTACCCTTATCGGACAGACTATCAGTAGATCTGGTTGCAGCCCCATCTGTATGCTGATGACAACCAATGGCATCACCCCTGCACTACTACAAAACACCAGTGACTGTCTATTATCTCTCTCTAACATCATGTCCTCTCTATCTGAAACTGAATATTTCAAAAACTGAACTTCTTGAGGTTTTTTTATAACCTAATTAAACCTGATATTTCCCTCTCAGTGTATACTACTACCATAAATCCTAAACAGCATGTCCATTGTCTTGGGGTTATGTTTGACACTGATCTTTCCTTCACCCCATGTATTCAGTCATGCCACCTGCACATCAATAACATCTCTATAATCTGCCCTTTTCTTACTGTGGAAACAACATAAACTCTCATTTTCGCCCTGATTCATTCTCATGCTTACTGTAATGCATTAATAATCAGTCTACCACTCATTAAACTTGCTTTGCAAAGGTGAGGAAATTCATTTAAAGGTTCAACCAAGGCTGAGCCTCCTCTCTCCAAGGGCACCACGTCAACTACATGTGTGCTTCTATGGTACATGGATTTGCTTAGCAGAGTTACACTGGACCACCAGGGCATTAATCCTCCAATAGGCCCAGACTCTTATATGGTCATTTGGCCAACCCATCACACGGAGCTTCTCAATTTTTTTTTTTTTTTTGTTATTTTATATATGGTTTTTAAGACCTTGTTAATTATACATCCATGGTAATAGCAATATGATTAAAAGTTTGCATGCTCTTGTTTTGTATAACTGGATGAGGGGCCCTTAGACTTATTCCCACTCATTGGCAAAAGTTACTCTAACAACAAGTTTTGTGAATGTTTTTCTTTTTTCCACTGCCGAGATCAGAGTCTGATTTGGACACTAAGAGAAGGAAAGAATGCAACAGTATAAAAAAACTGTAGGACAAACTTTTTCCCACTAAATGTTTAGTCTACAGAATGAAGCAGCAATTAAACAGAATTTTACTAAATAAACCTATAATGCAAAATATGTGCCTTCTCGACCTGGCAGTAGTGGTTTCTCTTAGTAGTGGTTGGCACAGTTTGTATAGACCACGTTGAGTTGGCACTAGCTGTCTGATGAAACTTTGCCATTGAATCTTTGAACCACAACTGTACACCTCTTCCAGGAACAAGGTAATGTGTATAAGAAGTTAAATATTGCTACCTCCTCCCTTTCCCGCGCCTTCTCTCTGGGGTCAGGTTGTTCTTGAGTCAGAATTAGACAACAGAGGCATGTTTAACGTCCCAGCAAAGTGAGTTCATGAAACAAGGCGTCCTTTCTACCTTCTCTTTCGAATTTGACCAGGGTTGAACATGAGGCACTGATCACCTGATCTTCCTGTTTATTCCTTACTAGCCCCATCTTAGCAGAAAGGTAAACACACCTGCCCTTCTTGAGAACCACATCTGCAGCCTCCGTCTATCAAAGAAAGGAACTATATCCAAAAACAAGTTCATACCAGCCTGTTTTTTTTCTTGTGATTACCAAAAAGGGGCCTTTCATATTGGATCACAGATATATTTCGGATTTAAATTCCTTTTCTGATGACTGTGGATACAGAAGGGAGGGATTGATGGGTTTGTAATCTGCTTTTAGTCCTGCGGTTGCCTTTACCTCCTATCAGGAATTCAGGACTTGCCTCTTTATCCCCTGCAGCCTCATACTTTCACTATGATGGCCAAGCATTTCAAGTTAACCCTTCCAGTATTAAATCTTAACTTGAACATTTAGAAACCAAAGTATTCCAATAATTGCTGACATTTTTCCTTTATTACTTCTCCCCCTGTGATTCACTGATTGCAGATCTATTGCTCTCAACTTGACTCCTATTTCTTTTGTTCCCTTCCAATAACCTTTCTATTGTGCTCCTCTAATACAAACTTGCAGTGGTCTAAAGATAGCACTTTCTAAATCTGTGGGTTATTTCATCTCTTTTTTTTCCAGTTACTTCAAGACTAACAAACATTAAGCCTATAATATTAATAGTTTTAACTGTTTGGTTACATTTTTCTTGAACATTTTCTTTCAGTCTCACATTGAGCAGCGACTAACAGCTCAGCATCTTGGCTGCTAATCTTTTGTACCAAAGGGTCTATGATGGTCTTGGAGGACTAATGTAGATTTATGTGATGAAGAAGTAGAGACCCAGATGGGAAAGGGTGCATGGACAAGAAAGTGGATGCCATCATCTGAACTGACAGTCACAGACTAGATAATTACACTGACGAGCAAAAGGGTAACAATGTTTTGAACTTTTGACTTTTAGGCTTCATATCTTACCATCCACTACAGTTTCGAACGTGAGACTACCATCATTTTATAGACAATGATCTTGGCTATCTCATACATAAATTGGAATTGCAGCTACTTAGCATATGATTAGATTCTTGCCATGTAACTGCATTGTTACTGTTTTGCTCCTGGTGGTGGAACAATCTTTTTCTTCTTGTATACTACAAATGACAATCTGTTCTTACATTCCCTAATAACTCAGTGTCTTATGAGGTTGATTCCCAAGCAGATTTCCCAAGAAAATAGAAACAGCATCATCCAGCACATCGACAGCAGTATATCGGCCAAGAAAATTGCCAAACCGCATCATGTGAATGCCATGACAGATGGAAGAATATAAAAATAAGTCCGCCCATCCATTCCAAAGCCATGAGGTGGAGGCAACATATCTTGAGTCAACTCATCACAAGGTCTATCAGTTCCGGAGTGACATACATGGCAGTGGAGGTGGCTTATATGGTTCATAATAGTAAGATCACAGACGTCCATGCAAGCACCGTGCAACGCATGATACATAAGTCTGGAATGATTGCCCAAAAAAAGGTGAAGAGGCCTTGACTTGAATATCGTCAGAAGAAGAGTTTGCAAAGAAGTACGAACAATGTAGATAGGTGATTTGGAGCAATGAGACGAAAGCCAATCGACTGGGCTCTGATGGGTGAAAATGGGTCTGGAAGAAACAAGGGACAAGGGGCTCAAGAATGGATCAAGAAATTGAGGTAACTGTCAACTTTGGTAGAGGAAGTCAGATGATGGAGTTTGATACTTGACCAGGATCGATGGTGGTCTCAATGCTGAGCTATATGTGAGTATCCTACAAGATGAGTTACTTCATACACTCGAGTACTATGGGTATGAAAAGGATAATAGTGTTCAAGCAGGACAATAACCCAATCGAGATTGACAAAGAAATGGTTCAATGACAATGAAGTAGAGGTGATGGATTGCCCCCCACAGTCCCCAGACCTCAAACCCAATCGAACAGTTGTGGGTATAGTTGAAGAAAAAGCTGTATTTATACCCAAGTGAGTCGACCAGTATGCACCAACATGGGAAATGTGAAGATGGTCAGTTTATAAAGTATAAGTTTACACAGACCTAAATATTATAATCGGTACTCATATGCTACAATAATGAGCATTTCCTATGCAATACAAGAGTAATATGTTAAGTAGCTTAGCCAAGCATGCATGTTTTAATGGAATGAGGGGAAAACAGTAAGTAGCTGTTTCTGGCAGCACGTTATCTCATATGAAAACAAAGGTTCAGGCGTGGGATTTCCTTTTGAGCCTTCTTGCCTCCAAAATTTGCTATTGGAGGTTGTCAGGAAAGCCTAAATTGTATAGCCTCGCTAAAGGGGTTGTCTGGGATCACAATTGTTTTAACTAACATTAGTGATCACTTTTACATGTAGCTGTAAGGTCCCTCTGAAAGTTTCTAGGTCTGGAGGTTCCACACTGCCTGTGACATGCATGCTGCTGTACAGCGCACAGGCTGCTGCCTCTCCTGTGTATTAGTGGATCTCCAATATCCTGCTTACAATCCAGAATGATTACTATAATGTCTTCTAGGAGTGATTTTGTCAGAATTCCCTGTGTGATGTCTCAACGAGACATAACTCATTCACCTAAAATGTAGAGCTAAGCTTTCCTTCGCCCAGGGCAAAGGCCCAGTTCAGTTCTATTACACTGTACCCAGGTCCAGGCAAAGTAGCTTATTGGTACCTCCATGGCAACCAGCAGCCAAGGAACATGCCCTAGTTGCCCTCCCCTCCAGCTCTGGCCATGTACAATATAGCCATATTAGTAATTAAACATGCATATTTCCCATGTCATATGCTATAAAAGAAGAGTTGGCTCTTTTTTATCACTCTTTTCACAGTTGACATATATAAAGAAAATTCAGCCCAGTCCCCACAATAGCTGCGGCCACTGGCCAGGTACTGTTTTTAATACTTCCAGGCACAATTCTGTAGGTCTAAAGTTATCTACAGGGTATAAATAGTCCTCATATAAAAGTCATGATATTTTATATAACACCATTGGTTTATTTTTTTTCTTGAAGGAAACTAGGATAAGTTGCTTTTCATGGACCATTTTAGTAACATTGAGTATTTTACCATGGAATATTGAATTTTAATACAAAAGGAGCACATTTCATCATATCTGTTGAGTCTCAATGAAAATCAAAAAGCATGTATATTTAATCTAAATATAGGGGGGTATAGGACATGCCAAACTGGATAATTGCCAAAGACCTCCATTTACCAATGGGCCCCACAGTAAAACCTCCAAATTATTTGGATACTATATACAAGTAGTATTATGAGGTCCATATATTTCAGTATTATCTTGGCACTGTATGGCAGTATAATAGATGAGCAGGATGTGGGGTAGGTGGCGTAAGCGATCTGTCCATCAAGAAATTAAATTACCTTGCAAAAGTAGACAAGATAGATGCTATCAATTCAATAACTTTTATTCTGGGACCACCACCAGTTTATCCCTCCCTGGATGGTGGTATTGTGCATACTGAAATTATGAGAGAACTCTCTTAAAATGTATGTAATGTACAGGTGTAGGTCCAGTAATACAATATATAGTCTACAGCAGCTATACTAAAACCATTGTATTTAGAGGGCGAGTATTATCATCCTGATAACTGAATGCACAGTTCTTTGAGAGAAGCCCACCACTGCCAGTCTGGAAAGTCACTCAGCTGAACGGACTTGTTTGGATAATTTCAACTTAGACATCTTTATCTGGAAGAATCCATGATTTTAGGTTTTCCCACAAGATTTTAAAATTTTATTAGAAATATTGCAGCATGTAAACACCTTTTGTATACTTTCAGAACTTCCATGATGGGGCCATCCCTTCTACATATTACCAAAGGCTGATGTATCAACTGGCATCTATTATATTTCTTAAGTGATTACTAATACTCAAAAGCATCTGTCATTTTATATTTGACTCTCCACTTCATTCTGACTCATCAAACACTTGATCCTAACTTAAAAACTGGTAGCAGGATGTGTTTTTTTGGTCACAGGTTCATATGACTTATTGATGTCACAGTTATTCCAATAACAGAATTTATGATTGAGGCATATACAGATTTTTGTTGTAATAGTTCTGAGTAGGAAGCTCTCTGAGCTAAATGTATAACAAGTTGAATTATATTTAATTTTTTAATTAATGACTACTTGAAATTATCCAGCCTGTGCCACATAAAACTGACACCTGTTTCACCTCAAAATAACTTTGAACCTGTTGATTCTTAATGGGAGGTTTCAATTAATTAATTAAAATTCACAACCAAAGGAAAAGCCATAAAGGTCTAACAGGTAAGATTGCTCACCTCTGAGGCCCCCACCTTTTAGGAGGGCAAGAGTGCTCTGACCTCATTCACTAATGCAGCTGTTATCACCATTGGAGAGGCAGATAGAGGTGTCCATAGCTCCCAAAGAGGTTACAGATAGAGCACCAGAAGTGCTCCGAACTTTTAATAACTCTGCTGAAGCAGACGAAACAAATGGCGACTGGCAGCTGATAGGAAAACTTGGGTCAGGAGATCCCAATCTCCTGATAGATGTTGGTCCCAAAGGTGTTAGGCATAATTCACATCTGTGCCTAACGGACCACATTGAATTTTAATTGGGTCCTTTAGGTTAGGAGTCTGTCTTTTAACTAGAACAAAATGGACTGCCATAGAGACTCCTGGCCGAGTCTCCAACACAGATGTGAACAAAGCCTTACCCCCACCCAAAAAGTATTTATGGAATATCTTGTGGATACTTAAATTAATAATAAGCCTTTAAGTTATTAAAGGGATTGCCCCATAAAGACAGCAGAGAATCTGCATTTGCTAACCCTATCAGATGTTATAGAGGAAGGAAGCTGCTTCTGGAAATGAATGGCCTCCCATTTAATGCATGGACACTCTGGGTCTGCATGACCAGAGGCTCATAGAAGGCTCAAAAGATGGTCACATCTCCAAGCTCTAAAATGGTCAATATACTGTCAATAAATATGACGAATTATTCAGTCCATAATAGTGACATTTTCCTGGCTTACAAGAGTCCTGAAAAATGAAAGTGATCTAAATAACCTCAGGAAGGGCGGGGGAGGGGGGAGAAAATTAAGAGAAAGACTAACGGTCAGGTAGAGAAAAGTGAGTTAGTGAAGAGAGTGGGTCAGTTAAAAAGATGGCAGTCAGACACAAAGGTTGACTATAATATAGGGACAGCCGTACAGAAGAGAGATTGATTAGTTGTCTAGCGAAAAAGGAGACATGGACATTCCAATACGGCAGAGGCAAAGAGGAGAAGTCCCTGAGTTGACCTATGGGAAGTAAGAAATATATATAAATGCTAGATAAGTGTATAGTATATCAGTCAATATCCAGTGTTTCCTCTGAGATTTTAAATTTTTCAGGGGGATGTACCTCTTTATTGTAAAGAAGAAGTTACAGTATTTTTCGCCATATAAGACACTCTTTTTTCTTATATGGTGAATACTAATTAGTGCTTTCATTGGATTAGAGATCGATTAATACAGCGCTCCTTGTGCTGGCTCTACTCACCGCTCTCAATCTTCTCCTACAGGCGCCACATGCTGTGCTATAACCTGTGAACAGTGTAACGACATAGGCGCACTCTAAGACCTCACGCTGTGGGACGTCAGGTCACAGCACGGCAGGAAGAGCGCTGGATCTCATGAGTGGCGGCGCCGTCTGAAAAAGGAGAGTTGAGTTGATTTTTTTTTGCCTGATCTGTGGTCTTATTGACATTGGGGATCTGATCTGAGCAGGGGCGTAGCTATAGGGATTGCAGAGGTAGCAGTCGCTACCGGGCCCAGGACCCTGAGGGGGCCCAAAGACCCTTGTTCCGCATAAGAAGACACACAGAGCACTAAGGGTAGGGTAGCTGAACTCTTGCACCAGGGCCCATGAGCCTTTAGCTACGCCCCTGGATCTGAGGTTTGATTAACAACATTGGGCATCTTATCAGAGGTCTGATTAACATTGGTAGTCTGATCTGAGGTCTGATTAACAATATTATCGGTCTGATCTGAGGTCTGATTAACAACATAGGGCGTCTTATCAGAGGTCTGATTAACATGGGGGGTCTGATCTAGGGTCTGATGAACAATATTTTATTCTTATTTTCCTCCTCTAAAACATAGGTGCGTCTTATGGGCAGGTGGGGAAAATTATGGTAAAAGAAAGATACATTTCATCACCAATTAGTGACAGACAGACACAGAAGTAATGTTTTGAATTGTTCCCAATGGTGTGATTATCACATATCTCTTCCCAGCATCAGTCTGCCTACTATAAGCTTTTAGGCAATTCTCGTTCTAGAGCTGGGTGGGTTAAATAGTCATGAAGTTTCCTTGTTTATCCTACACCCCCAATCCATCCATTCCCTATTGGCAACTGAGCAAGAGAACCTTTTAAGAGCAAATCAGTGTTTACTCGATTGGCTTATTGAGGGTCTTACAGAGAAAATATGCTGAACGCATTCATCCTACATCTGTTCCCAGGAAGGCTTCTTCCTACAGTCTGAGTGTACATTTCTTCCTAGCTGCTGGCAGTGCACATCTTCATGCTGCAGGGTGTTTTGGCTGCCAAAGCAATGTAGACAAGAAAGAAAGGGCTTCTCTGGTCTGATTGTATCCAACATGGAAATTATCATGACACATTCACATAGATTTCCGCAACGTATTACTTCATGTTGGGATAACTAACTATAAACGGAGCGCAGATTTCATAATATAAATGAACACTGGAAGGAACCAGCTGCGTGACACTGCTTTACTGAAAGACTATGACCTAACATAACCCAAAATTCACTACATTTTAATGATGAGAACATGCTAGGAATCATGGTGACTCATCACCCAGACTATAATGCATGGGGGCTAGACAGGGATGTTGGCCCTTTATATCAGAAAGGATTAGCAGTGAAAAATCATGTCTGATCTTTAGACACAAGACAAAGCCAACTTTTATGACTGCTCCTGTTTCTAATAATAATAAAAATAATAATCTTGATAGTGTGATTAAATAAGCCTTAGATATTTATGTCATAGCAGCAAAATCCATTAGATGAGTATATGTCACAGTGGTGACCCTCTTCAAAAAAACGGGGCACAATTTTCAAAGCCCCATAACTTTGATAGCAACAGGACCCTATAATAATTATAGCGAGAAGACCCCCATATCAATGACAGCCATAGACAGGGGCGGACACAATCCCCCCCCTCCCCAAACCACACATACAGACGTAAATATAATCCTGGAAGACCAAGAATGAGGACCGGGAGCACAGTGCCGGCCCAGGAAGCAATATGTAATAAGTACAGTACCAATAAAAAAGGGGGGGAAATGAATAAAAAATAGATACTGTGACCCCTTTAAGGCTGCACAGTGCTTTTGGTCAATAATGTGTCGTGCAACCAAGGATCACAGCAGCACAATGCTGTGATGCATTGAGTTCAAAAGAATGGGGTCGCATTGTGACCTTGTTTCTTAAAATCACAATCGAAAAGTTGCAAGAAATTCAGAAGGTTGGATTTTTTGTGACCATCAAGTCACTGCCCCATTTACTTTTATTAGTTGTGATGTGTGTTGCTGCAGTCTTTGGCTGCACAATGTGTGTTGAAACGTGACTTCCCCTGAGGAAGCCATCTGGCGAACCGTGCATTGGGGTTGAGATACACTAGTCGGTAACCTTTATTTTTGTTTTAGTGTGTCCTTTATCTAGATTATTGTCCTTTTGGTCTTTAATTTTTGGTCTAAAGTGTATTGGCTCTTTATGTCCTTATTTGTGTTACTCTACTGATATATTTGGCACTATGCACTCCATCTTCATGAGAACCTAAGGCCCCTTTCACACGAACGATACAGATTCAGTCCGGATGCGTTCAGGGTGCGTTCCGGAAAACTCGCACCAATCCGCGTGTTGACTGCGATAGCGTACGTTTGTTCAGATTTTTCCGCGCGGGTGCGATGCGTATGGATACATTTCTCACGCGCGTGATAAAAAACTGAATCTTTACAAACAACATCTCTTAGCAACCATCAGTGAATCACGCATTGCATCCGCACTTGCTTGTGGATGCAATGCGTTATTCACGCAGACCCATTCACTTCAATGGGGCCAGGGCTGCGTGAAAATCGCAGAATATAGAACATGCTGCGATTTTCACGCAACGGCGAACTGATGTGTGAAAAACATTGATCATGTGAAAAGACCCATTGAGTCAGGATTCAGTGCGGGTGCAATGCGTTCGCATCACGCATTGCACCCTCAGCCAGGCTCTTCCCCCTTAGCAGCAGGCTCAGGCTTCTCCCCCTCTGAGTAGCCGGGCTCCGTATCCACACAGCAGCAGTGGGCCCTTCCTTCCTTCTAGCAGAGCTGGTTCACTGGATGGGAGCCTGTCAGCACTTGTGAGTGACAGTTTTTAGACCAATCAGCACTCCTGGTCAGTAAGGCTGGGTTTACAAGGTTCTATTTTCCAAAAAAATCGCAGCAAAATGCATCGATTTTGTAAAAATCAGACCCTGTGGACACAGCTTTACTGACCAGGAGTGCCCCTGAGCAGCACATTATGAGTGGACCAGTCTAAGCTGTATGGGCCCCCTCCCACGCTGGGCCCCTGGGCAGCTGAACCGGCTGTACGGTATGGTCCATAGGGCTTCCATAAGAGTGATCGCTACAAAACCACCAGATAGTGACAGCAACAGGACCCCAAAAACAGTGACAGCAGGTGGACTAGCAAACATTGATAGCCACAGGACCTCTATAATAGTGAAGGCTAGGGCCCCCCAAACTATTGACTGCAAGAGTCACTGCAAAAGGGATAGCCACAGGTTTTCATAATAGTGATACCAAGAGAACCCCATAAGAGTGTAAGCCACAGGTCCACACATAGCAGAAACAGCAAAATACAGTACCAGCTACAGCATGCTCATTCACTATGTGAACACATTTGATGTATTAAAGCACCCAATACATATGCCATACCTAGCCATAAGCCAACAATCACCCAGCATTCATTCCTTTCGGGTTATATGCGTATACATTATTTCACTATATAGGAAATCGGAGCATACTGAATTTTCCTTTCCCACTTTTTTAACATTGTGGCCAATGGCCAACATATGCCACTGTATAGATTTACAGTACATCAACAGTATATATCAGGGAATACTCCTGACATATTCCTCTGACATCATGAGTATCTCATCAGTGGAGTCTTACACTTCCTCACAGATCAGCTAATTTAGGCAGGCTCAATTTGAGATGAGATGCAGGACACCAACATGACCACTATACAGTGGACAGAACCTTCTGCTTCTGGTTCCAACCATTGTTTTATTTCCAGTACTGGTAGCTTCCGAAACCTACTGATCAGTGGGGGTTCCAGACCCACACAGATCTAATATTGATGACCTATCATGAGGATAGAGGATCAGAGACTGGAAAACCCCTCTAACCCCTTCCCGACATCTGCCGTAATAGTATGGCGGATGTCGAGTCTTTAAAGATGATGCCCGCTCCGGAGTGGAGCAAGCACCATAGCCAATGGGTGCCTGCTATTTCACACAGCAAACACCTGGGTATAACGCCAATGGCAGACGCTTAACCCCTGAGATGCTGTGGTCAAATATGACCGGGGAAGATGTTTTTTAACAGTCATAGGCCAGAGCCTGTACAAAGCTTCTAGGCCTATTACTGGTAAATTCTAATATGGGCATGCAGGTGGCAGCACTGCATTAGAATATACAGATTTTTGTATTTCATAATGGATAAAATTCTAGTACTTAAAACAAATAATATTCTAATGATTGCATGTTGTAGTCCACTTGGGGGCCAAAGAAAAGTTAAAATATAAAAAAAAAAAATAGATATAAAAATTAAAATCATTCCCCTTTCTGCAAAACTAAAGGGGTTCTGCAGTTGTTTAAAACTGATTATCTATCCTCTGGATAGATCATCAGCATCTGATCGGCGGGGGTCCGACACCCGGGAACCCTGCCGATCAGTTGTTTGAGAAAGCAGCGGCGCTGCAGGAGCGCCGCGGCCTTCTCTGTGTTTTCCTCAGGCCCAGTGAAGTCACGACTACTATCACTGGCCTGGGCGCGGCTAAGCTCCATTCATGTGAACAGAGCTTAGCACCGCCCAGGCAAGTGATACTAGTCGTGACGTCACTGGGCCTGAGGAAAACACAGAGAAGGCCGCGGCGCTCCTGCAGCCTTCTCAAACAACTAATCGGCAGGGTTCCCGGATGTCGGACCCCCACCGATCAGATGCTGATGATCTATCCAGAGGATAGATCATCAGTTTTAAACAACTGCAGAACCCCTTTAAAATAATCAATTAAAAAACATCATAGGCATTGCCACGTCCCAAAGTATTAAAATAGTAGTATAAAAGTAGTATTAAAATATAAAAATATTTATCCCATTCGGGGAATGGCATAACAGAAACAAAATCAAAATCGCTGATTCGCTGTTTTTTGTTTGTTTTTTTTGCTTTACCTCCCTAAGAGAATTAAATTAACAACTGATCAAAAAGTCATACATTCCAAAATGGTATCAATAAAAAATAGATTGTCCTGCAAAAAAATAAGTCCTCATACAGCTTCATAGACACAACTATAAAAGTTATGGAGGTCAGTATATGGAGATGAAATGAAAAAATGTATTTTCAAAGGTTTTCTTTCAGCATTAAAACCAACTATATAAAACTATATAAATGTGGTATTGTTGTAATCATACTGACCCAGGAAATGAAGGTTACAGGTCAGTTTTACCACATATGGAACGGCGCGAAATCAAAACCCATAAAACTGTGGTGGAATTGCGTTTTTTTCCAATTCCACCCCATTTAGAATTTTTTTTTCCAGCTTCCCACTATATTCTATGCAATTTTAAATGCTGCCATTAGAAAATACAACTTGTCCTGCAAAAATCAAGCCCTCATTCAACTATGTGAACAAAACCATAAAAAAGGAAAGACTGCGGGAGAGTAAAAACTAAGACTCAAAAACTGAAAATCACCATGTCAGGAAGGTGTTAAACCAGCATGGTAATAATAGCTTAATTCTATCAGATCTGTATTTAGCCTGGATGCTCTAGTATTTCAGGAGTATGAAACGGTTATATGATCCATACAACACTTAAAGAAAATGTAGTTGTTATATAAGTAACAACCAATAAGTACAATAGTGACGTGACTCTGATATGTCTTATGGAAACATCTCAAGAGAAACCTCTCATTTGTGGCATCTAAATATCATCCATATTAGATCAACAGTTGTCCATAAAGGTAGTAAAGGAAACCTTGAAATATTAATCTATAACAATATAATTTTAATATATATAACAAAATACCTCTCCCACCCATTACCATTATTTTTATTGGCACAAATGTCTTTCTATTATCTTAATACTGTTTATATCCTGTTTTCCAAGTTATACACATTTAAAAATGAAATCTACATAATAAATTCCTAGGTGGAGCAGCGACATGGGAAACAAATCAAACAATGAGATCATTGTTAAAATGTGCCCAAATGTCCAGCAGAAATAAAGCTAAGCCTGGGTGGCCAACTGGAGCTAACAGCCTATAAAAGGAGACTAGCTTAGATTAGCTTATTTTCCAGCATTAACTGTTGGCAGCAATGAAAAACACATACGTGGGATACGGCGAATATCAGGATATCATCAACAGTATCTGATTTGAGTTCCTTAGGCCCACCATAGGAGATGATTCTAAGGCCTACAAACTGTCTATAAAAACATGTGCGCACCCACGGGGTCAGACAGGGGTTCCTTGGACCTCCCAGAGGAAATAATTTGCAGGGCCCATCCCCTATGTCATCAATTAAGTATTATAGGTTTGGATTCAAAGAAATAGACCCTAGTGGCAAGTTACTGGCTTCAAGGCAGCTCCAAATGAGTGTGCTCCTGGACTTTTGGAGCACACTATGATCCTGGTGAGTCTGGGCCCATCGGAGGATCTTATGTTATCATTGCATGCAAAGGATGTATCATTGATAAGGTTATTTGTAAATTAAGACATAAGAATTGAACGTGAATGGCAAGTAATGGGGTTGTCATTTGCTGAACCACTCAACCACCTGACCCCTTATAGCAGCCACATAACATAGTAACATAGTTTATAAGGCTGAAAAAAGACATCTGGCCATCCAGTTCAGCCTGTTATCCTGCAAGTTGATCCAGAGAAAGGTAAAAAAAAAAACACTGGTACAAACCAATTTTCCTCATTTTGGGCAAAAAAATTTCTTCCCGCCCCAATCAGACAATCAGAATAACTCCCTGTATCAACGACCCATCTCTAGTAACTATAACCTGTAATATTGCTACACTCCAGAAATACATCCAGGCCCCTCTTGAACTCTTCTAGTGAATTCACCATCACCACTTCCTCAGGCAAAGAGTTCCATAGTCTGTGTCTGACCCAATCTATTAAAATATCCCATTATTTAACCAGCATGGAGAACACTGTAAAGAAAAAAAATCCACAGAACGAAGTTAACATGTCATTATTACCATACAGTGGACATCGTAAAAACAAAGCTCTAAAAACAACAATGAAATTGTGTTACTTTCTTTAAACTGTCGCCCCAAAAATGTTTTAAAGTATAACTGTTGTTTTGGTTTAAGGAGTCTGCTATCAAAGTGATCTGCTATCTGAGCGTTACTAGGGAGAACCTTTCTTCAGTTTTCAGTTATACTGAGCGCTGAAGATGCCTGTGTGTAACAAGTCAAACAGGCAGGTGATGTACAATGATACTTAGGCCACGTGTCCATAGTCAGGGGCAAGAGGTGTTCATCCCCATGTGCATTTCAGTGTACCGTCATCTGGGGTGGGCACCATCCTGATCAAGCATCAGCCATGGGTGATCTATTTTATACTCCTGTTTGATGGTTTAGTTCTGGCATCTTTTTGGCAAATTAGCATGTGAATTTATGATATATTACTAGAGATGAGCGAACGTGCTCGAAACGAGCACTGAACCGCTCGGCTCCCCTGCGCTCGCATGGGCGCAGGCAGCCGCTTCTGTCCTCCTCAGGAGGATGGAAGCGGCTGCCTGCGCCCATGCGAGCGCAGGGGAGCCGAGCGGTACAGTGATCATTTCGAGCACTTTCGCTCATCTCTATATATTACCTTGCCTGCCTTGTCTTTTTTGGCAGATGTCATTGTGTATGTAGTCAAGCTATTTTCATGGAATAATGTTATAAAGTGATATTTTTACATATATGATTATTGATATATGTCCTTATTGCTATATTACTATATGCTTCTATGTGTATATATACACGTCTGTATTGCCATAGTGCCATATGCCTCTTTGTACTGATATTACTGTCATCTGTTACTACCTGACACCTTTCTATATTGTATGCTTATGCATACCAGTGATGCAATCCTTTTTCCTGCTACTCATCATGTTTTTGACCATTTGTTATATTTTTAATTATTTATGATATGGCATAATAAAAGCTATTTTCGGTGAATGGGCTCAGATAATTTTGTACAAAATATATTTGCCAAGAATCTCTAATTTATTAAACAATAGAAAATTCGGACCAGCAATAAATATATATATATTTTCATAAGTGCATATCCATAAAGCAAAATTATAGAAATACAAAGATATATGGATATATAGTTGCACAACATGTAATAAGCAATAGGAGTAAAAGTAAATCTGGATATGTGGCGCTATGCCGACTAAAGATAAAAAAGGAAGTCCTTAGTTACACATATTTGCAAATGCGTGATTATGCCCACTCACCAAACTTCACGGTAACTTCCTGTGGAGTGGGTCCCTACACTCATCTATGCCTCTGTTCAGACTAAATCCAAGTCTCCATTATTCAGGGCGTGTGGAACCAGCTAAATAGGAATCCTATCAGGAAGTCCTGGGTGAATGGGCGTCGCTAGGTCCAAAAGGGTTTGGGGGGCCCATTATATATAACAATAGAAAATTCGGACCAGCGATAAATATATATATATTTTCATAAGTGCATATCCATAAAGCAAAATTATAGAAATACAAAGATATATGGATATATAGTTGCACAACATGTAATAAGCAATAGGAGTAAAAGTAAATCTGGATATATGTGGCGCTATGCCGACTAAAGATAAAAAAGGAAGTCCTTAGTTACACATATTTGCAAATGCGTGATTATGCCCACTCACCAAACTTCACGGTAACTTCCTGTGGAGTGGGTCCCTACACTCATCTATGCCTCTGTTCAGACTAAATCCAAGTCTCCATTATTCAGGGCGTGTGGAACCAGCTAAATAGGAATCCTATCAGGAAGTCCTGGGTGAATGGGCGTCGCTAGGTCCAAAAGGGTTTGCGGGGCCCATTATATATAACAATAGAAAATTCGGACCAGCGATAAATATATATATATTTTCATAAGTGCATATCCATAAAGCAAAATTATAGAAATACAAAGATAAATAGGAATCCTATCAGGAAGTCCTGGGTGAATGGGCGTCGCTAGGTCCAAAAGGGTTTGCGGGGCCCATTATATATAACAATAGAAAATTCGGACCAGCGATAAATATATATATATTTTCATAAGTGCATATCCATAAAGCAAAATTATAGAAATACAAAGCGACGCCCATTCACCCAGGACTTCCTGATAGGATTCCTATTTAGCTGGTTCCACACGCCCTGAATAATGGAGACTTGGATTTAGTCTGAACAGAGGCATAGATGAGTGTAGGGACCCACTCCACAGGAAGTTACCGTGAAGTTTGGTGAGTGGGCATAATCACGCATTTGCAAATATGTGTAACTAAGGACTTCCTTTTTTATCTTTAGTCGGCATAGCGCCACATATATCCAGATTTACTTTTACTCCTATTGCTTATTACATGTTGTGCAACTATATATCCATATATCTTTGTATTTCTATAATTTTGCTTTATGGATATGCACTTATGAAAATATATATATATATTTATCGCTGGTCCGAATTTTCTATTGTTATATATAATGGGCCCCGCAAACCCTTTTGGACCTAGCGACGCCCATTCACCCAGGACTTCCTGATAGGATTCCTATTTAGCTGGTTCCACACGCCCTGAATAATGGAGACTTGGATTTAGTCTGAACAGAGGCATAGATGAGTGTAGGGACCCACTCCACAGGAAGTTACCGTGAAGTTTGGTGAGTGGGCATAATCACGCATTTGCAAATATGTGTAACTAAGGACTTCCTTTTTTATCTTTAGTCGGCATAGCGCCACATATATCCAGATTTACTTTTACTCCTATTGCTTATTACATGTTGTGCAACTATATATCCATATATCTTTGTATTTCTATAATTTATTAAACAAGCATAGCATGAGCTTCAGAATACTCTATATCACTATGGCATTTTGTGCTTTATCTGGTAGCAGTGTGCGGTTGCAATCTATGTATTTTCCATTGACATGTATTTAGCCATAGCAACCAGCACCTGCACTCTGGGATGTGCTGACTGAAATTTCTCTTTTTTTCTTTGTAAGTTTGTACTGGAAGTGTGGCTACTCCATTTGGTCATGCACTCCTGACCAGCCCATCTGCCCCACAGGTTGATTTTAATCAGTGCAACTATAAAGCCGAGTGATTCGGCATGCATTCTAGTGTCTGCACTCCTGAACTAGGGGAGGCCTTTGAAGCACCAGAAATGGCAAAAGGCAAGTGGACATTACATGCATGTGGAACAAACACCCCCTGATTATTTGGAAGCCAAGTCTGGCACATAACAGGTAGGAAATAGTGTTAGGTTCCCATTCTGCAGAGATCACCTTGACGATTCGGTGAATGGGCTCAGATAATTTTGTACAAAATATATTTGCCAAGAATCTCTAATTTATTAAACAAGCATAGCATGAGCTTCAGAATACTGTATATCACTATGGCATTTTGTGCTTTATCTGGTTAGCGGTGTGTGGTTGCATTGTATGTATTTTCAAGATATATTGTGACTCAATATTTTTTGTAAGTTTAGTGATTGAGACTTTACTGCAGTGAGAGGAACATTACTAAGACACCCTTCACTCTCGGACACAGTTTGACCCACCGTGTCTGGATCCTTTACTTTAGTATTACCAGCCTTAGATTCTGCAGAGACTTTGGAGAGGGAAGGCGTGCTACAATCTTTATTCTGGCACATCTCCATATATTATCTGACTTTAAGACGGGTGAGGACGGAACCGTTTGGTATGAGTGTCATACCAAACAATCCGTCCTCATTGACTTACATGCAGATGAGGACGGATCCGCAATGCCTGCGGGCATTTCACACGGGACCCGAGCGTTACAGTGCTCGTAACGAGCACTGCTCGCTCATCTCTAATAATAACCCAAAATCTCCTTTAAGTATGAAATTAGTAGGCTGCGAGCTTCTAATCCATTTACAAGAATACACAATGTTCTCAGAGTCACATGTCTTCAATGATTGTAATGAAGTGGAAAAAGACAAAAATGAATCAAAAATGAAAATAAAGAAATGCTGCTAATTTTATACATCCCCTGCGGGGTTATCGTGAAGGGCTTTCTCCATGCCATTTTTCCACTTTGCTTATACAGTTAAATTTCTGTGTTTTCTAGAAAGGAGAAATGCTCCTATGTATTCTATGCTCTACTTTATAATACTGTAGATCCTCTAGCTTTCACATTTACTGCTACAGGGGGATATCAATTGACCATCTGTTTTTGCATTCAGGAAAACTTTCACCATCATGTCATTGAATTTTATGACTTTCCTAATGCTCCAGGAAAACAATCTCATGGACTAGCTTGCGTCTGGAAGAAGAAAAGATAAATTCTTAGCATGTTATAGTCTTACTTCTTAGAATAGTTACCTTGTCACTTTTTAGGAATGATTTGAATAGGAATGACTATTGCAGTCACTTCTTCCACTTTGCCAGGCTATGGTTGTGCATGAGAAGGGATTTGGAATTGCTAAAACATATGTTGCTCATTACCTCTTTTTATTAGAGGGTACATGATGATTTTATTTCCATTGACACAGTTATGGGAATGCAGTATCATGGCTCTGTACAAACTTCAAGTCATACAGAGCCATAATATGGCACCCATAGAAGTCCATAGAGCCATATTAAACTCAATCGGGGTCATTTATTAAGACCGGCACTTTAGATGCAGGTCTTAATAACCCCTACAGATGGCGATGGATCCGCTGAAGTTATGTAGAGGTACCGGCCTCTCCATAACTTTGGCGCATCCAGCACTGGTCTAAATGTAAGAAGCTTCCTAGCTGTCTTACTTAGAACATTTTCTACGCCTAAAACAGGCATAGAAAATGATGAATGAAACGGGCCTGACAGCCCATCCCCTTCTCTGCCCACACCGTGCCCACCTTTTTAGACCTGGCGTGAGCAGGGAAAAGTTGCAGTTTGCGGCACGAATAACCTTTAAAGCGGTTCTCCAAGTTATATTTATTGATGACCTATCCTCAGGATAGGTCATCAATATCAGATCGCCAGGGGTCTGACACCCCGCCCCCCCGCGTACCAGCGCTGCCTCCTCTTTATTGTTTACATCCTAGCCGTAACATGGGTAGCGGTGAGTAGGTGTAATTACACCTAACCGCCTCATTCATTTCAGTGAGAAGGATAGCTCCCATACACTTGGATAGGATAGGTCATCAATAAATATAACTTGGAGAACCCCTTTAAGCCGTAATCAGCGCCATAAATACACCTAATATAGGTGTATTTCTGATACTAAATGACCCCCAATATGTTTACATACAGTTCTATATAGCATTTTTTTGTCAAATCAATTCAGTGTTTCAAAGGAAGCCATATTAGCATTGCAACTAGTATTGCATCTAAGGCAGAATAACCCTGTAACACCACATTAATACCCCCAGATTATGGTGAGGTACAAAGGAACCATGTGACAGCACATGCTCTGCCTGTACGGTGTGGGTGGAATGGCAACATTTGTATTGATTTTTATCTGTAGAGTTATTGTCCAAATTCCTCTGGGTGTATGTCATGTCAACCCCAACTTTGGAGTTACAGTCTGAGACTTGTGCCAATGGTACATTCAAGGACAAGTGGCTCAAGATGCTTTTATTATGGTCATAAGTGGTACACTTAGCATCTATTCCAAGTCTCAAGTGTTACAGGATGAGTACAAGCCATGTGATAAGTGTCGCAGTTACTAAGCATCCAGTCTCATTTGGTTAGTGGTATAGTCAGCATCTGCCCTTGGTTGGTGGTACACTCAGCATAGGTGCTCAGTGAGACATTCATGTGTGGTATTTAAATGAAAATTCAATGGCTGGGGCTAGCGAGGCCTATTCCTATCTAATGTATCAGTTTACTGGATATTTCATGAGCGAGTCACAACTTTGGTGATAAAGAACAACCCCCTGTTTTCACTGCATGGGATAATGGATCAGAGGTTTCACTCAATTCCACCAGAGCCTCTGTGAAATTTATCTCATAGACACTTACTCATAGACCTATGACTGCTGAATCTGTCTTGGGTGCTGACCCTGCCTGGTACGTATCTGACTTTGTGTTGTCTCTGTTTTGGTATTGACGTTGTTCTATGGCTTTGACTTTCGACTTGTCACTGGTTCTGCACTTGTCTTCTGATTTTGTCCTTGACGTTTACTTATGGTTCTGTCCTGGTTTTGTCTGACCACCCCTCTTAGGTCCCACGCACTTCGTCAGCAGAGGGATCATCAATCAGTTGGAGGACACTGTTTAAGGCGGATCGTCCAAGTAGGTAGGGATAGCAGTTGGGTGGAGACAGTGCTGGGGATGCACTGTTCCCAACCAACCATGACACATTTATAGCAAAAAAGTTTGAAATGACAATGTGGCCCTCGGATCACAAATGTTTGAGCTACCCTGCCCTACAGCAACCACTATAATTGCCATGGATTTCTGCTGGATGGATGAAGAACACTTATATTGTGCATCATTTTATATGTGGTCGTTCAAAATGATTCTACTAAAAATTCATATCTAGTATGTGAAATGTGCCTTAAACTGAATTATCAATCTCAAGTCATCAAACAGGCATATACATGTCAACTGAGCTTCCTTTATGTTGCATGGTGACCTGTGCTGTACCTTCTGTTAGCATTCCCTATAACACCATATGAGTGGAGGGGGGTGTTGCTTCGCAGGTATATGGAGATTGGTATGAGGGAGACGAAGATACCAGATAATGCAATTTTTCTTTTTATTGAACACACCTCAGGCTAGAGATCACAACTATTGTAAAGTTGCGTGAAAGTACAGTGACTTTTTTAAGACTCCCTCCATTAGCCTTTTATACTTCTGTGTAGTCTGGAAGAAATCGTCCCACCATGTACACTCACTGGGCCATACTCTATGACTTAAACCAACTCTCTGAGGAAAAAGGACTGATTAAGGCTACTTTCACACCTCTGGTATGAATTTCAGCAGGCTGTTCCGGCAGATAACAGCCTGCTGGAATTCACTGGATGTGAATGGAATGTGCACCGGCCCCATTAAGTACAATGGCGTCCGATGGAGATCCATGCACATTCCGGCAGACAAGTGGAGAACCAGCCGGACATAAACATGCTGAGGTTTATGTCCGGCTGATTCTCCGCTTGTCTGCCTGAACAGCCATGCCAGAGTACTTGGTGAAAGTAGCCTAAGGATACCTGTTTCAGATTCCACCTAGGCGTTCTCACACTGGCAAGCTGGGTCATAGTATAAAACGTGGGTCATACAATGGTCATAGTATAAAACGTGCCAAAAATGGTTGGATTAGATGCTTCTTTACTTTAATATTGCTATTCTTGGTGGTTTTCTGTGTGTCCCTGCATAGAGGAGAAAGTATGGCTGACAAGCTTCACTAGCTATACTCTTTCTATTCCAAATATGGCCACATGACAAAATTTCTCCTTAAAAAGTTTAAGTACCAGCAATTCCAAACTTCTTTGGATGTATAATGACTTTCTTTCCTCTCTTAGTTCACTGGCTTTTACGTCATCTACCAGCAAATTACCTGTAGCTGCAGTAAAATAGCTATTAAAAAGGTGGCAATGAGGGACTGAGTGGAGAAAAGCTGCTTCGAAAAAAAAAAGGAACAGCTATGAACTGTGCTGGGTATGGAATTGTAAAGCATAGCCAAATTGTTCTGAACAGAGCTGGAGGGATTGTATGTCATTGCAGAGACAAATTAGGAACAGATGGCCAGAGAAAAACACAGAAGTAGATGGGGGCACTGAAAGCAAGGAAATGGCAAAGAGCTCCGTACTTCATCACTGTTGTATCCTAATGGACTTATCATAACAAGTAAACCCAGTATACCCCTGCTGAATGTTTATCGATAGCAAACCTGTAATACTGAGCTAAATGTAGGTTAAAGGGGTTGTCCCACAAAAAATATTCTACAGTTTTCAAACCAGCACCTGGATCTGAATACTTTTGTAATTGCATGTCATTAAAAATTTTGTATAGCTACTGAGTTATTCAATAACATATATCTGTATAGGACCACTTAATTTCTTATTTCTTTGACCTATTCACTGAGCAGGCCGCACATGCACAGTTTGAACTTTTAACAGCCTCCTGAGCTGTGATAGGCAGAGCTGAGACACGCCTCCTGAGCTGCAGCAGAAAAGACACTCCCCTTTAGCTGTCATCTTGTTATAAATCTAGCAGAGCAATGAATGTGGAGATCTCTGGATCTATGTGAGGTACAGGGCTGGTTCTAGCTTTGTTAGAAAGAGGGTGTCATGTACTGTATGATGTCTGATTTTCATTTTTTACATTATTCGTAGGAAAACCCCTTAAAAATGAAAGCACGAATTAAGGTTGATGGTAAAAAAAAAATGGTGGGGTCCCCATTCTAGTTCTTGGACCCAAGATCCACCTGACCATCTATAGTAGCCATATACAGGAGATGTTATATTTGGCAAACAGCCATTAAGGGACCATCATTTTCCTAAGAGGTGGGGTTCCCAGAGGCAAGCAGTGTATGCACTACCCATATAGTAACTTCTGAGGCATAGCTAGAAAATGCTGGGCAGGGCAGATTGGCAGAACCAGCCATAGCAGGGAGGGTGGTGGAAGCCTCCTAGATTCTCAAAGTGGCTGAGACATATATCTGGTATATATCTGGCTATAGTTTGAAAACAAAATTATTTGATTTCATTTTTTTTAAGAAAAAAATCATCAAAAACATATCAATAAAAAGACCTAGGTGTCAACAAATAAAAAAGTTAGGACCATTAAATCACAAAAAGTGTCTGGTCATTAAATGAGTTCTTTGGGCTTTTAATATAAAAACTTCTTTCTTATAATCTGTGAAAGAAAGATCGTTAGATTGATACATACTCATCACTCGCCCCCACCAGTGCTGCCGTCCTCACTGCACTCACATAGGCTGCATTTACTACTATGCAGCTGAACAGGACAAAAAGCACACAAACCTGGTTGGTACCTGGGCGGATAAGCCCACAGCCTGTGTGTGTGCAGTGAGCCACTGGGGAATGGTGGTTGTGGCCTTGAGTTCTCACTCTTGCTCCCCAGGCTATTCACAGTGAACGGCGGGTACATCCTTTCTTACCTTGGGCCACTCCCTGACTTTGTGGGGCTCCTGCCTGATGGTAGTTGGGGTGTCCTTAATGGTAGGTGGTTGGCAGGACAAGTGAATGGATGATTGAGTCAATCAGGCCCTTTGATTGCAATAAATAGTCCTTCTTTACTAAATCTACGATGAGAGTAGTAGTATGTATAGAAGCAAAAGGTACAGATCCAAAGTACCATATTTTTCAATTTATAATACACACGTTTTTTCCCCCCAAAGTGCAGGAAAAATGGCAGTGCGCGCTTCCATTATGGAAGTGCTCACTAGTATTCAGTAGGCACGGGGAGTGGTGAGTGAAGCACTGCTAGCACTGGCTGAACTCAGCACTCCTGGTCTTCCTGCACTGTCCTGACTATGTACATCAGATCACAGCGCAGGCCTGGAGAAGTATTTTGTTATTTTTTGTCTGCTCTAAGGTCTCATATTGGAGTCTGATATGGGGGTCTGATCAGAGGTCTGATATGGGGGTCTGATATAAGGGTTACATCTGAGGTCTGATATGGGGTCTGATCTGAGATCTGATATGGGGGTCCAATCTGAGATCTGATGAAGACTGGGGGTTAAATTTGGGGGGGGGTCTGATTTTCATCCTCTAAAACCGAGGAGCATCTTATAATTTGGTGCCTCTTATAAAGCGAAACATATGGTATATCACAGTATAGTCTGCTCCCAATAGCTGTGTGTGGGCAGCAACAATGATGGTAATTGTAGTACTGTCTGATCCTTTCTGCAGTTCCTGGGTTGAGGGGTGCAGATCTACGTTTGGATGGGCAGTCTGTCTCAAAGTCTGGTGGGTGCTGGATGAAGTGGACCCTTTCCACAGCATCAACGTCTCTCTGAAATAAAGAGCAAATTCTTTTGCTATCATTATCTTACACAACTTTTATGGTTCTGGACCTTTTATTGTTCTCTTCCCTTCAGAGGTACTCTACTTCTCTGGCAGCTGTAGTCTAAGAGAGAAATGTTCTCTGGACTTCGGCCTAGTCTGCAGCAGTTTGCACATGTAGATCTTGTCTGTAGCTCTGCTCTGCTAAGACTCCACTACCTAACAAGGCGGCAGAGCTGGTCCATCATCCTGGTAACCTAAGCAAATCTGCCAGTATTAACTATATATTGCCCATACTTTGCTGTTAGATATACACACTGCCTAAAGAAATACGTGATTGAACAAAAAATCACATCTAATAGCCTTTGCAGTCGTCCTCTAAGGCACTGCATGAGCGAGGGATGGGTAAGTATTAACCTAACAATCTTACTTACACAGGTTAGAAGAAAGAACAGTTTTTGTTAAAAGCCTGGAGAACCGCTTAAAGTGTTTTTCAGACCTGGTCATTAAAGGTTTAATGGGCAACAATGCACTTTCCTAACATGGTGCCTTCATTTCACATTGCTGCATCAGGATAATATCATTTCTCTTCATTCAAAAATCAGTGAATCACTGTGCTTGAGAAGAAGTAAAATAAGCTTTCTCAGGTGTCCACCAAATTTACACAGGCAGGTAATAATAGGGTAATCAGGGGCCCGATCATTTGCCCCTATGGGGCCCATAAATTTATGATGGCAACCCTGCTCACCCAGACAGAGGCCATGTGTCCATCGCTTGCTTCTTTACCCAATAAAAACAAATTTTGTCATTATGTTTGTGTGCTTCGCTTTATTCTTCTGTTTACAAAGCAATTATGGAGCCATCATCATTAGTCAAATAGATAACGAGAAATTGATGATTTGCTGTAGTCTGGTCTAAACAAGTGATTCACGCTTTAATCATTTTCAAAGCTAGAAACAATTCCGATTTACTGCTGACTAGTTGTGTCCTTTCTTTTGTTTTCTGTAAATATTTTTAGCCGCATTTTCATTGAGGCCTAGTTACAGGGCTTTAACATATAGGCGTCAGGGTAAACAGAAAGTGATACATCTTCCATTTTTATAATTGGTTTTTAGTTTTGCATTTTCCATAATTTTATTTTTATTTTATATTCCCTATTTCCTCTCCATGATTATGGGACTGCCATCTTGCCTGGGCATTTATAGACGCACAATGAAGGATAGGCACAATGGGCAGGAGATGACCTGTTGATATCTATGAGAGATTTTCCTAGACATGCTCTTTGACCGATGCAGATGTCATGTGTAGGGTACAGAGTCAATAAGCTGTGATATTACTTATTCTTAAAGGTGGTTCCTCAATTATCTATTCAGAGATCAGATCCTTAAAAATAGATGGAGGGCCTAAAAAATTATTTTAGGAATTTAGGTTGTAAGCTCAGGGTAAGGACCTCAAAGGTAGTATTTTCCAAAATACTACTTGTAACAGGAGCCACACCAGAAAGGCAGCTGGAGATTAGGGGGATTAACAAGTGGCTCAAGAACTGGTGTAGTAAGGAGGAGTTTGGGTTGCTGGAGAACTGGGCTGAATTCTCTGTTGGCTACAGGCTCTATCATAGGGATGAGCTGCACCTCTATGGGGAAGGTGCAGCTGTTTTGGGTGAGAAGATGGCTACAAGGTTGGAGGAGTGTTTAAACTAGAGACTGCGGGGGAGGGTAACTACATTATAGGAGGGGAAGACAGTGCTGATAGAGACCTGGGGTAAGGTAATGAAACTGGGGAGGAATGGAAGGAGGGACTAGAACAGTTTATAAGGAAAGGTGTAGGATAAAAAATATACAAAAATCTTTGAATTTTATGTATATTAATGCTAGAAGCCTGACTAATAAAACTGGTGAACTGGATTATTAGGATATTTTGTATCTTTTTCTATGATTTTTTTTATTAGTTTGTGGTATACTCTTGAAGAAGTGGCACCTTCAAGTGTGAATGCGCTTCTATTTTCTCTTGGGAGTAGCATTTTTGTGCACTTTTGCCCCACCTATCTCACAGGAGACATTGATTAGGTGGTACGTATAGCTGTGTGGGCTCCTCCTCTCATTGGTTGCTTGATGCACACAGAGGTAACAAGGAGCAGCACACTTTATGTGCAGGGTCTGCTCTCCTCAGTGTAGATGCCCAACGGCATAGGTAGGTTTAGAGTAGGACCTTCCTGAAAGACCACCTTGTTAGAGGAGGAGTAACATCCCTCGGCTCAAGGAACTAGCCAGAAGATCCATAAGTATAGTGAACTTGATTGTTTAATTTGCAGATAAATACAATGCATTTCAGGGAAGTATCTCCCCTTCATCAGGTAAAACTGCATGTACAAAACTGCATGTTTTTACCTAATGAAGCGGAGATACTTCCCCAAAACGTTATCTGCAAATGAAACAATCCAGTTCACTATACTTACAGATCTTCTGGCTGGTTCCTTGAGCCGAGGGATGTTCCTCCTCCTCTGACACTTTTAAATCTTGTTGGGGAATCCAGGCATCCCCGATAAGACATCCATTCATGGCTGCATACCAACCACTTCTGGGATTCCGGTTCACCCTTTGATGAGTCTTCTCTAGAGTTGTGCCTATTGTTAGCACAACTTTTTAAGGTGAGCCCTTAAATTACTTACTATATCTGTACGTTATCAACCTAAGCATCAACTGTGATATTGACAGACCACCCTGGCGCTGGTAGACGGGCACAGATGTGTTTTGGTCAAAATATATTGGCTCAGAGTCTCAGATTTTATCATGAGGGCTTAGTCCATATATCATGTTTGCATCTATTGTGTGCATTATTTGCTGTGATTTTTCTAAGATAATGGGTTGCATCAAAAAGGTGATGAGAACATAGTCCTGCCACTTTACAAATCACTAGTCAGACCACACATGGAGTACTGTGTACAGTTCTGGGCTCCTGTGAACAAGGCAGACATAGCAGAGCTGGAGAGGGTTCAGAGGAGGGCAACTAAAATAATAACTGGAATGGTTGGAATACAATACCCAGAAAAATTATCAAAATTAGGTTTATTCAGTTTAGAAAAAAGATGACTGAGAGGAGATCTAATAACTATGTTTAAATATATCAGGGGTCAGTACAGAGATCTCTCACATAACCTATTCATACCCAAGAATGTCATGAGGGGACATCCTTTGTGTCTAGAGGAAAGAAGGTTTCTACACAAACATAGAAGAGGATTCTTTACGGTAAGAGCAGTGAGACTATGGAACTCTCTGCCTGAGGAGGTGGTGATGGTGAATTCACTAAAAGAGTTCAAGAGGGGCCTGGATGTATTTCTGGAGTGTAATAATATTACAGGTTATAGTTACTAGAAATGGGTCATTGATCCAGGCAGTTATTCTGATTGCCTGATTGGAGTTGATAAGGATTCCCCCCTCCTCACCCCCCTAAATGAGGACTGAGTACTTTTCATCAGCTACACGGCCCATATAAACTTGTGACCTATACCGAGGAAGAGGGGAAAAGAGGGGGTGAGCTGTGACCATTACTTATTATTAGAGGCAGGTCTTGTGCATTCCTCCTGCTTTATAATGGAAATGTTACCATCTTTAAAAAAAAACATATACCGTGCAGCAGTGGAGCCCAACCAGGGCCCTGGTCACAAATGGAGGGCAGCAGCGGAAGCGCTCATCTCCATAGTCCTCTGTATCGCCGTCCTCAGGACAGTGATACAGATTGCTTTGCTGCGGCGGGGCAGGGGAGGGAGAGGCATCTCCTTTTCCTGTTCTTCTGATAGGTGACGCGATGACGTCATCGCGCCGTCTGAGCTGTACAGCACAGGACACAGGCCAGAAGAGGCCTGCATCGCATCGATGCCAGCCTGATAGAGGTAAGTATATGTGTTTATTTTAGTACAATACAGGAGAGGAGCGCTGTGGGGGCACTGGGGGGCACTTCTTACTGGCACATGATATGGGGGCACTTCTTACTGGCACATTATTGGGGGACACTGTGGGGGCATCTATGGGGGCACTTCTTTCTGGAACATTATTGGGGGGCACTGTGGGGGCATCTACGGGGGGCTCTTTTTACTGGCACATTATTGGGGGGCATCTGTGGGGGCACTTCTCATTGGCACATTATTGGGGGGCACTGTGGGGCATCTATGGGGGCACTTCTTACTGGGACATTATTGGGGGCACTGTGGGGGCACTTCTTATTGGTACCTTATTGGGGGGCACTGTGGGGGCATCTATGTGGGCACTTCTTACTGGCAGATTATTGAGGGCACTATGGGGGCACTTTTACTGGCACATTATTGAGTGGCATTATGGAGGCATCTACTGAGGCCACAAAGAAGGGGTATTTTATATGGGGGGCTCTGTATAGGGGCAGTTTATATTATATTTATATATTTTAGTATTCACCTTGCATGAATCAGTCAGCGTAAAGCCCCCCGTCCCTGGGGAAATTGTCTTGGGGACCACTGCCATGCAGTATACATTTTGTACTGGATGCATCTTTATGGAACTTTCCATACAGTAACAAAACAGAAAACCAATGCCCTCTAGTGACTGCTGCAAGTTTATTCACATTGAATAGACACACTTTTTCTCTTCAATTTTTCTTTTATTAGCATTTAATTGAAATAATCAGAAGTCCAAGAAATGGGGAAAGTCTTAATAACCACCCACAGTCTTTTGATGGCCAGCAGCTCAGGTCTTCAATCTGCAGCAACACTTTTTGGCATTGCTACAGTAGAGGGGGTTTACAGCTCCCCATCCTCTCCAGCTCTAAGAATGAGCTGGAACTAACAGCTTCTGCTCTTAGAAAAGCCTCCTGTACTACCACTAAGGTCAGAGGAACTTCTAATTGTAGTTGTTTGATTGCTGGGCTTCCCGGTGACCCTATTAGAGACTGGGGACCTTCTGATGCAGCCCTGGGGACCTAGCAAGGACTTGAGGGCTGTCTGACAGTAAGGTATCGCAAGGAGTTCTTCTCATGTGGATTGTGGTGAAGAATTTGCTCCAAAATCCATGTAAAATTTGCTTTAAAAATTGCACTTCATTTATTTCAATGAGAAATTAACTTGGTACTTACAGCGGCATGCAAAAGTTTAGGCATCCCTGGTTACTGTGAACAATTAAGCAAGTTGAAGATGAAATAATCTCCAAAAGGCATAAAGTTAGATTCCCTTTGTATTTTAAGCAAAAACTATTTTTTTATTTTCATCTTTTACATTTTCAAAATGACAATAAAGGAAAAGGGCCTGAAGCAAAAGTTTGGGCACTCTGCATAGTAAATACCTAGAAGCATCACCTTTGGAAAGTATCTGTCACGGGGGAGACAAGGGAAGGTGAGCCCTGTACTTGAAACCCCCCTTCTTTCCCTACCTACTTGCCTCAAACGGCCCTAGGCGGCCGCGGACAACCACGAAGACGTTCCCTATACTGGGTAAGTGCAGAGGGAGGGAAAGGGAACACAGGGAGAGACAAAACACAGACGGAACAAACACAATGATAGAGTAGTCAGCAAGCCGGGTCAAACACAGGAGATAGCGTAAATACCAGGGGTCAAGAGAAGAGAGGTCCAAGTCCAAGTCCAAAGTCAGAGTCCAAATAGCAAATCCAAAACACAAGGTCGCACAAGCACTGGTCAAAAGTATAAACTAATCACAGGCATCTGAGTGAGGCAGTTGCCATCTTTAAATAGCCCACCCAGGATCATGTGATGTGGCCAGCATCACATGACCTGAGGCGGAGCAAGCTGTCCAAACAATATGCAAAGTAGCCATGTGGTGTGATCAGCACCACATGGCTAAACCCAAACAGAGAATTAACTCATGAAGTGCTGGCTGACAAGACCAGCACTTCAATTCCCTATAGCTCGTCTCTAGGGGGGCGGAGAGGTCCGGCGATGTCGTGCAGAGGGAGCGCGACGCCGACCTCGCGTGACAGTACCCCCCCCTTCACGAGGGGCCACCGGACCCTTACCAGCGGGAGCAGGCTTATCGGGATGCTGCAGATGGAACTTTTGGATGAGCGAGTCTGCATGCATCCTGGTCAACGGTACCCAAGACCTGTCCTCAGGACCGAACCCCTTCCAATGTACGAGGTACTGGAAGGAATTCCGGACCCTTCTCACATCCACAATTCTGGCAATCTCATGCTCCATTTGTCCTGCTACCTCAACCGGAGGAGGAGACTGTTCCTCAGGACCAACGGGAGCAACATAACGTTTGAGCAAAGACACATGAAAAACATTATGAACACGAAGGGAGTCGGGTAAACATAACCTAAAAGAAACTGGATTGATCACCTTGGTGATCCTGTAAGGACCAATGAAGCGAGGTGCAAACTTGTAGGATGGTACCCTCATGTTGAGATTTTTAGTCGATAACCATACCTTATCCCCAACCTTAAAATTCACACCCTTAGAACGTTTTCTATCAGCCTTAGCTTTTTGAACTCCTTGGGCCTTTTCCAGGTTCGACTGAACCTGTGCCCAAACTGTGCACAGTTCTTGAGAAAAATCATTGACCTCTGGGACAATCGACGCAGATGGGGAACAGGAGCCAAAGCGTGGATGAAAACCCATATTGCAGAAAAACGGCGACATCCCAGAGGATGAATTAACACGATTATTAATTGCAAATTCAGCCAGAGACAGGAATCTGGCCCACACATGTTGGTTATCAGAAACATAACATCTGAGATATTGCTCAACGGATTGGTTAAGACGTTCAGTCTGACCATTGGTCTCCGGATGAAAGGCTGATGAAAAGGACAAAGAGATACCAATCTTATTACAGAACGCCCTCCAGAACCTAGACACAAACTGTACTCCCCTATCAGAAACGATATTCTCAGGAACACCATGCAGTTTGACAATATTATCCATGAACACGGACGCCAAGACCTTTGCAGAGGGTAATTTACACAAAGGAATAAAATGACACATTTTGCTGAATCTGTCAACCACCACAAATATCACGGTTTTACCCTCAGAGCACGGCAAGTCCGTGATAAAGTCCATGGACAGATGTGACCAAGGTCTACTAGGTATGGGTAAAGGATGTAACTCACCCATAGGTCGTGTCTTGGTATTCTTGGACCTGGCACAAGTGTTACACGCAGTTACAAAAGCCTGAACATCTCTGGAGATTGACGGCCACCAATACTGCCTAGAGACCAACTCCTTGGTGGCATTGATGCCAGGATGTCCACACAAAACAGAATTATGGCACTCACCCAGCAGTTGCAATCGCAAATGAGCCGGCACAAACAATTTGTCATTGGGGGTACCAATGGGAGCAAGATGTTGTCCTGCCGAGATTTCAGAAGCGAGGTCAGATGAGGTAGCGGCCACGATGATATCAGCTGGCAGGATGGGCTCAGGAGGGACGTCAGGAGGCTGATACGCCTTGAAACTTCGGGATAAGGCATCGGCCTTAACGTTCTTGCTCCCGGGTCTGAAGGTAACACAAAAATCAAAACGAGTAAAGAATAAAGCCCACCTCGCCTGTCTAGGATTCAATCGCTTAGCCGATTCTAAAAACATTAAATTCTTATGATCCGTGAGGACCGTAATGCGGTGAACTGCCCCTTCTAAAAAATGACGCCATTCCTCAAATGCCCACTTGATTGCAAGTAACTCCCTATTACCAATGTCATAATTCCTCTCGGCAGGAGAGAACTTGCGGGAGAAGAAGGCGCATGGCATAAGATTAGTTAAGGTGGAAGACCCCTGGGACAGTACAGCCCCCACACCATCCTCAGATGCATCCACCTCAACTACAAAAGGCTTACTTTGATCAGGCTGGACCAACACAGGAGCATTAATAAAACACTGCTTTAACCTTTCAAAGGCCTCAATAGCTGCAGGGGGCCAATTGACCAGATCAGCCCCCTTGCGAGTCAAATCCGTAATGGGTTTGGCTACCACAGAAAAATTTTTGACAAATTTACGATAAAAATTAGCAAACCCCAGAAATCGCTGGAGCGCCTTCAAAGAGGAAGGTCGCACCCAATCCACAATGGCCTGTACTTTAACTGGGTCCATTTTGAAAGAAAAAGGGGTGAGAATGTATCCCAAAAAGGCCACTTCCTGAACACCAAAGGTACACTTCTCCCCTTTAACGAACAACTTGTTTTCACGCAACACCTCCAGCACTTGCCTGGTGTGAGATACGTGACTTTCCCAGTCTGCAGAAAAAATCAGGATGTCATCAATATAGACAATTACAAATTTCCCAATAAATGGTCTAAAAATGTCATTGACAAAGTTTTGGAAAATTGCCGGAGCGTTACTTAACCCAAAAGGCATTACCAAGTACTCATAATGACCTTCCGGGGTATTAAAAGCAGTTTTCCATTCGTCCCCCTCACGAATCCTGATTAGGTTGTATGCCCCCTTCAAATCCAGCTTGGTGAACCAACAGGCCCCCTGGACCTGATTCAGCAAGTCAGGAATAAGGGGCAACGGGTATCTGTTTTTAACAGTGATTTTATTGAGCTCCCTGTAATCGATACAGGGCCTCAATCCTCCATCCTTTTTACCAACAAAGAAAAAACCTGCCCCCATGGGAGAAACTGAAGGCCGGATGTGACCCTTGGCCAGACTCTCCTTGAGATAATCCCTCATGGACTGACGTTCAGGAGTAGAGAGATTATAAATGCGACCTTTGGGATATTTGGATCCCTCAATAAGGTCGATGGCGCAATCATATTGCCGGTGAGGAGGGAGGAACTCAGTCTCGGACATGGAAAAAACGTCCGAAAAATCGCCGATATACTTGGGCAAGGAAAGAGACTCAGTGGTACCTCCAAACAGCAATACTGATTTACAACATTTGTCACAATTCATTCCCCATTTTTCCAATTCACCTACCGACCAGTTGATCACAGGGTTGTGGTCCTGTAACCATGGCAGACCTAAAACAAGGTCGGCAGGTAAATCCTTTAATACAAGGAAGGAACAAGTCTCGGTATGGGTAATTCCTACAGTTAATACAACCTCAGGAGTACAAAACTCCACTCTCCCATTATTCAATGGAGTGGAATCCAGTGCGATAATTTCAATCACCTTCCTTAAAGGAACTAGCGGAATCCCCACAGATTGTATAAAATCAAAATCAATAAAATTAATGGCAGAACCAGAATCAACAAAAGCCTTACCGGACCCCCTGAGTTGGTTGTACGCAATGGAGATAGGTAATAATACTTTCCTCCTTACCACCGCTGGGGTTACCTTACTTCCGGCAGAAAGCTCTCTAGAGGGCAGAAGTTTCGGGCATTGCTGGAGCCAGTGGTTCGTCTCACCGCAGTAGAAACAGGTTCCATTCAAGCGTCTCTGATCTCTCAAAGTTCCTCCCCACTGTATGGACTCCTTCGGGACCCTGGTAGAAGGTGGACTCAGAAGAGGGGATTCAGGCAGGACGACACCCTGAGGAATATCTGAACGTTCCCTCCGTCTCTCCCTCACTCGACGATCCAGTTTAATGGCTAGTGTCATGGCCGCCTCTAGGGTGTCAGGAGTAGGGTAACTGACAAGTAAGTCCTTAAGATGGTCAGACAGCCCCACCCTAAACTGGCTTCTCAAAGCAGGGTCATTCCATCCAGAGGAAACACACCACTTTCTAAACTCAGCACAGTAATCCTCTACTGGACGGTTACCCTGCCGAATGTCTCTGAGCTGAGTCTCAGCTACAGAAGTCAAGTCAGGCTCCTCATATAATAGGCCTAAGGCCTGAAAAAATGCTTCCACAGACTGCAAGCTTGGGGAGTCAGGCGGTAAAGAAAAGGCCCATTCCTGCGGATCACCTTGCAGCAAGGAAATAATTATTCCTACCCGCTGCTGCTCGGCACCCGAGGAGTGAGGACGTAAGCGAAAATACAATTTTACGCTCTCCTTAAAGGAACGGAAAGTTTTCCGGTTCCCCAAAAACCGATCCGGCAATTTAACATGAGGTTCCACAATGGGGTTAGATGTGGAGGGAGCCGCTACTAGTGCAGGTTGTAGCTGCTCCTGATGTAGGAGCCTCTCGGCCAGGTCCTGGATCATCTGCGCCATACCCTGAACCTGGTCCGTGAGCACCCGCAATTGCTCCATATGATACGGCCTGTGATTCTGTCACGGGGGAGACAAGGGAAGGTGAGCCCTGTACTTGAAACCCCCCTTCTTTCCCTACCTACTTGCCTCAAACGGCCCTAGGCGGCCGCGGACAACCACGAAGACGTTCCCTATACTGGGTAAGTGCAGAGGGAGGGAAAGGGAACACAGGGAGAGACAAAACACAGACGGAACAAACACAATGATAGAGTAGTCAGCAAGCCGGGTCAAACACAGGAGATAGCGTAAATACCAGGGGTCAAGAGAAGAGAGGTCCAAGTCCAAGTCCAAAGTCAGAGTCCAAATAGCAAATCCAAAACACAAGGTCGCACAAGCACTGGTCAAAAGTATAAACTAATCACAGGCATCTGAGTGAGGCAGTTGCCATCTTTAAATAGCCCACCCAGGATCATGTGATGTGGCCAGCATCACATGACCTGAGGCGGAGCAAGCTGTCCAAACAATATGCAAAGTAGCCATGTGGTGTGATCAGCACCACATGGCTAAACCCAAACAGAGAATTAACTCATGAAGTGCTGGCTGACAAGACCAGCACTTCAATTCCCTATAGCTCGTCTCTAGGGGGGCGGAGAGGTCCGGCGATGTCGTGCAGAGGGAGCGCGACGCCGACCTCGCGTGACAGTATCACAGCTTGTAAATGCATTTTGTAGCCAGCCATGAGTCTTTCAATTCTTGTTTGAGGGATTTTCGTCCATTCTTTGTCCATTCTTCCTTGCAAAAGTCTTCGAGTTCTGTGAGATTCCTGGGCCACCTTGAATGCGCTGCTCTTTTGAGGTCTGTTGTCAGATGTTCAATGATGTTCAGATCAGGAGACTGTGAAGGCCATGGTAAAACCTTCAGCTTGCGCCTTTTGAGGCAGTCTATTGTGGATTTTGAAGTGTGTTTTGGATCATTATCTAGGTGTGTTTTGGATAGGTACCAAATTAGAATACAAGTAACATATTTGAAACTGTTAGCTGTTCAAACTAATAATGGCATATAAGTCAATGGTATCCAAGATAGGGAACCCCAAACCTTCAACCCTCCCAAGTCCCCGCTGTGGCACCCTAAGCTGTTCTTCATAGTAACATAATCTCTGCTGGCCATGATTTGACACCATGTCTAGGTGATGTCTCATCCTTATGGACAATACTTCACTCATTGTATGGGCCACACAATCCAAAACATCAACCATCCTTAAAGGGGTATTTCCATCTCACAAATGTAGTTTGTATAGTTAGATATAGCCATACCAATATTATTACTAATAGAATGTATTTATATAAAATGTTGGGAGATACATCTTAGGGTACTTTCACATCTGCGTTTTGAACGCTACAAGTCCAAAACGCAGACTTTATAAACGGATCCTGCTCCATAGAGATGAATTGATCTTGGAACAGGATCTGTTTTTCTGCGTTTTGGAAGTGCAGACAAAAATGCTACAACCCTAAGATGTGTCTCCGCATGCTCATGCAATGTGCCTTCACAATACAGCAGTTACCTCAGAGCGAGCTTGAACAAGAGCAAGCCGGCCACCACTTCTACTACATGGCCACAGTGGCCGTAACTAGGGGCAACGGCCTGACTGATGTGTGTGGGACAATGGAAATACAAATAGGCAAATCTTCTAAACGGTACATTTTATATAAATACATTCAATTAGTAATGATATTGGTATGGCTATATCTAACTATACAAACTACATTTTTAATGTTCATGTAGTGTACATGAGTCCTTCATTGACTCCAAAATGAATACAGACCACAGAAAACAGAGACCAAGATAACCAGACCTCAATATACTATACATCAGTCCAGACCTGCAGATGCAGTAGGAGGAAAAGAGAAGTTCACATGCTGCTGCAGGCAGGGAGGCTTCTCTCTGAGGCTCCCAGAAGTTCATCACAGCTTTGTTTGTATAGTTTTCTGCTGTTTTGTCAGCCAACTTTACAGAAGATAGCTCAGTGCTGACAACCAGTAGGGTTATGTAAAGAGACTGCCCTTTTGAAGGTATTGTTGCAAAATAATGTCACAACCTCACTGTCTAAGAAGACTAGACTAGACTTGACTTCGCCAAATGTTCATCGAATTTTTTTAAAAGATTCGTACCTCAGACGAAGCAATTTGGTCGAAGCTGCGTACAAATAATTTGTTATTCTGTCGTTTTCTATAAACATTCGCGCACTAATAACGAACAGTTGTTAAAGGTACGCTACTTATGTGAACACGTACGCACGAGCGTACAAATTGCGTACGAATACTCGAATACGAATACGAGTACTATAGTCTAGGGATTGCATAATACGCAGGCACGCACGAAACTAGGCCGCAGCGTGCACTTCTCAAAGGCAGAGCGAAGTGTTACAAATGGTATCCAGGCATTCTTCAACATTTAGCTCTGGAGAGCTTAAATACAGTGGGGAAAAAAGTATTTAGTCAGCCACCAATTGTGCAAGTTCGCCCACTTAAAAAGATGAGAGAGGCCTGTAATTGACATCATAGGTAGACCTCAACTATTAGAGACAAAATGAGAAAACAAATTCAGAAAATCACATTGTCTGATTTTTAAAGAATTTATTTGCATATTATGGTGGAAAATAAGTATTTGGTCAATAACAGAAGTTTATCTCAATACTTTGTTATATATCCTTTGTTGGCAATGACAGAGGTCAAACGTTTTCTGTAAGTCTTCACAAGGTTGGCACATACTGTTGCTGGTATGTTGGCCCATTCCTCCATGCAGATCTCCTCTAGAGCAGTGATGTTTTGGGGCTGTCGCTGGGCAACAAGCTTTTCTATGGGGCTGAGATCTGGAGACTGGCTAGGCCACTCGTGGACCTTGAAATGCTTCTTACGAAGCCACTCCTTCGTTGCCCTGGCGGTGTGCTTGGGATCATTGTCATGCTGAAAGACCTACCCACGTTTCATCTTCAATGCCCTTGCTGATGGAAGGAGGCTTGCACTCAAAATCTCACCATACATGGCCCCATTCATTCTTTCATGTACACGGATCAGTCGTCCTGGTCCCTTTGCAGAGAAACTGCCGCAAAGCATGATGTTGCCACCCCCATGCTTCACAGTAGGTATGGTGTTCTTTGGATGCAACTCAGCATTCACTTTCCTCCAAACACGACGAGTTGTGTTTCTACCAAACAGTTCTACTTTGGTTCCATCTGACCATATGACATTCTCCCAATACTCTTCTGGAACATCCAAATGCTCTCTAGCAAACTTCAGATGGGCCCAGATATGTACTGGCTTAAGCAGGGGGACACGTCAGGCACTGCAGGATCTGAGTCCCTGGCGGCGTAGTGTGTTACTGATGGTAGTCTTTGTTACGTTGGTCCCAGCTTTCTGCAGGTCATTCACTAGGTCCCCCCGTGTGGTTCTGGGATTTTTTGCTCACAGTTCTTGTGATCATTTTGACCCCACGGGGTGAGATCTTGCGTGGAGACCCGGATCGAGGGAGATTATCAGTGGTCTTGTAAGTCTTCCATTTTCTAATTATTGCTCCCACAGTTGATTTCTTCACACCAAGCTGCTTGCCTATTGCAGATTCAGTCTTCCCAGCCTGGTGCAGGTCTACAATTTTGTTTCTGGTGTCCTTCGACAGCTCTTTGGTCTTCACCATAGTGGAGTTTGGAGTGTGACTGTTTGAGGTTGTGGACAGGTATCTTTTATACTGATAAAAAGTTCAAACAGGTGACATTACTACAGGTAATGAGTGGAGGACAGGGGAACCTCTTGAAGAAGTTACAGGTCCGTGAGAGCTAGAAATCTTGCTTGTTTGTAGGTGACCAAATACTTATTTTCCACCATAATTTGCAAATAAATTCTTTAAAACTTAGACAATGTGATTTTCTGGATTTGTTTTCTCATTTTGTCTCTCATAGTTGAGGTCTACCTATGATGTCAATTACAGGCCTCTGAAAAAATCTGGATTCACTTCGGAGTAGAAAATTTGTAAAATTCGATACGAATCTACGAAGTGGCGAATAGATTCACTCATCTCTAAAGAAGAGTTTAAATAATAAATGTCTTTATTTCAAATACCATGTAAAATAAAGGGCTAGAGCCCAGTGTTCAAAGAGGAAAAACAACACCAGGAGCAACTTTGGGGAAGGGAGTGAGAAACCTAGGTATCTGTAATTCGAATGACGCTAAACATAGCAAAATGTAATCCCTTAAAAAGCTCAATTTCCTCAATACTCTAATAAATGTACCTCTGATAACACAAAAGTGCCTGGGAATTACTCCTTGTAAGTGACACTACATGTATGGACTACACAATATATAACTTGCCCTACTGTACTACCAAATGTCATTATGGGGGGCACAAAAAAGTGGAGCAGGGCACCCAGCAGTGTCTCGGGCTCTAGGCCTGTATTTGACATGATATTTGAAATAATTTTGACATGATATTTGAAATAAAGACATTTATTATTATTTTTATTGTATTCTTAGGAAGAGAGTTTCACTAATTTAAGACGTCTACCTAGTTTTTATCCTCAGTGATTTAAAATAATGTTGCAGACATACTTCAGATGCTTCATACTTCAGATCATGGCCCACAAGGATACATTGGGTCTTCTCAACTAGAACAAGATAATACAGACTCTCCTCAGATAAGGAGAGTGGTCCATGCAGGCAATAGCGGATCTAAATATATATCCTCCCAGATGTACGGGTATATCTTTAGAATGTTCTGCATGACCTCTTCTCAAGTCTGCAAGATTTCCTGGCTCTGGGTCTACACAACTTCTGAAGAGGATTCTGCAGTGTCTCTTCTCTCTCTGTTTCACCTCTGTTTCTCCTCCACATGCTTAGGACTGTGCAGGGAGGATCCCTGGAAACTCAACTCCAATTGTTTTGGTCCTTCTGCAGCATAATTCAGCCTACAGAGGGGCACTCACCACTCTCAGGTTAATACCTAACACTTCTCTCCAATGGCAGAAAAAGCAGCAGTTTGTTCCTCCCAGCATGAGCAATGCAATGTCTTTATGCCTATGCACACTCATACTACTAGGGCCTGCCAGGGCCTATCTACTGTGTTCTTCTATAGCTATAGGGGGTGCAGAGGTAGCAGTCACTACCAGGCCCAGGAACCTGAGGGGGCCCAAAGACCTTTGTACCATATAAGAAGACACCGGTATTATAGAAAGTGCATGCTGGTCAAGGCACACCTCTGGCTGAAGAGAAGGGGTTAGATCAAGAATTTGGCATGGGGGTTGCAGTCTATGTGCTTCCCTGCCCCTTGCCACAAAGTACTCAGAGTAGGGGGGGGCAATCTGAACTCTTGCATCAGGGCCCATGACCCTTTAGCTACGGCCTTGGGGCCAACCTTCACTTTTACATATTAGATTGGCCTGGGGAACCATGAGAACCCATACAGTGAATGACCCAACTGCACAATATAGCATTGTATATAATGATACAGTCCTGAATATTAGTGTTAATATAGCTAGATTTAGAAACCTATAAGGGTTTTAGATTTAACAACCTAGAACATGTCTGGATGAGGTCCAGATGTCTGGATATGGCCACATTTGAGTAAAAATTCCCAAAACTAGAACCCTCTTTTAATGTACTAGGTTAGAGTTCTCCTAAATCCCATTTAATTCCGGAATAAATCTGAGGGGTTGAACTGATAATGTGCTATCAAGCAGGCAGTGGCTCTTCACAGTAACGAGGCACACAGCACTGGATCCTGGCCATGGTTACACTGTTGCTATGCACTGGTATTCATTGTAGTGCTAATTTAAAATACAATTATTATCACACCCACTTCATGCTTTCCGTTTATCAAGAAGAACCTTTACATATCTTGTCTTAGAGAAAAGTCATTTCATTTTCATTATCACTCTATGTCTTAGAAGCAGATGGGTGTTTGGTTTCTTAATGCCATATGTCAGATTATCACTATGAGGGGCACAATGCAAAATACAATGATAAATTTCTTAAATACTAACATGTAACCCTTGTGTGTTAATAAGTGACAAGAGGTGCAGTCATATTGATTGTTACTTTTGAGCAACTTCATTCTGGATGGGGATGATCTTTGAAACTTCAGTTCTTCTTTAGTGAATCTACACTTCTGTAGTAGAAAATCATTATTGGATCCTCCACTGGCATATAGATACCCATTACAGGACAAGAGGGCCATGTTCATTCCCCAATGCCCTTTCCTAGTGTTTGTAAGAAAGAGATAGGAAGGAGATAGGAAAACCTCTTTGACTCATTTGTGCTTAATTAACTTTGAAAATGCATAATGTAAAATAATTCCAAATATTAGTGGGTGTGGAACCGGTTTGACTTTGGGCTAAACCTAAGGGTGGTATCGTGGCGGTGGCTAAACCTAAAGGGGGTATCGTGGTAGTCCCCTGGTATTCACACTTTTACCCCCTACTGGGATTTAACCCTATACTGGGATCTGGAGTTTTCTGCAGGGGATCCTTCAGATCACTACCTCCTGGAGTAGTCCAGGTGTGTGGTTGACAGCTGACTGACAGGGTTCAGAGACACTGGTGTAGGGCACCAAGGGATAAGGCAAACTAGTAGTCAATAACAGGCTGAGGTCAGGGCAGGCAGAGTTTGTGCAGATCTGTGAAACAAGTCCAAGGTCGGGGAAGGCAGCAAAGGGTCAATACAGTAATTAGGCACAGGTCAGGAAGTGGAGGGTCAGAGACAGGAATCAGGCATAGGTAGGTACACAGGCAGACATATAGACAAGAACAACTTTGCGGGACTAACCCACAAGAAGTACCTATTGCTCAGGCACCCTCTCCTAGGGGAAGGTGCCTTAAGTACCCCAGGTTTACTAGCCATCGGCTGGTGAAGATTAGGGTGGATGCACTAGCCCTTTAAGAGCCAGGAAACATGCACGCCCTACATACGGAGTGGAGGGGCCAGCCATAGAAGTATGCTATGGCCTGACCTGGAAGAAGGAAGACGGGACACTGGCGGCTGAACCCTCTTCAGACAGACTGAGAAGGGGCAGCAGGTCCGTAAGGGTGAGAGGAAGGGAGAATTAAGCAGTAGTCATGTCCGCCCAAGGAAGCAGAATAGCGGAGGACATGGACCACCAACTTGACACATCTAAGGAACGTAAGATGAAACTGTTATTTACCCAACTAAACAGTCATCCATGCTCTTTAATGGAGTTGTCCCAATTAGACAGCTTCTGTTTACATGCCTTAAAATCATATAGACATCATATAATGAGGTCTTCCACTCCAGACCACCCTCCCAGCCAGAGAGGACAAACACTGCAGTCAGCAGCTTCTGTTCAGAAGGACTCAGACCTACCATGTATTATACTGTTGTCCATTTGCTTCACCCCACATCTGTATTAAAGGGGTTGTTGGACCCCTAATAAACTCATCACAGAGTATCCTGCTGCTAATATCGTGCCTCAGCGAGTAGCAGTATTCTGCAATGGATCCTGGAAGTAAGTGTGTAGATATCCTCTAGCACCTCCACAGGGGAAATGAAGTATTGCATATGCCCATTGAAATGAACTGACTCTCTGTGTTATGAAAGAACATTGTCAGACCCTCCAGAGAAAGACATCCTATGTAGCCAATCCCTAGTCCTGCTAAATGATAAAAATCCTGAATGAAAGACTCCTGTCTATTTTCACTATAGAGTGCTGCAGATTGTATTTTTTTTAATTATTATAAATACATACACACAAATATGTAAATACAGTATATGGTAATGAAAACTGCAAAACTGGTAAGGATGTGTAACAATCTCTAAAAGCTTTCTTCACTTGTTGTGAGTTGCAAGCAATTACGACATATAATGACATAGGCGCATACAATATTATAGATGATAATTACATCCTACATTCTATGGATATAATTGGAATCCACTTTAATAAAAAATGCATTCAAGCATGAATATATGTTAATGAGCCAATCCACTGTTACTATCAAACTGCACACTTGCAATTGTACTTGCCATTAAATTTCACTTATATAATATGCTTTGATGTAAACAGAATTTCAATTAAAATTATATTCAAATTAAAATTCAAAAGCAAGAAATTAAATTCATTAAAATAAAAAATGTTTACTTCATATCATTGTAAAAATATATTCAGAAAAAATCAAATATGATACCAGAATAATATATATATTACAATATGGGGTGGACACAACAGAGCAGCATAGGGCCCCATGCAGAAACAGAATATGGGTCCCAATAGCTCATCATGGACCACCACCCTTACGTCTCTCAAACAATCCACTAGTAATTATGTGCTCTAAAAACATTAGGGGATGTCCAAGACCTGAAACAGGAAATGTGGATTGCCAGGCAGGGGGTCAGAATAAAAAAAAAACAACACTCACCTGATTAGGTCGTCCTGCTTCCTGTGGCAAGGCTCAGCAGTAGTGTATTCTGTACCTACGCATGAGACCCAGAGTCAATAAAGGGATTCAAATGCCCTGCAAAATATACAACCATTTTACATTACTTTTGAGCCAATCATACAGTATGTCACTATGGGCCATTTATTATGGGATAATTCACAGGTAACCTATGAGATCCTATTCATGATATGTTCTGTGTGTGCTATGATAACATTGAATACTACAATGTGATTAACTCCTTCCTGATGCTGCGATTTTCAATTTTTATGTTTTCGTATATCATTCCCTGCCATCCCAGAGCCATAACTTTTTTATTTTTCCATTCCATTTCTATTCCATAGCCATTAGAGTTGAGCGAACGTGCTCGTAATGAGCACTGTAGTGCTCGGATCCTCTGCGCTCGCATGGGCACAGCCATCCGGATCCGTCCTCCTCACCCGACTGCAAGTCAGTGGGGACGGATCCGTTTGGTATGACACACTCGTGTGTCATACCAAACTGATCTGTCCCCATTGACTTACAGTCAGGTGAGGACGGATCCGGATGCCTGTGGCCATGAGAGCGCAGGAGATCCAAGCACTACAGTGCTCGTTACGAGCACGTTCGCTCAACTCTAATAGCCATATATGTGAGACATGTTGCACTTTCTAAGAGGACCATTTAATACTGCATAAAGTGTAGTGGGAAGCTGGAAAAAAATCCAATTGGGGTGGAATTGGAAAAAAAATGCAATTCCGCCACGACCATATGTATTTTGCAGTCTGCAAAATGCGGATTCACAAAAAATATGGATAAAAATATGGATGATGTCTGTGTGACATTCGTGTTGCATCCGTGTTTTTTTTGCAGATCCATTGTAACAATGTCTATTCTAGTCCAAAACGGACAAGAATAGCACATCTTTTTTTGCAGAGCTACGGAACAGACATATAGATGCAGACAGCACATGGTGTCCTGTCAGCATTTTTTGCAGACCCATTGAAATGTGGATTGGATGCGGACAAAAAATACGATTGTGTGAATAGGGCCTTATGGGTTTTGTTTTTATATGTGCTTTTCATTCTCCAGGTCAGTACGATTATGGCTGTACCCATGGACGTAGCTAAAGGCTCATGGGCCCTGGTGAAAGAGTTCAGCTTGGACCCTCCGTCCATCAGTGCTTAGTGTGTTTTCTTATGCGGCACAAGTGTCTTTGGGCCCCCTCAGGCTCCTGGGCCCGGTAGCGACTGCTACCTCTGCCCCCCATATAGCTACGCCCATGGCTGTACCACATATATATGTTTTGTTGCATTTTAATACTGAAAAAAAATAAAAACTTTTGAAAAACTTAGGGGCATATTTATTAGTATGGATGTTTTTGGCATGGAGCAATGCCCATTTTTATAACTGTTTAAGTATTTTTGTTTTGATTTTGGGGAAAGGAGATTTAATTTTTTTTATTTTTTACAACTTTTTTTTTACCTTTTTTAGGTCCTCATGTAGACCACAACATGCAATCATCACATTGCAATTTGTATAGGGTAATGGAAATTTCTTCATTATTCTATACAGAAATAGCTATATTACAATTCAGTGCTGCCACCTGCTGGCCTGAATTATAATACACAAGTAATGATCTTGGAAGTCTAGTACAGGCTAACGCTCATTACTGCATTACTGCTGTTATATGTGAAACAGCAGGCACCCACTAGCTATGGCGCTCGCTCCGCTCCAGAGCGGGTGCCATTTTTAAAGACCTGACATCCGCCGTACATGTATAGTGGATGTTGTGAAGGGGTTAAAATTGGACATACACATGTTCTGTATAGATGGAGGGGGACCCTCAGAATCATCTCTTTTTGTGGGCCCAACACTGAGAATATTACAACCACTGGCGTAACTATAGGGGTCGCAGCGGTCGCAGTTGGGACCGGGCCCCTAAGCCAGGGGGGCCCAGAGAGCCCCCCCGTGCCAGTGGTACAATACTTTTCTCTTTATAAGATGCAGATAGTGCATCTTATAAAGGGAATACTAGTGAGCGCTTCCATAATGGAAGCGCTCGCTAGTATGCAGGAGGAGGGAGAGTGAAGCGCTGGTAGCGCTGTATTGTACTTACCCCTCCTCCTGCTCGCTCCTCTCAGGGCTTGCGCTTCTGTGTCCTGACTGCCTGCAGCGTCAGGACATACAGAGTACACTCTGACCTGACGCTGCAGGAGGTCAGGTGACTTCAGCGTGGTCCCTGAGAAAAAGAGAGAGTGGGGAGACAGCCAGGACCAGGAGAGGAGCGGCGGACCAGGAGAGGTAAGTTTATTTATTTGTTTTATAGTCTGATCTGAGGTCTGAAATGGGGGCCTGAAGGGGGGGGGAGTCTGATATGGGGGCCTAAAGGGGGGTATGATATGGGGGCCTAAATGGGGGTAATATTATGGGGGCCTAAAGGGGGAGTCAGAAGGGGGGGAGTCTGATATGGAGGCTAGAAGGGGGGTATGATATGGGGGCCTAAAGGGGGAGTCAGAAGGGGGGGAATCTGATATGAGGGCTAGAAGGGGAGTATGATATGGGGGCCTAAAGGGGGGTCTGATATGGGGACCACAAGGGGGGTCTGATATGGGAGCCATAAATGGGGTCTGATATGGGGGCCACAAGGGTGGGTCTAATATGGGGGCCAGAAGGGGGGTCTGATAAGGGGACCAAAAGGGGGTCTGATATGGGAGCCAGAAGGGGGGTCTGATATGGGGGCCAGAAGGGGGTCTGATTAGGGGCCAGAAGAGTCTGAAGGGGGTCTGATTAGGAGCCTGAAGGGGGTCTGACTGGGGGTCTGAAGGGTCTGACTAGGGGTCTAGAGATGTTTTAATTAGGGTCTGGAGGTCTAATGGGGGTCTTATTGGGGGTCTGGAGGTCTAATGGGGGTCAGATATGGGGGTTTGTAGGTCTAATAGGCGTCTTATATGGGGGTCTGGAGATGGGGGTCTTGATATGGGGAAAGGTAAGTGGGTATTGTTTTTCTGTGTGGTACCAGTATTTTCAGGGAGACTGTTTCTGCAGTATAGTATTGGGGGAGGGGGACAGGATGGGGTGTTGAGAAGGTGAGAGGATGATGGAAAAGTAGGAAAGTAAGATGTCTGTTTGTTAAACTCTGAAGAGACAAGGAGTGGCTGAAAGAAGTCAGAACGTCTACATCAGAGAAGAGAAGTCACTGGATGTAAGAGGTACATATGTGGCGGTGTATTCTTCTGTATGCTCTGTAGTGCTGTATGAAATGTTTTCCAAGTATGTCTTTAAAGGGGTTGTCCGTTTTTGTTTTTTTTGTACGAGTGCTGCCTTCTCTTCTCTGTTTACTATTCATCACTGCAAATGCTACAGCAAGCAAGTGAACAGAGCAGAGAAAGCAGCTCTCATGAGCGCTGCCCTCTCTTCAAACAGCTGATCGTCAGGGGTGCCGGAAGACCCTGGCCGATCTGATATTGATGACCTACCCTGAGGATAGGTCATCAGTAGTAAAAAGAGGACAACCCCTTTAGCAGTAGAACTGGAGGGAAGGGGTTAGGTTGAGAATTTGGCATGGGGGTGAGTTTCAGTATTTGCCTTGGGCAGCAGAAAAGCTAGGTGCACCAGCGCTGAGTGGTGGGGGGAGGGGGGGCCCAAGCTGAACTGTTGCACCAGGGCCCATGAGCCTTTAGCTACGCCCCTGATCACAACCTAATAGAAAACAATGGTAATGTTAGAAGAGGATTAATGTGAACCATAAGCATGGCAGATGCACTGCCTATATGAAGCCATAACTTGCATCATATAGGCAGTGTGCAATATCCCAGTGGAAGGGGGTATCTGTAAATGTTTGGTTTGTAATGTTATTTAAAGTTTGTAGTGTACACCTAGAATATCTAAGCATGAGGCAGGCATGGTCAGAGTTAACCATCCTGGCCCAGTCCTCTCTGCAGTTTAGGGTGTGGGCCGGCTCCACCCCCAAGTTCCAGAGTTTTCTAGTCAGTCTAGCTGTAAAGAGGGTGGAGGTAGGGAGCAGTCTTCGTGTGCTCCTCTCCCACAGACCCCAGGTTCAAGTCCAGGAGCCTTTGGTTCTTACACAAGCTCCAGGGGATGAAAGAAAGGAAGAAGTGAAGGAATTGGACGATAAATATAAAAAGATCACAGTGGCTCACCCTCCTTGTATAATGGAATAAGGTGCACTAACCTTGGCACACTTGTTGCCACGTAGAAGAGGAACAGATAAGAAATATTGTGGTGTTAGGCACACTAACACCTGGTGACATGGAGATATCGCATCAATACATTGATACAGATAAAGTGTCTGAGTGTATAAAACAATAATGCTCAGATAGTGTTAATAGTTATTAATAAAAATAATTTTAATAGGTAGTAGATAATAGATATTGTGGGATATATAGAGCAGCGGTCCAAAAATGTCTAGGTATTGAATATTTATATAATTTAGCAGTCTCTGTGTGTGTGTATGTGTATATATATATATATATATATATATATATATATATATATATATACTGTATATATAGCATATTATACCAAACGCTGTACATAAAATGCAAAAAATTCAATGAAACAGAAAAAAATAAAAAAAATTGGATGCTAAATATAAATATAAAAAGAGCAGCCCCAAACACTTGTCTTTGTACCTCTAACCTGGTTGCTGCCACGCACACTTGACACCATCTGAATAAGTTTATTTTGGTCTCATCAGACCACAGGCCATGTGTCACGAGTGGGCTTGCGTCTGGTATCAGACGTTCTGCGCAGCTTTCAAAAGTGACATAATTTGACATGTTTTCCCCTTGGTTTGGTTGCTGTTTACCACACCCCTTCCCCTCAGCTGTTGTAGGTGTGGTAATTTTCTCTCCTCTATTTATTCCTTCATTTCCCAGTATTCACTGCGGTTTATACTTTCTGCTGACTTAGTTGTTTGGAGCTGTTCTTGGCTGAGATCCAGTTGCTGCTATTTCTGCATAAAGATAAGTGTCATTTTCCCTATTGTGTTTATCCGTTGTTTGGAGTCTCCTTTTCCTCCGTCCTGTTGGAGGAACGGGTTGACTCCTTCCCCTATCACTAACTACAGGGTCAGTTAAAATTAGGTTCTTGTGTATGAACTCTCCTACCACTAAGGCCTGTTCATACTGGTAGTCAGCCAGGGCCTAGTCTTAGGGATTCCTGCAGGAGGTGACCATTTTCCTTCTCCGGTCTGTTCCCTTCCCTCTTACGCTTGGTGTGGCTATACCCTCCACACCAGAGCGTGACACCATGGTTCCAGTAATCCATGTCCTTAGTCTGCTTATCTTCAGTAACCTGTTTGCATGCTTTCTTGTGCATCATCTTTAGAAGAAGCTTCCTTCTGGGACAACAGCCATGTGGACCAATTTGATGCTGTGTGAGGTGTATGGTCTGAGAACTGACAGGATGACCTCCCACCACTAATCGCTGCTGGCAGCACTCATACATCTATTTTGAAAAGACAACCTCTGGATATGATAATTAGCACATGTATTCAACTTCTTTGGTTGACCATGGCAAGGTCTGTTCTGAGTGGAACCTGTCTTGTTAAACCACTGTATAGTCTTGGCCACCGTGCTGCAGCTCATTTTCAGGGTGTTGGCAATCTTCTTATAGTGAGGCCATCTTTATGTAGGGCAAACAATTCTTTTCTTCAGATCCTCAGAGAGTTTGTTGTCGAACTTCCAGTAAACGGTATGAGAAAGTGTGAGAGCAATAACACCAAATGTACCACACCTGCTCCCCATTCACACCTGAGACCTTGTAACACTAACAAGTCACATGACACCGAGGAGGCAAAACGGCAAATTGGGCACTCACTTTTGTTGCCGGCGGTTTAGACATTAACCCTTAGACTCCCAGCGCCGTACATGTACGGTGCTCTGATCGGGCGGGCGCAGGAGCTGCGCTCGCCCAATCAGCTGCAGGGGTCCGGCAGTGGCCGATAGCCGGACCCCTGCTGTATGCACCAGCATTGGTGAAAACACCGATGCCGGTGCATTAACCCTCACACTGCCGCGGTCAGCACTGACCGCGGCATGTGCGATGTTGGCGCTGGAAGCGAGAGCCCATCGGGTCCCCGCGCTGCTGTGACAGGGACCCGATGGCAGGGAAGGCAGCCCGATGCCTTCCTTAGGCATCGGGCTGCCTTCTACGGAAGCCTGTGAGATCCAGCCCCCTGGATCTCACAGGCAAGAAGCTGTAAGTGTATTACACTGTGTAATACACTTACAGCCAATGCATTACAATACAGAAGTATTGTAATGCATTGTGCAGGGGATCAGACCCCCAAAAGTTGAAGTCCCAGAGTGGGACAAAAAAATAAAGTAAAAAAAGAAGTTAAAAAAATTAAGTTTAACAAAAAAAATAAAAGTTTCAAGTAAAAAAAAAGCGTTGTTTTCCCAAAATAAAGTTAAAAAAAATTGTAAAAAATGGGGAAAAAAAGAAAAGCAGGCAGATTAGGTATCGCCGCGTCCATATCGACCGGCTCTACAAAAATATCACATGACCCACCCCGCTAGGTAAACGCCGTAAAAAATTAAAAAAACAATGCAAAAAAAGCCATTTTCTGATCACCTTGCCTCACAAAAAGTGTAATACCAAGCGATCAAAAAGACATATTAATCCCAAAATGGTAATCAAACCGTCATCTTGTCCCGCAAAAAATGAGACCCTACCTGAGACAATCGCCCAAAACCTAAAAAAATATGGCTCTCAGAAAATGGCAACACAAAAAAAGATTTTATTCTGTTCAAAAATGTATGTGTAAAACTTAATAAAAATAAATATGTTAGACATATTGGGTATCACCGCGTCCGTAACAAGCTGCTCTATAAAAATATTACATGAGATGGCCTCCCAGGTGAATGCTGTAAAAAAAAATTTAAAAAAACTATGCCAAAACAGCCATTTTTTTCCCTCTTGCCTCACAAAAAGTGTAATAGCAGGCGATCAAAAAGGTGTATTTACCCCAAAATGGTACCAATCAAACTGTCATCTCGTCCTGCAAAAAATTAGACCCTACCTGAGACAATCGCCCAAAAAATAAAAAAATATGGCTCTCTGAAAATGGCAACACAAAAAAAAAGATTTTATTCTGTTCAAAAATGCATCTAATGTGTAAAACTTAATAAAAATAAAAATGTTAGACATATTGGGTATCACTGCTCTATAAAAAATATCACATGATTTGCCCCTTCGGGTGAATGCTGTAAAAAAAAAAAAAAAAAAACTATGTCAAAACAGCTATTTTTTTTCACCTTGACTCACAAAAAGTGTAATAGCAGGCGATCAAAAAGTCTTATGTACCCCAAAATGGTACCAATGAAAACTTCACCTCATCCCGCAAAAAATGAGCCCCCACATAAGACAATAACTTAAAAAAAATAAAAATCAATGGCTCCGCAAACCAATCCATCAAAATCTGTGCTGCAAAATCCATATGGCACTCCTTCTGTTCTGAGTCCTGCCATGTGCCCCCACAGCAGTTTACCACCACACATGGGGTGTTGCCATATTCAGGAGAAAATGGGTAACAAATTATGGGGTGCTTTTCTCCTGTTACCCCTTATGAAAATGAAAAATTTGGGGCTAAAGCAACATTTTTTTGGAAGAAATGAAACTTTTCATTTTCACAGCCAAGTGTTTCCAAATTCCGTAAATTCCGTAAAAGGGGGTCAAAGTGGCCAGTACCACCCTTAATATATTCTTTAAAGGGTGTAGATTCCAAAATGGCGTCACTTTTTGAGGGTTTCCACTGTAGGGGTACGTCAGGGTCTCTCAATGACAAAATGCTGCCTAAAAACCATTCTAGCAAAATCTGCCTCCAAATTCCATATGGCGCTCCTTTCCTTCTGACCACTGCCACAGACCCATAGAGACGTTTACCACCACATATGGGGTATTTCTGCAAACTGCAGAATCAGAGTAATGTATATTGAAGTTTAGTTTGCTGTTAACTCTTGCTGTGTTGCAAGAAAAAAATTTTTAATGTGAATAATCTACCAAACAATTGAAATTTTGAAATTTCATCTCCATTTTCCTTTAATTCTTGTGGAACACCTCAAGGGTAAATAAAGTTTGTAACATCAGTTTTTTATAACTTGAGGGGTGTAGTTGCTAAAATGGGGTCATTTATGAGTGTTTTCCATTAGGTAAGCCTCCCAAAATCACTTTATAGCTGAATTGGTGCTCAAAAAAATGGTTTTGGAAATTTTGATGAAAATTTGAAAAATGGCTTCTAAACTTCTAAGGTTTCTCACGTCCAAAAAAAGTAAAATTACATTTATAAAATGATGCCAACATAAAGTATACATATGGGGAATGTAAAATAATAACTATTTTTGGAGGTATTACTATGTATTTTGAAAGTAGAGAAATTGAAATTTTGAAATGTGCTAATTTTTCCAAATTTTTGCTAAATTTGGTATTTTTTTATAAATAAAAATGAAATATTTTGCCACAAATTTACTACTGTCGTGAAGCACAATATGTGACGAGAAAACAATCTTAGAATGGCCTGGATAAGTAAAAGCGTTCCAAATTTATTACCACATAAAGTGACACATGTCAGATTTGCAAAAATCGGCCTGGGATTTAAGGTGAAAAGTAGCTCGGTACTGAAAGGGTTAATGGCTGTGTGTGGAGTTATTTATAAAACACACCAGTTATACAAGTTGTACACTGACAACTTTACATTGTGTCAAAGTGTCATATCTTCAGTGTTGTCCCATGAAAAGATATAATAAAATATTGACAAAAATGTGAGGGGTGTACTCAGTTTTATGAGATACTGTATGTATAGAACATGTATACTATATGGACAAATGTACACATTACACCTACAGGAGCTTCTAATTGTAAATCTGTAGGCATTAATATGCATTTGCTACCTTCCAACCCATGCATCTTCTATTCTCCTGGGAAGGCTTTCTACAAGATTTTTAAGGTTTTCTGTGGGAGTTTTTGCCCATTCAATCAGAAGAGCATTTGCAACTGATGTTGGAGGAGAGGACCTGGCTTGTAAATTTCCATTCTAGTTCATCCCATTCATCCCAAAAGTGTTTGATGGGATTAAGGTCAGGTCTCTGTGCAAGCCAGTCAAGTTCTTCCACACCAAACTTATTCAATCTTGCCTTTACGGACCTTGCTTTCTGCACTGGGGCACAGTACTTCTGGACCAGAAAAATTACTTCCACAACAGTTGGCACAATCCAGTCATCCAGATAATGTTCTCCTCGTATTCTCAAACTCAGATTGCCAGGAAAAGAAACATGATTTGTCACGTTTTTACTGCTCCGGAGTCCAGTAGTGGCATGCTTTACACCACTCCATCCAATGCCTTGTGATGTAAGGCTTGCATACAGCTGCTTGGCTATGGAAACCCAGCCCACAAAGCTTCTGGTGCACAGTTTTTGTGCTGATGTTGATGCCAAAGTTGGGATTTTGCAGTTATGGAGTCAATAGAGCCTTGGTGATTTTTATATGCTATGTGGCAATGCACATGTTGTCCTCACTCTGTAATTTTACATGGTTTGCCACTTCATGGCTGAGTTGCTGTGGTTCCTAAACGCTTCCACTTTATAGTAATACTTCTCACAGTTGATGGTCACTGGAATATCTAAGAGAAAAGAAGTTTCACAAACTGATCTTTTGCAATGGTGACATCCTATTACAGTACCAGGACCGAATTAAGTGAGCTCTTTAGAATGACCCATATTAAAAGGTGTGTACTAATACTTTTGTCCATATTGTATATTTGTTCATAGACACAAATGAAAAAAAAAACATTTCAAGTTCTTTAACTGGCTAAGCGATAATGCCAGAGAAAACATGGATCCTATTATACGCATAATGCTGCTGAATGGAGGTGTAGTCTGCTAGATGCATTGTCTTATTATAAACAACATAACGGCGGGGTTTATAGTTATGTATGCTTGTTAAAGTCAATTTCCAATTGTAAGCGCCTCCGAATTATCACCCCAGGATAAAGCGGTGACAGCAGAGAACATTTTTTCCCCTTTACACATTAAGTGGTTTTGAAATTTTAGATTTTCCAACCTAAATTTATGGACTTTAGACAATGCCGTCTTCAGTCACCATGGTAACGAGCAGCAAATGACAGCAGCCATCTTTAACATGCAGCCGCGTTTTCTTTCAGCCAAATAAAACATGAAAAGCTTCAGAAATGAATAGAGTCCCATAAATTATATGGTTTATAAGTAAGTGCTGCAATCACTACACCACCACAAATGTGGAAACAAAAACCTATACTTTTGGCCATGTTGCGGTTTCCTCATCGTCTGAATGTGATGCCAAAATTTCCTTAGGCAAAACACAGATCCTCAAGCGAGTTGGGATCGTCTTATCTGTCTGGTTCAAATTCATCCATAACCAGTTAATGGTACGTGTAACACATACTACTCAAGACACTTCCAGTAGAGTGCTGCATTTATCCTTTTGCTGTTTAATATGTACAGGGTGGGCCATTTATATGGATACACCTAAATAAAATGGGAATGGTTGGTGATATTAACTTCCTGTTTGTGGCACATTAGTATATGGGAGGGGGGGAAACTTTTCAAGATGGGTGGTGACCATGGCGGCCATTTTGAAGTTGGCCATTTTGGATCCAACTTTAGTTTTTTTAATGGGAAGAGGGTCATGTGACACATCAAACTTATTGAGAATTTTACAAGAAAAACAATGGTGTGCTTGGTTTTAACGTAACTGTATTCTTTCATGAGTTATTTACAACTTTCTGACCACTTATAAAATGTGTTCAAAGTGCTGCCCATTGTGTTGGATTGTCAATGCAACCCTCTTCTCCCACTCTTCACACACTGATAGCAACAGCACAGAAGAAATGCTAGCACAGGCTTCCAGTATCCATAGTTTCAGGTGCTGCACATCTCGTATCTTCACAGCATAGACAATTGCCTTCAGATGACCCCAAAGATAAAAGTCTAAGGGGGTCAGATCGGGAGACCTTGGGGGCTATTCAACTGCTACATGATGATGTGTTTCCCTCTTTATGCACTGAAGCTGGCACGTTCCCTGAGTTTTTCCAGCAAGATGGTGCACCACCACATTATGGGTGTCAGGTCTGAGCATTCCTAGATGAACAGTTTCCTGGAAAGTAGATTGGTCGTTGTGGGCCAGTTGAATATCAGTGTGTGAAGAGTGGGAGAAGAGGGTTGCATTGACAATCCAACACAATGGGCAGCACTTTGAACACATTTTATAAGTGGTCAGAAACTTGTAAATAACTCATGAAAGAATAAAGTTACGTTAAAACCAAGCACACCATTGTTTTTCTTGTGAAATTCTCAATAATTTTGATGTGTCACATGACCCTCTTCCCATTGAAAAAACTAAAGTTGGATCCAAAATTGCCAACTTCAAAATGGCCGCCATGGTCACCACCCATCTTGAAAAGTTTCCCCCCTCCCATATACTAATGTGCCACAAACAGGAAGTTAATATCACCAACCATTCCCTTTTTATTTAGGTGTATCCATATAAATGGCCCACCCTGTATATTATTTCATTTTTATAGTTACATTTAGCTATACCTGATAAATAATTTATTTAATCTTTTTCAAAATATATACATTGATTTTTCATTTTCAAACATTTTCCTAGGGATGGTCATATTGGAGACACACATTTCCTCACTATATTATATATATATACAGTTCAGCCGGGTATGTGCTTTATGGCTATTGAAATGAATAGGAGTGAATCACAGAGAAATGTCATAACAGAGTACCTCCTCCTCCTCCCCAGAGACCAAGAGGTAACAGTGGAGAGCTGTATGTTATGTGTATAGGTTTATTTTTTAAACTGTGTATTTTATTGGTACAAAAGTACACTGTTTTTTATTATAATACAATAAAGGAAAATACGAAAAATACGCATGGGAAAGACATAATATCAATCACAATAGCAATAACATAAGCAAGATATTGAGCAAATGTGGACAAGGAGATCCCGTTTCCATGCACTATAGGTGGAGAAACAACAAAAACATGAACTTAGACACAAAACGGGACAAAGACTAACATGGGGGAAAGGGATGGGCAGGGGGAGAAGAGAAGGAAGGGGAAGGAAGAGAGGTTTGTGTATAGGTTTATTATCTTGTTTTGTTTATGTCTCCTTCTAATGATAGTGAGATGACTCATTCTGTCTTAGTCTAAACAACAAAGCTGATGTGAGCTGCAGAAGTCAATCTGATAAATGTATACCAGACTGTTCCATGTCAAATGCCCTCAAAAGACAAGGGGGCACTGCCTCCGACTGGAGAAGAAAAAGTTCAGTCTCCAGAAATGTCAAAGCTTCTTTACTATAAGAACTGTGAATCTGTGGAATAGATGTGGTCACAACAGGAACAATGGACAATTTTAAAAAGGGTTTAGATTAATTCTTAAAAGTAAATGACATTAATGAGTCACATTTCCTTCTGGAATTCACATCCCCACCTATCCCTTGGTTGAACTTGATGGACTTATGTCTATTTTCAACCGTATTAACTATGTAACTATGTAACTGCCATAAATTATACCATAAAACTACACCAGCTCATAGAATATGTACATTTTATTTTCTGCCCAAACTGAACAAAGAGGAGCCAAATTTATTATGAAGAGTGTATCTCTTAATTAATTTGGCACATTTAAGTCCAGTGCACATGGGGTATGTGAAGTAGCCCAGCCAGGGTACTTGCAAACGGTTCTTGCTATATAATATTATGCAATGTGACCACAGCATCTAGGATCTCAAAAACCTGGGAGCATGCGCTCCTGGGCATGCAACAGCTCCCCCTAGCGGGCATTGTGGGAGTTGAATGGTGTGTGGCAGCCTTGGTTCTCCTGAATGAATCCAAGACTACCAGAGACAGGTCCTTACGGAGTCCATGCCTTTAGCAGGGCTCCATAGGAACACAGTGAAATTCTTGTAGACTGCAATGCTAATGCATTGGAGTCTATGAGAGAAGCAATCTAATGATTGCTTGTTCAGGATCCCTAGGGAAACTATTAAAAAGTGTAAAACAAAGAAAAAAGTTTTAAAAAATATTTGTAAAAAAAAAATATAAAAATTCAAATAATCCCCTTTCTCCAAAATCAAAATAAACAATTAAAAAAAGAAACATCATAGGTATTGCTGCATGCAAAAACGCCCATGTAATTAAAATATAAAAATATTTATCCCAGTGAATGGCGTAATGGAAAAAAACATCAAAATCGCAGATTCCCTGATTTCATGTCATTTCACCTCCCTTAAACTGAATAAAAATTGATACAGAAAAATGTCATACACACTCCAAGATAATCAGATCGCCCTGCAAAAAAATGAACCCTCACACAGCTCAATACACATAAAATGTAAAAAGTTATGAGGGTCTTAATATGGCGATGCAAAGAAAATAATTAGTTTTTTCCAAAGTCTTTATTTTTTCAGTATTAAAACACAAGAAAAACTATATAAATAGTATTGTTGTAATCGTACTGGGTCGCAGAATGAAGGTAACAGGTCAGTTTTACCACATAGGGAACACTGTAAAAACAAAACCCATAAAACTGTAGCAGAATTGTGTTTTTTTTATAATTCCCCATTTCAATTTTTTTTCAGCTTCCCACTACATCATATGCAAGAGTAAATCATGCCATTAGAAAGTACAACTTGTCCTGCAAAAAACAAGCCCTCATATGGCTATGTGAATCATAAAATAAAAAAGACTCTGGAAAGGCTGGGAGTAAAACACTAAAAGAAAAACAGAAAATGGCCCGATCCTGAAGAGGTTAATGCTATTTTATGTGTTCATACCTTGTAATGTACCCAGCATAGCTTTTGTATGGATGAGACAAGGTTAATGACCCTGACTCAGCCCCTGCAGGAGGTTAGGGTGTGGAACTTGGATCCACCCCTAGTCTAGTCTAGTGAGTGTAGTGTAGAGGAAACTGCAACATGTGCTTCACTCCTCACAGGACTGGACCAAAGCTACAGAGCACCCCAACTACCATAAGGCAGGAGCCTCATCATCAGGGTGTGCCCTGAGGGTCCGCCTTCCTAACACTGCCCTAGACCTAGGGAGCATCTATGTTAATATTGCCACTGTTATTGACTGATACAGCCAGAGCCACTACCACTCTCATCCTCCAATCTCCCTAGACTTGCAGCATATGAAACAGCAGTCTAAGTTTATATCCCCTATTGTGTGTCCTCCAGTGATCAGTATGAAATCAAGAATGTGTGAGCTTTTTAATATACAGCAGATGTATCCTCATATAAACAATAAAATTGCACAATAAAAATATTAAAAAGTAAAAACATGCCCTTTTCTGATTATACATAACCTTTGAGTAAGTTTAGAATCCAAGCCACATAAAGTCTTGGATTTCATCAAGCTCATCCCTACTAACGTTCCCAAGGACAGTTGAAAGAGGAGGCCTGAGTCTATATGCTGAATAAACACACACAGATAACAGTGCTTCTTGGAAATTGGACTGTTCTTTTTCCAGAAGACAATAAATCAGTTCTTCTGTTGGATTTATATGCCTTGGCTTTGGCGCCTTGTAGACAGCCTTTATTAATGCCTTTATCACTGCAGGAATCTGGCTATACTGAAAATTCTTGAATAGTGTTACGGTATCTTGACAGCAACTTCTTCCTATGACTCACTGAGGTGCTCTGAACGTTGGTATTCTTAGGTAGAACCACAAGGGAAATGTATCCTATTGTATAATAACACAGTGGGTATGACCCCTTGCACCAGAAACTGGCGTAAAAATGTCACAAACTGCTGGTTTGTGACTTTTTTGAATATCCAAATTCATGCGCAAGTGGTGTTTCTCTAAGCCCTCACCACCAAAAAGAGGAGTGCCAGGGCAGGAAGGGGCGTAAATGATGGCTGAAATCTACTCCAGCTATGAGCTAGAGTAGATTATAATCTAGGTGTGCGGACTTCTGGAGGATGCACCCAATTTATGATGAGGCCCTTTAATTGTAGGCTCAACTTTGTACTTTAAACCTTTTGAGGAGCACATGCTACAGGTTGTATGCCCCTTACAAATAGTAGTTATACTCTTCAGCTCTGGTAACATTTGCATTAGAGGCTTTATTCAGAGACTCTGAATGCTTCATACATCACTATTCTTCTCATCAAAATAATGAATAGCACTGCAAAACCAGACAAACCAAATTATAAATCAATGTATACCATTAACACCTTCAACGGTGTTGATGGTTGTTATGCCTTCTCAGCAATATTTCTGATTAGTTATCCAACAGCTCCACCTATTGACATGTTTTTGTATTGCAGCTTCATTTATTCTGCCTCAAATGTTTCTATGCTGACTAACATTTTCCTTTGCAGGGCTCCGTAGTTCCCATCATGCCTTGTTTTAGTCCAGCCCCCTTCCTCTTCAGCAGTGGCATAACTAGAGGTCTATGGGCCCCAGGACAAACTTTGAATTTGGGGCCCCCCATCATCCGCCAACTATAGGTTTGAATGCGTTGTAGTTAAATATTAAATAGAGGAGGTAGATGTTTAATTTTTTTCTATATATTTCAATTTTTTACGCCCTTTTTATAGATTCCATTTCCCCCCCTTTTAATATACTCCATTTCCCCTTTTTATATATTCCATTTTCCCCCCTTTTAATATACTCAATTTTCCCCTTTTTATATATTCCATTTTCCCCCCTTTTTATATATTCCATTTTCCCCCCTTTTTATATATTCCATTTCCCCCCCTTTTTACATATTCCATTTTTGCCCCCATTATATTTTAGCCCTTACTAAATATATATTGATTTTTGTCCCCGCTCTGTATATACAGTATTTCATTTTTTTACCCCTATATAATTTCATGTTTTTACCCCCATATGGCTGGCTGGCGGGCCCCCCCCCTTTAATAATCCAGACGGTGCCGCATTGCCAGAGTGCCCCCAAATGTGCACACGCTCAGACAGACACACACACAAAAAAAAATACTTACCTAGTCTCTGCTGCGAACTTGTTCGCGCCTTCTTCTCCTCACGTAATTCCGTTGTCCTGCGTACTCAGCATCACCCCATCAGCCAGTGTGATCCCGCGAGACCTGGCGCTGGGTCACGTGTCTCGCGGGATCACACAGTGGCCGCTCGCAGCGCCGGAGAAGGTTATGGGGTGGGGACGGGATGGGGGCCGTGTTTTTATAGGGACAAGCAGGCTGTGTAGTGTTGTGCAGTGCGTAGCACTGTGCATTAGCGCTGCGCCGCTGGCCTAAAACAGAGAGGGCCCGGGCCCGACTGTTAATTAGAAGCACTTGTGGGCCCTGGGCCCCCTCCCCGCCGGGCCCGGTCGCGGTCGCACCCTCTGCGACCGCGATCGTTACGCCCCTGCTCTTCAGCAGCCATCTTTCCTCATGTGTGGCACACTATGTCTCTGCATTAGACAGTTTTCTGTTGTTTTCCTTATCATAGCAGTCGGTTAGTTACTATAATCCCCTGTATTGTAATTAATAGCTTTTTAGTTCTGATGTCTTTTGAGCTATCTCTTCTGTCTTGCAGCTGTCCCTCACATTCACTATGCTGTGTAATCCATGTATCTACATAATGTGATGTACTGAGATATGGTGTATACCTTGTACTGAATACTGTTATTTTCTTGTAGTTTTACACTGATCCTATTAATAAAAGTTGAAAAGGACCCCCCCTGCGTCCAGCTCAATGAATTGATAGGAAAGAGTTAACTGTCTGACAACTAGTTCACACAGACGGATTGAGGGTGTCAGAATAGTAAAACGACTACTATATAACGGGGGTTGAAGCACAGATACTGTCTATCAGCAAGCAGTCAAGCCGCATGCAGCCACAATGTCAGACAGAGGATCTGAAATGTATGTAACACGTTCCCATATTAGCTCAGCAGCTTCAAGGACATCTAAGAGCAGCCTCGCAGTTGCCGCCGCCAGGGCGAAGGCAGAAGCCGCCAAAGTGAGAGCTGCCTTTGCTGAAAAAAAAGCGAAATTAAAGAAAGAAAAAGCAGATCTAGAAGCCAACCTTGAAGCCAACCTTGCAAAACTTGTTGTGGCCAAGGAAGCCGACCTTGCAAAACTTGCTGTGGACAAGGAAGCCGCAGCCTCAGAAGCTGAAGCGCAGGCTTTAGAAGCAGCAGTACGCTGCACTAGTGAAGGATCCAGTATAAAACTTGGACCCAAACTTGGCCATCAGGATATCTCGCAACGCACCTCAGATTACGTGCTGCAGCAGGCCCAGTTGGATCACTACCTGCATCCACCTCCAAGAGTGAGAGCAAACCCTGATGATCATCTAGGACAAAATCCTGTCATACAGTCAACGACCATCGCACACCAATCATTCCACCCTAAGCATGAAGGTAATTCTGTCTACCAATCACCCTCCATTCCACCTGCATCCAGGCCTATCGATTCTTGCCACACAGCGATCGCCTTTCAAGAAAGGAGGTGCCGATGGTGACCATCTCGACGATGACGCGTTTTATGGCAATTTCTCAACGAATCCTCACCACAGAGATGCTCATCCAGATCGCCCTCTCAGAGACCAAGAGCTACCAGCTTTTCTCCAGTTCTTTGCATGTCGTGAGCTGCTCACCAAAGGTCTCTCAAAGTTTAACGACCGCCCTGAAAGTTACAGAGCATGGAGAGCTTCCTTCAGAAATACCACTGCAGGCCTTGACCTCTCTGCAAGTGAAGAGATTGACCTGTTAGTCAAGTGGCTAGGAGATAAGTCGTCAGATCACGCAAAACGTATCAGAGATATCAACATCAACTACCCGAGCAGAGGCTTGGACATGTTATAGGAGAGGCTCAATGAGTGCTATGGCTCCTCAGAGATGATAGAAGAATCCCTCTTTAAAAGGTTAGAAGAGTTTCCTAAAATTTCAAACAAAAGCTTTCACAAGCTAAGAGAATTGAGTGACCTCTTGATAGAACTCCAAGTTGCCGAGTCTGAAGGAGACCTGCCAGGCCTCGCATCCTTAGATACAGCTAAAGGCATCAAATTCATAGTGCAAAAGCTACCTTACAGTTTGCAGGAGAAATGGATCAACCAGGTCTCAGAGTACAAACAAAAACACAATGTGCTATTCCCTCCATTCTGCTTTTTTGTAGATTTTGTACGTCAGCAGGCGAAGATCAGGAATGATCCCAATTTTGAACTTTCCACCGTAGACCCTGTCAACTCAAGGATAGGTAAGCCTGCTTCAGTTCGTAACTCCAGAGGCACACCTATCACTGTACACAAAACAAATGTATCTTCTACCGATTTCTCACATAAGACCTACAGTACACCAGAAACTAGTGGGACATTAATGAAAGACCCAAGCAAGGAGTGCCCCTTACATAAAAAACCTCACTCATTGAAGAGGCGTAGAAGTTTCAGGAACAAATCTCTTAAGGACCGCAGAGCGTTCCTCAAAGAAAATGACATATGCTACAGGTGTTGTGCATCTACATCTCACTTAGCTAGAGATTGCAAAGCCAGTATTACTTGCTCCAAGTGCAACAGCCAAGAACACAACACAGCTCTACACCCAGGGCCAGCACCACAGATTCCCTCACCCTCAGACCAAATAACAGAGCACGGTGGGGAGAGGAAAGATAGTGTACCTCCTGAAGTGTCACCCCAGTGTACTCAAGTTTGCGGAGAAGGTCTGAGCAACAAATCTTGCTTGAAGATCTGTCTTGTTACAGTTTACCCTATAGGTCACAGAGAAAGAGCAGTGAAACTCTATGCCATCCTGGATGATCAGAGCAACAGGTCACTTGCTAGCTCAGTTTTCTTCGACATCTTTAAAATTAAAGGACTTAGTTCGTCCTACTGACTTAAAACATGTACAGGGATGAGTGAAGAAATTGGAAGAAGAGCCATAGGCTACCAGATTGAATCTCTGGGTGGTCAGACATCCTTACCTCTTCCTACATTAATAGAGTGTAATTCAATCCCAAACAATAGAGAAGAGATCCCCACACCAGAAGCAGCTATACATCATGCTCATTTGAGAAGCATAGCGCATCTCATCCCCACACTCGATCCTCAAGCCAAGTTTGTACTTTTGCTGGGCAGAGACATTATTAGAATCCACAAAGTGAGGAAGCAGATAAATGGTCCTCATAACTCTCCCTATGCTCAGAAACTAGACCTAGGATGGATCATTATAGGGGACGTTTGCCTAGGAAACGCTCACAAACCAAACAACGTGAACTCTCTTTGCACAAGCACGTTAGAGAGCAGGCGTCCATCCCTTTTTCTGCCTTGTCCCAACAAATTCCCAACCCAGCATACCCAAACACCATAGAGGGCAGATATGCTACTGATTATCTGTGCAACGTAGATGAAGATCATCTAGGGTGAGCTGTTTTCCAAAAGAATAAAGAGTATCATAGAATAGCTCATTCCATCGAAGATGAGACCTTCTTGAAGATAATGGATCAAGGATTTCACAAAGATGAAACCAATAGCTGGGTGGCTCCGCTACCGTTCAAGCCTCAGAGACCTCGTCTTCCTAACAACAGGGAGCAATCTCTAAAAAGCCTTACCTTGCTAAAGCACAACTTTCTAAGGAAGCCAGAGATGAAAAAACACTTCCTTGCTTTAATGAGCAAAATATTCGAAAAATGGCCATGTGGAATTGGCTCCACCTCTGGAAGAGAGCAAAGAATGCTGGTATCTTCCAATATTTGGTGTCTATCACCCCAAGAAACCAGATCAGGTACGCGTAGTGTTCGACTCCAGTTCAAGATACCAGGGACTCTCTCTGAATGATGTTCTTTTAATAGGACCTGACCTCAACAACACTCTCATTGGTGTTCTCATCAGATTCCATAAAGAACCAGTTGCCATCATAGCAAATATACAGCAAATGTTCCATTGTTTCTTTGTCAATAAAGAACATAGAGACTTCCTACGTTTCTTCTGGTTCAAAGATAACGCACCTACCAAAGACATAGTAGAATACTGTATGAAGGTGCACATTTTTGGCAACAGCCCATCCCCTGCTGTAGCGATCTATGGGCTTAAGAGGTCTGCACAGGGAAGCAAAACAGACTTTGATAAAGATGTCCGACAGTTCATTGAAAGAGACTTCTACGTAGATGACGGTCTAAAGTCTCTTCCATCGTCAGAGGCTGCAATCAGCCTACTCAAAAGGACTCAGAGTGCCCTCCCTCGTTCTAACCTCAGGCTACATAAGATAGCTTCTAATAGCAAAACCGTGATGGAGGCCTTTCCTACAAAAGACTATGCCAACGACTTGAAGGACCTGGACTTAGCTATAGACTCTCTTCTCCTGTACAACGTAGTCTAGGACTCAACTGGGATCTCAAGTCCGACAGCTTCACATTTTAGGTCAACCTAGAGCAAAAACCCTTCACTCGACAAGGCGTCCTGTCCACAATCAACAGCCTATACGATCCCCTTGGATTTGCTGCACCTGTGATCATCCAAAGTAAGACCTTGCTACGTGAATTAACTGTGGATTCAGCTGATTGGGACACCCCTCTTTCTTCAGAGAAAAAGGTTTCGTGGGTAACCTGGAGAAATTCTTTAAATTCATTGTCTGATATCAACATACATAGGCCATACACATACATATCCTCTAAAGATAGTCCTCTTAAGAAACTTGACCCATTTATAGATGCTGATGGACTGTTGAGAGTTGGTGGACGCATTTCAAATGCAAAGCTCAAAGTCAACGAGTGTACTCCAATCATAATCCCTCATGGTCATGTTGCTTCTCTGCTGGTCGAGTATTATCATGCACAGGTTAAGCATCAAGAATGCTTGATAACTGAAGGAGCCCTACGAGAAGCCAGATTCTGGGTAGTAGGAGCTAAGAGACTTATAAGTAGAGTCATTTACGTGGTGCATGTCAATTCCAAAAAATGGCCATCCTTCCAGTGGACCGATTGAGTACTGAACCACCCTTTACCAATGTGGGTCTTGATGTGTTTGGTCCCTGGTCAGATATTGCACGACATACTCAAGGAGGACACGCAAACTGCAAGCGCTGGTGTCACGAGTGGTCTTGCGTCTGGAATCAGACGTTCTGCGCGGCTTTCTAAGTGACAGGTTTGACAGGCTATTCCCTGTGGTTTGGGTGCTGTTCTCCACACCCCTTTCCCTCAGCTGTTGCCGCTGGGCAATTAGTTGTCTCCTACTTACCTCTTCCTCTCCCAGTATCCCTTGCGGTTTATATCTGCTACATACCTGTTGAGAGTGGTGTGGATCTCGGCTGAGATCCTGTTGCTGAGTTCTACTTAAAGTTAAGTGTTTTCCCTTCCTTTGGTTATTCCTGTTTGAGTCTCCTGTTCCTCCTTACGCTTGGAGGAACAGGTTACTCTCTTGTGTCATTAGACTGCAGGGTGTTCTAGGGTTTACTCAGATTAGGTTCCTGTGTATGAGCTTTCCTACCACCCGGGTTAGTTCATACTGGTAGCCAGCTAGGGCCTAGTCTTAGGGTCCCCTGCAGGAGGTGACCAGTTCCCTGGTTTTGTCTGTTCCCATCCCTCATACGCTCGGTGTGGCTTTTCCCCCCACACCCGAGCGTGACATTATAAACCGCCGCTAACAAAAATTTATGTCATTTTTGTGCTGACATGGATGCTATTGCTACACTGGCTGAACGGCTGCAGGGACTCAGCTTGGAGGTGGCTGACATCCGCAACCAGATTCAGAGACCACAGGCTGGTGGTTCTGGGGGTGCTGAGTGTCAGGCCTGTTTGGAGCCTAAGGTCCCCCTCCCGGATAGATTTTCTGGGGAATGTGATAATTTTGTTCTATTTAGGGAGGCGTGCAAATTGTATTTCAGACTGCGCCCACATTCTTCTGGTAATGAGGAACAGAAGGTTGGTGTGGTCATCTCGCTGCTTAAAGGGGATGCACAGTCATGGGCCTTTTCTCTACCGGCCGGTTCGCTGTCTCTCCGGTCGGTAGATGAATTTTTCAAGACCCTAGGGATTATCTATGATGACCCGGATCGTATCTCCCTGGCGGAGACCCAGATACGTAACCTTTGTCAGGGTGAGCGGCCGGTTGAGACTTATTGCTCTGAGTTTCGGAGGTGGGCGACCAATACTGAATGGAACGATCCGGCTTTACGTAGCCAATTCTGTCAAGGTTTGTCTGAAAGGCTGAAGGACGCTTTGGCCTTTCAGGAAACCCCTGTGTCTTTGGAAGCCGCTATGTCTCTTGCTGTACGCATGGATAGGCGACTGAGAGAGCGATCTAGGGGCCCCCGCTCTCAGGACGTACTATCACATAGTGTACCAGCTTCCTATGATACTTTGGGTGAATATTCCCCTAGGTTGATGTCTGGGGATACACCTATGCAATTAGGGGGAGCCACTCCTGTAGCCACCCGTAAACATCTTGGTAATAAAAAGGGTGTGTGTTTTTTCTGTGGTCAGAAAGGACACTTTATCAATGTATGTCCATGCTTCCTATCTCTAAAGGAGAGAAAAGAAAAGGGGGCGTTGAATTCTCATCTCACTCTTGGTGGAGTTGGTAGGGAGACTGAAAATGTGAATTTGTCTTCATCCTGCAGTACCCGTTTTCTCCTGACTGCCGAGGTGGCGCTAGAATCAAAGGTTGTGAAAATTGAGGTGTTTATTGACAGCGGGGCAGGGGTGAACTTGATTGATGCTCAGTTTGTCCGTATGCATGGATTGTCACCAAGTTCTTTGGATAAGAGGATTTCTGTGTTTGCCATTGATTCTGCACCTCTCTCTCAGAAGTGTTTGTCTCAGATGGTGCATGATATCAAATTAAGAGTGGGTGAATTTCATCAGGAGCTTATTTCATGTTTTGTGTTGGAAGGTCTTCCTGCTCCTGTGGTTCTGGGTTTACCGTGGTTAAGCAAACATAATCCGTCCATTGACTGGCATACTAGACAAATTGTGGATTGGGGCGATTATTGTGTTGACAATTGCCTTAATACATCTTTTTCTGCTTTAACCACTAAGACTCTTCCTTCTTTTATATCGGATTTCTCTGATGTATTTTCTGAAGGTGGATGTCAGGATTTACCCCCTCACCGGGAATACGATTGTCCTATCAATCTTATCCCTGGAACAAGATTGCCTAAATCTAGGCTGTATAACCTTTCTGGACCTGAGAGAACGGCCATGAAGGAATATATTGCTGAGAGTTTGGCCAAAGGACATATTAGGCCTTCCAAATCTCCTGTGGCAGCAGGGTTCTTTTTTGTTAAAAAAAAGGACGGATCCCTTAGGCCATGTCTGGATTTCCGTGAACTCAATAGGATTACTGTCCGTGATCCGTACCCCCTTCCTTTGATTCCTGACTTGTTTAACCAGATTGTGGATGCCAAGGTGTTCTCCAAGTTGGACTTAAGGGGGGCATATAATCTGGTCAGGATCAAGGAAGGGGATGAATGGAAGACGGCCTTTAACACTCCTGAGGGCCACTTTGAGAACCTGGTCATGCCTTTTGGGTTGACCAATGCTCCTGCTGTCTTCCAGCATTTTGTTAATGACATTTTTCATCATCTTGTGGGGAGGTTTGTAGTCGTGTATTTGGATGACATACTAATCTATTCTCCAGATATTGTGACACATCAGGATCACGTGAGGCAGGTGTTGCAAATCTTAAGAGATAACAAGTTGTATGCAAAATTAGAGAAATGTGCTTTTGCTGTACATGAGGTGCAATTCTTAGGATACCTGCTTTCATCTTCAGGTTTTCGTATGGATCCAGAGAAGGTCTGTGCTGTTCTGAACTGGGACCGACCTGAAAATCTGAAGGCTCTTATGCGATTTTTGGGGTTCACCAACTGTTACCGAAAATTTATTAAGAACTATTCGACTATGGTTAAACCCTTAACTGACATGACTAAGAAAGGGACGGATGTCTCTGTGTGGTCTGATGCAGCATTGCAAGCCTTCTCTGCTGTAAAGGAGTGCTTTTCTTCTGCCCCTATATTGGTGCAGCCAGATGTGTCACAACCTTTCATTGTGGAGGTTGACGCATCCGATGTGGGGGTAGGAGCTGTGTTATCACAGGGCCCGTCACCTGGTAAATGGCGCCCATGTGCTTTTTTTTCGAAGAAACTCTCTGTGGCGGAGAGAAATTATGATGTGGGTAACCGAGAGTTACTGGCCATTAAGTTGGCTTTTGAGGAATGGCGTCATTGGTTGGAAGGGGCGAATCATCCAATCACGGTATTCACTGATCACAAAAATCTGGCTTACCTGGAGTCGGCTAGACGACTTAATCCGAGGCAGGCCAGATGGTCTTTGTTCTTCACCAGATTCAATTTCATTGTCACATACCGTCCTGGGGTTAAGAATGTGAAGGCGGATGCCTTGTCACGTAGTTTTCCCGGGGGTGGTGATTTTGAAGATCCTAGCCCTATACTGTCTGAAGGAGTGGTGATATCCGCTCTTTACCCTGATCTTGAGGCTAAAGTGCTTGAGGCCCAGGGAGATGCGCCGGAGTCTTGCCCTCCCGGGAAGTTGTTTGTTCCTTCTGATTTGCGTTATAAGGTTTTTGAGGAGCATCATTCTTCGGTGCTTGCGGGACACCCTGGGAGTAAATCCACTGTCGACCTCATCTCTCGTAGATTCTGGTGACCAGGTCTGCGTAAGTGTGTTGAGGAATATGTGTCAGCCTGTAGTGTCTGCGCACGCTCTAAGGTGACACATACTCGTCCCTCTGGACCCCTACTTCCATTACCCATCCCGTCCAGACCATGGACTCACCTATCCATGGACTTCATCACTGATCTGCCTGAGTCGTCTGGTAAGACAGTTATTCTGGTGGTTGTAGATCGTTTTAGTAAAATGGCGCACTTTATTGCATTACCTGGACTCCCCAATGCTAAAACTCTTGCACAAGTGTTTGTTGACAATATTGTGAAACTTCATGGCATTCCCACTGACGTTGTCTCTGATCGTGGGACTCAGTTTGTGTCCAGATTCTGGAGGGCGTTCTGTACTCGGCTCGGGGTACAACTGTCTTTCTCCTCTGCCTTTCATCCCCAGACGAATGGACAGACTGAGCGTACCAATCAGAATCTGGAGACTTATTTGAGATGCTTTGTCTCTGAGAACCAGGAGGAGTGGTCCTCGTTTTTGTCTCTGGCTGAGTTTGCCATAAATAATCGCAGACAGGACTCCACTGGTAAGTCACCATTTTTTGGTGCATATGGCTTTCACCCGCAGTTTGGCACATTTTGTGGTTCTGATACTTCTGGTATTCCTGAGGAAGAACGTTTTTCGTCATCATTGTCTTCCATATGGCGAAAAATTCAAAGTAACTTGATAAATATGGGTAACAAGTACAAACGTGTGGCTGACAGGAGACGCATGAATGGTCCGGACCTAAATGTGGGTGATTCTGTGTGGCTGTCTACTAGGAACATTAAGTTGAAAGTTCCTTCATGGAAGTTGGGTCCAAGATTTATTGGCCCATATAAAATCATGGCCATTATTAATCCTGTAGCATTTCGTCTTGAACTTCCGCAGGCCCTGAAAATCCATAATGTGTTTCACAGATGTTTGTTGAAGAGGTATGTTGAACCTCTGGAGCCATCTCCCTTGCCACCCGCGCCTGTCTTGGTGGATGGTAATTTGGAATTTCAGATTGTCAAGATCATTGATTCTCGAGTTCTTCGTGGGACCCTTCAATATCTGGTTCATTGGAAGGGTTATGGTCCTGAGGAGAGGTCATGGGTACCGTCATCTGACGTGAATGCCAGTCGTTTGATAAAAGCCTTTCACAGATGTCACCCTGATAAAGTTGGTCCTGGGTGCCCGGAGGTCACCCGTAAAAGGGGGGGTAATGTCACGAGTGGTCTTGCGTCTGGAATCAGACGTTCTGCGCGGCTTTCTAAGTGACAGGTTTGACAGGCTATTCCCTGTGGTTTGGGTGCTGTTCTCCACACCCCTTTCCCTCAGCTGTTGCCGCTGGGCAATTAGCTGTCTCCTACTTACCTCTTCCTCTCCCAGTATCCCTTGCAGTTTATATCTGCTACATACCTGTTGAGAGTGGTGTGGATCTCGGCTGAGATCCTGTTGCTGAGTTCTACTTAAAGTTAAGTGTTTTCCCTTCCTTTGGTTATTCCTGTTTGAGTCTCCTGTTCCTCCTTACGCTTGGAGGAACAGGTTACTCTCTTGTGTCATTAGACTGCAGGGTGTTCTAGGGTTTACTCAGATTAGGTTCCTGTGTATGAGCTTTCCTACCACCCGGGTTAGTTCATACTGGTAGCCAGCTAGGGCCTAGTCTTAGGGTCCCCTGCAGGAGGTGACCAGTTCCCTGGTTTTGTCTGTTCCCATCCCTCATATGCTCGGTGTGGCTTTTCCCCCCACACCCGAGCGTGACAGCTGGGCTGTCTTATTCACATGTTTGAGTGTTAGAGCTGTACATATAGAAGTCATTGAGGCAATGGACACATCTAGCTTTATAAATGCTCTCAGACGCTTCATTTCTCTCAGAGGACATGTAAAGCATATTCCTTCAAATCTGGATGTGAACCAAGTAGAAAGATACCTTTCCCAACTAGGCTGCACGTGGTCTTTCAACCCACCTCACTCATCTCACATGGGAGGTGTTTGGGAGCGCATGATCGGCATTGCATGGAGAATACTAGACTCCATCTTTCTGCAATTAGGCCCTTTGAAGCTCACTCACAAGACACTCACTACCTTCATGGCTGAAGTAGTAGCCATTATAAATGCTAGACCACTGGTTCCCATATCCAACGATCCTGAAGACCCATCTCTGCTTACTCCTGCAGCTCTCCTCACCCAAAAATTTTATGCAACCACGACTATTCCAAAGGAGTTTACTGCTAAAGACTTGTACAAATCACAGTGGAAGAGAGTTCAAATGTTAGCAGACCTTTTCTGGACCAAGTGGAGAAAACAGTACCTTTCCACTTTACAGGCAAGAAACAAATGGCAAACGAGTAGGCCCAACATGGAGCCTGGAAACATTGTTCTAGTAAAAGACAACCAGTCCAAGCCGAATGAGTGGCCTTTAGGATTGGTGACTAAAGTCTTCCCAAGCCAAGATGGAAAAGTCAGGAAGGCGGAGATCAAGATCCCCAAGCAAAACGGAAAACTTTTTCTTAGACCAGTTTCTGAACTTGTTCTATTACTTTCCAGTTGAAATGTTTATGTGGTATCCCTTGGAAACCAGACGGGGAGTGTTATGCCTTCTCGGCAATATTTCTGATTAGTTATCCAACAACTCCACCTATTGACATGTTTTTGTATTGTAGCTTCATTTATTCTGCCTCAAATGTTTCTATGCTGACTAACATTTTCCTTTGCAGGGCTCCGTAGTTCCCATCATGCCTTGTTTTAGTCCAGCCCCCTTCCTCTTCAGCAGCCATCTTTCCTCATGTGTGGCTGAGTCACACTATGTCTGTGCATTAGACAGTTAGTTTTCTGTTGTTTTCCTCATCATAGCACAGTCGGTGAGTTACTATAATCCCCTGTATTGTAATTAATAGCTTTCTAGTTCTGATGTCTTTTGAGCTATCTCTTCTGCCTTGCAGCTGTCCCTCACATTCACTATGCTGTGTAATCCATGTATCTACATAATGTGATGTACTGAGATATGCTGTATACCTTGTACTGAATACTGTTATTTTCTTGTAGTTTTACACTGATCCTATTAATAAAAGTTGAAAAGGACCCCCCTGCGTCCAGCTCAGTGAATTGATAGGAAAGAGTTAACTGTCTGACAACTATTTCACACAGACGGATTGAGGGTGTCAGAACAATGGTATACATTGTACAATGGACTCTGCATAGCGTAATGTCTTCCAAGGCCATGGAACAGATGTGAACATAGCTATATTATATGCAAAAAATCTATCTCTATCAATATCATATCTAACAATCTATTACACATAATATCCTAAAATAGGAAAGCCACGAACAGCACTAGTATGTACCAGTCAAAATTCTGCAGGTTTTATGGATACGGTAGGCCTCTTCATGGGGGAGATTAGGTATTCTTCCACCTAATCAAAAAGGGCATATAATTCAGCATTATATTAGACCAATCCATAAATAATATTGCTCCCCAAATTTTTCAAACACTCCACCTTTTTATATTCAAGCTACACGTTACAAAGAAGTGGAGCTTACGAAAAGTGATCTTTGCCCTAGAATGACTGAGGCGATCTGGCCAAAGTCATTCTGACATAAATAACAACAATATGTAGACAGTGGAGAGGGAGAACCACACTGATCCTCCAAACAAAAGATCTGTGGAGTTCTTTCAAGCGAACCAAACTTCATCCAATGTCCAATGTATCTACCATTGGAATGGTTCTCTTCTCTCAGACAAAAATATCTTTCTCTGAAGGGGAAAGAAGCTCCACAGCCTCTTTGTTTTCGGAATTGGTACAGGTTTGTTTACTGATGTTGATGTCTTCTTCTTAAACAAAAATGACTTTTCAATCTTCCCCTTTAAACTGGCCACAGAAAGGCCTTTAGATAGCATATCCGTCATAATAATATGGATATTTTTGTCCAGTTCTTAGTGACTTTAGTCTTTTTTATGCTTTTTAACTGATGAAATAGAATGGCGGTATGTAAAAACAAAACATTATTCATGGAAATTCACTTTCAGGTGGAATCTCTATAGGGTCTTTGAGACTTCAACAGATGTTACCGTTGGATATGTTCCTTGGGTGTTGGCTGAACACCTGACCTTCCAAATAAATGGTCAACCACCTCCCAGTACCTTTCAGTTCTTAAACAGGTTGTCTACTCCAGCAGCTGCAAAGAGTGCCTCTCACTTTGAAGGACTTGCCCTACATTACACAGCAATGCCTCATTTTTTCCTGTGATGGAGGGTCAGGGAAACTAAATACTTATTCCCAGCTTTCGCCACAGATTAAAGTTGATTAGGTCCTAGCAGGGGTACACTTTTTAGTCATCTTACTGTCCAGGGACCATCCCAGCAGCTACATATGAATATCAATGATCAAATTATCAAATATTTATCTTAAAGGGAGTCTTTCACCTGCTTTTCACCAATATAACTAAGAGCACTGCTCCACAGAAGATTGCAGACACATCACAGACATACCTGTGTGCACTCTGTGTCTGTATTCCATGTCCAGGAAAAGCACTTTTATTCTGCAGGAAAACAGCTCACAAGTGCCCAGCTCTGCTGCTGCAAGTGACCAAAGCAAACCAGACTGAAGAGGCTGCTTTAGCTGCTCATATCTTGGGATTGGTAGCAAATAGGAAAATTCCAAGCTTTCAAATGATACCAAAATCACAGCATTATATCCAGTATATCAGAAGATATAGCTGTTAGAAATCGAGACAGGAGAGAAAGCTGTTTTTAGTTTCACTTTCAGCTGGACACTTGGGAGCTGTTTTCCAGCAGAATAAAAATGCTTTTCCTGGACATGGAATACAGACACACAGTGCACACAGGTATGTCTGGGATATGTCTGCAATCTTCTGTGGGGCACTGCTGTTAGTTATATAGGTGAGAATGAGGTGAAAGACTTCCTTTAAAAGTGTCATATTGGAGGTCAGAAACCCCTTTACTGTCCTCTTGACTCTCTTCATGGCCACAGACCTCTACTGTTTCTTTCAGTTATGTATACAGTGCCTTGCAAAAGTATTCGGCCCCATGGAACTTTTCAACCTTTTGCCACATTTCAGGCTTCAAACAAAAAGATATAACATTTTAAATTTTTGGTGAAGAATCAACAAGTGGGTCACAATTGTGAAGTGGAATGAAATTTATTGGATCATTTAAACGTTTTTTGTAATAATAAAACTGAAAAGTGGGGCGTGCAAAATTATTCAGCCCCCTTGCATTAATACTTTGTTGCTCCACCTTTTGCTGCAATTACAGCTGCAAGTCGCTTGGGGTATGTCTCTATCAGTTTTGCACATCTAGACACTGAAATTCTTGCCCATTCTTCCTTGCAAAACAGCTCGAGCTCTTTGGGGTTGGATGGAGAGCGTTTGTGAACAGCAGTTTTCAGCTCTTTCCACATATTCTCAATTGGATTCAGGTCTGGACTTTGACTTGGCCATTCTAAGACCTGGACACGTTTATTTTTGAACCATTCCATTGTAGATTTTGCTTTATGTTTGGGATCATTGTCTTGTTGGAAAATAAATCTCCGTCCTAGTCTCAGGTCTTTTGCAGACTGCAACAGGTTTTCATCCAGAATGCTCCTGTATTTGGCTCCATCCATCTTCCCATCAATTTTAACCATCTTCCCTGTCCCTGCTGATGAAAAGCAGGCCCAAACCATGATGCTGCCACCACCATGTCTGACAGTGGGGATGGTGTGTTCAGGGTGATGAGCTGTGTTGCTTTTACGGCAAACATATTGTTTTGCATTGTTTCCAAAAAGTTGGATTTTGATTTCATCTGACCAGAGCACCTTCTTCCACATGTTTGGTGTGTCTCCCAGGTGGCTTGTGGCAAACTGTAAACAAGACTTTTTATGGATATCTTTGAGATATCTTTGAGAAATGGCTTTCTTCTTGCCACTCTTCCATAAAGGCCAGATTTGTGAAGTGTTCGACTGATTGTTGTCCTATGGACAGACTCTTCCACCTCAGCTGTAGATCTCTGCAGTTCATCCAGAATGATCATGGGCCTCTTGGCTACATCCCTGATCAGTCTTCTCCTTGTCTGAGATGAATGTTTAGAGGGATGGCCGGGTCTTGGTAGATTTGCAGTGGTCTGATACTCCTTCCATTTCAATATGATTGCTTGCACAGTGCTCCTTGGGATGTTTAAAGCTTGGGAAATCTTTTGGTATCCAAATCCAACAGTATCACGGACCTGCCTGGTGTGTTCCTTGGTCTTCATGATGCAGAACCCTGAGACTATCACAGAGCAGGTGCATTTATATGGAGACTTGATTACACACAGGTGGATTCTATTTATCTTCATCAGTCATTTAGGACAACATTGGATCATTCAGAGATCCTCAATGAACTTCTGGAGTGAGTTTTCTGAACTGAAAGTAAATGGGCCGAATAATTATGCAACCCCAACTTTTCAGTTTTGTTATTCCAAAAAAAGTTTAAATGATACAATAAATTTCGTTCCACTTCACAATTGTGACCCACTTGTTGTTGATTCTTCACCAAAAATTTAAAATGTTATATCTTTTTGTTTGAAGCCTGAAATGTGGCAAAAGGTTGAAAAGTTCCAGAGGGCCAAATACTTTTGCAAGGCACTGTATCAAAAAGCTTACATCAAATAACATTTTTATGTACCTCCCACATTTTATAAGGAGACAAGGCTTTAATTACAAGGATGCATGTTCTGATCTTTCTGCAGCATCACAGAACTTCATAAATCTGAATATGCAGAAACCAATGTAAACTCCAACAAGCTGTTCCTTGCTATTGCTGTTGGCCTGATGCACTGAATAGCACATCCAAGTGTTTCAATAAGAAATGCTTACATAACTAGCTCAGAGCAAGGTCTTCTTGGCAAAGCCTCCATTTTTTCCCTTTGGAGTCTAATTAATATTTTACCTAATACATTCAGCTGTCAGAATGTGCAATGCAGATGAAAAAGAGTTTGTAAAAGAAAATAAACAAGCCAAATTAGCATTGATAGTCATTTCTCCAGGGAGCCTTTCGAAAGGGCTGGTCACCAACATCTGTAGAATTTCCCATATGCTTCCAATGCAGGGTTCATGAAAGTACATATCCTGCTAACTCAAGGAGGTATTCTAGACTACAAAAATATTTACAGTCCAATGCTCTGTTTTTGTAACGTTACAGAAACGGCCTGAAAAGATTTCCAATTAAATGACCACCCATTACAAAAATATTGAATTAAAAAATAGTTTGCCAACAGCTTTGAAGCCGCTTGTAGAAGTAAACAGGGGAAAGGGCTTAGGGGAATGTTGGGCCAGGTCAGACCGGGAGTAAATATTAAGGGCATTTTAATAAAAGGTGAATTGTGCATCAGATAAACCTCAGGTATACTCCCTCCAGAAATACATTATTTTTTTCTTATTTAGGGTACGGCCACACGTTCAGGTTTCTGCATGCAGTTTTGGGTGCCAAAATCAGAAGTGAATTAACAAAAAGAGGAGAAGTTGTATTTGTTCTTTCTACTTTTTCTCCTTTTATTATTCACTCCTGACTTTGGCTTCCAAAATTGCATGCAGAAACCTGACCGTGTGGCCGTACCCATAGTTTAAAGTAAACTTGTAGGTTCTACTGACTTGTCTGCTTTAGTAAGTACTTGTTTTCACTATGAATGAACAGTTCTAAAGCATCTTTGCTTAGAACTGGTGTGGTTCCTTTCTTATTCCTCCTGGAAATGTGTGAATAAAGTGAAAAAAAACTTCTCCATGGGTCGTGTCCCTTTATACATGGACAATGCTGAATCAGTGCTGATAGTGGCATACTGTGCAAGGAAACACCCTGTTGTCTAAAAGAATCATAACATCCAGTTGTCAATTTATACATGTATTGACAGGCAGAATAAAAAAGAAACGGTGCAGAGCAAAGTTATAGAATGTTCTAGCTGTAGCATTGTTTTTTAATGGGGAATTTAACTATTTACAAAAACAGGTTTGTTAGAGGAGTTGACACCTTCCCATTTGAAGAGGTTATCCCATGAATTTAAAACTATTTACTCACTTATTTGCTTATCTGGAGGATTTTCTTCCCTTTCTGTGGGTGGGCAGTAGCTCACATTAGATAATCAAGCACCAGCATCACCAAGGACATATTGCATATCTCTTGTTAACCCCTTGCTCCCCTGCATAGAAAATAGTCCCTTACCTATAGCCCCTGGTATGAAATGCCCCCCTTCTCCACTGTCTAGAGACAGAAATAGATATACATTTCTATGGATGAAGGTATGAAAGGTGTCTTGACCAAATCATCTGCTTCTCTATGAGATCACTACACCAGTACTAATTTGAGAGGAAGGGAGAAGAGAAGCTACTGACCATGATAGTTCACCATTGAAGATTGACAAAAACTATAAACAGAAGGGGGCGCTACCATAGAGATAAATGTAATGTACATAAAAGGCAAACAATATTTTTATTGCATGTATATTTCAAAATTACTTAATGTGAAATGCTCTCCTCATTGCGTAGTAGTACTTTTTTGGCATAACCACTTTAATAGAGGAGTTATTTGAAAATGTTATTAAAAATATTGCTGCTGTTTATTTTTGTAATTTATATATCTCCTACATATTCCATAATGCTGTATGAAAATCATAACTTACTGTCCCCATAGATGCTCACAATCTAAATACCGAACTGACCTATCGGTATGTTTTGGAAGTGCAACCCAGTTCCTATGTTTTCAAGCATAGTTGAGTGGAAACAAGGCCAAGCAATTCAACTATGCACAAAAATATAGGAACTGGGTGCCGACAAATGACAGCAGGTGCTCAAAATAGTGTGACTTAACCATTCCCTAAGCCTTTCTGAGGTAATTTTGGCCTGCCAAACATATTTAACATAACATATTCAACATATTTTACCTAACATATTTAACATATCTATATATTGGCTAATTTAAATATCACATTTGAAGTCTTAGAGAAGGATGTGAAAATCATTTATTTTCCTAAAGATGAGGCGCCACCTAGTGACCAAACATAGATATATTTGAAAAGTATTCAGAGTACTGTAAATCAACAGTTACTAATGTTATAAAAAGTAAATCTTTTAAAATATAAATGTAATGTTTTTTTTTTCTGGTGGATCTCGGTGCTGGACATATTTAATATGTAGAAGTGATTATGGATGGCAGAAATTATTAGTATTGCATATGAATAAGATGTGTTACCAGAAAAGGCTGGGCCCCAAAGCAAACTTTTGAATGGGCACCCCACCACCAACATATGATACAAACAGTATGTTTTTGTTTTTTTTACATTTTATTAGTTTTGAACAAAAATAAATTTAATGAAAAAAGAGAGGCTATAGACATAGTAAAATAGGCACTAATGGAGGCATTAATTCTGGGGGGCACTAATTGGGGCGTTAATATTATTGTGGGCACTAATGGTGGCATTAGTATTACTGGGGGGGCACAAATAGGGACATTAATATTACTAGGGACACTAATGGGGGCATTATTAAGTCTGGGGGGCGATAATGGGGGCGCTATTAATACTGGGGGCACTAATGGGGACATTATTAATTCTGGACCACACTAATAGAGGCATTACTATTACTGGGAGCACTAATGGGGGTATTATCAATTCTGGGGGGCACTAATGGAGGCATTAATATTTCGAGGGGCACTAATGGGGGCATTAATATTACTGGGGGCATTAATATTACTGGGGAGCACTAACTGAGGGATTAATATTACTGGGAGCCACATTATGACATAATGACTTAACACCCCATGTCACCCCAAGCCATTCCCTCTATGCTTAACTTGACCGGTATTCTTTGTTGGGAAAGGTGGCAACCCTACCTCCACAGCACCACACCCCCTTACCAGTGACCTCCACAGCACCACACTCCCTTAACAGTGACCTCCACAGTACCCCATCCCCTTAACAGTGACCTCGACAGCACCCCACCCCTTTAACAATTACCTCCACAGCACCTCTCCCCCATAACAGCGACCTCCACAGCACCACGCCCCCTTAACAGTGACCACCCCAATGCCCTGCCCCCTTAGCAATGACCTCCATAGCACCATGCCTCCTTAACTGTGACCTTCACAGCTCCCTGCCCCCTTAACAGTGGCCTCCACAGTGCCACACCTCTTAACAGTGACTCTCACAGTGTCCCACCCCCTTTAACAATGACCTCCACAGCACACCATTCCCTTAACAGTGGCTTAACAGCACCCTGCCACTTTAACAGTGACCTATAACAGTGAAGAAAAATGGCTGACTCATTATGGAAACCTGGTGTAAAGCTGTGTAAGTCAAGACTGAAGGACCTGCAAGCTTTTAATGGCTGATAAGGGTCATGTGACCCTGTGAGTGAAAAATGTGCGAGCTCCTATTGTTTAATAATTTTTTTGGAAATATATCAATAACAGTGCGTCCTAGAGAGCTGAGACCTTTACGAAAACCTTCCCAGAAACCCAGTGTACCTATGTGCCAAATTTGTTGTCCATCACTTCAGTCATTTGGATGCCTATAGAGGACAGACAGAGAGACAAACGGACTTTGATTTTTATTATATATTGTTAATAGTTTAAATTTAAATTTTTTCTTCTGCAGGACAATGACCCCAAACATACAGCCAATGTCATTAAGAACTATCTTCAGCATAAAGAAGAAGAACAAGGAGTCCTGGAAGTGAAGATTTGGTCCCTACAGATCCCTGATCTCAAAATCATCAAGTCTGGGATTAAATGAAGGGACAGAAGGATTTGATCAAGTCTACGTCCACTGAAGATCTGTGGTTAGTCCTCCAGGATGTATGGAAAAAGCTCCCTGCTGAGTTCATTCACCTTGCATTTTGTTACTTGATAAAAAATAAACTATTAATACCTCTATCTTTGAAAGCAGGGGCGGATGGGCCATAGACCCTACAGGGAAATTCCCTGGTGGCCCAGAGGGCTACTCAAGCCCTCTTGATGGCCACAGGCCAGGGACATGATGATCTGATGCTCAACTGCCACAGGTGGTCTCCTGAACTCAACTGTATTACTGTCTTCATGATGATGATACAGTTGAATACTGTGGCGGGGGCGGCAGGATTTATGCTGTCCTATGGTATTTGGTTCTGCTGGGGTGGTATTCTGCGCTGCACTACAGTATTGCAGGCCCCGTCTACTTCAGTTGTCCACACCTACTTGTTTTGGCCCATCTTCTGTCAGTTTGAACCCACCTACAACACTGGGCCAATTTTAGGTTTTTTTACAGGGCCACTTTAAGCTCCCAATCTGCCCATGTCTGAAAGCATTCTTACTTTGCAGCATTTTTCCCACACCTGCCTAAAACAGTACTACAGATAGACAGATAATACATATTAAATATATATATTTCTTTTACAATGAGACCCTATGATGGATGTTAACAGTTCTCACACTGCGGACAAGGAGAGGAGAGTGAAAAAGACAATAGCAGCATGCACATGGCTGGGATCCGAGGAGCTGTGATAGGGAGAGCTGCTGCAGAAAGGAGCAATTTGAGCTCTGGATCCATGTATGGTACAGGTCTGGTTCTAGTTTTGTTAGAAAGCGATTGTCATGTATAGTACTATGTATCTGATTTTCATTTTTACATCAATCATGGCATAACTAATTAAAAGGGGTTATCCAAATTCTAAAAGATCCCCCCCAATGCACGGGCCCCTCGTATACATTATACTTACCTGCTCCCCGGAAACTGCGTCGCTCTGGATCCATGCAAGGCCGCCTCTGCATCTCCCCATCGCACAGATCAAAACATCCATTGATGGGGGGAGCAGCCAATAGCAGGCTGCAGCAGTGATAAACCCCCTTGAGGCTGGTCACCGTCACAGCCTGCTACTGGCTACTCCCCCCGTCGCCGGATGTTTTGATCCACGCAACGGGGAGATGGAGAGGTGGCCGTGCAGGGATTCGGAGGGACACGAGTGTCAGGTAAGTATAATGTATACAAGAACCTGGGCATTGGAGAGAATGTTTTTTTCGGATATCCCCTTTAAACTAATGCCAATCAACTTGTAATATAGGTTTCAAATATGTAAATGCATTGTTAAAATTCTAGCAATTTTATTTTCAGAAATTTTTATTTTTTAACTTCACCAAACTGAACACAAAAAGCTGGACACCAGAAAAAATGTGCTGCCCAAGAGAGCAATGAATGTATGACTGCTTTCTATGACTCCTACCACAATCTGCACAGTCATGGCAGCTTATAAATAGAGGATCCTCTAAAAGACATTGAGTGTGGCCAGAATAGAAATGCTTTATAAATGCCAGTGCTGTCAAAATAAATAAAATTATATTTAAAATAAAATGACGGGGTGCAGGAAATAAGAAATGTTTATTATAGATCAGTAATTCTCATGGGTGTATTACTGAAATGTAGTTGGCAGTGAGGCAGGACTGAGTGGGCATTATATGCAGAACATGACATTAATATAGAAAGCCATATTTATGACATAATTATGATATACCTCCTGGCTACGCCAGGTTTATCTTACCTGCATTTAATGTTTTAGATGAGGAAAAATCCACTTAAAGGAGTTTTCAGAGACTTTTTAACTGATGATCTATCCTCTGGACACCAACAAACGGTACCCCCGCCAATCAGCTGTTTGAGAAGTCACCAGCGGAGTGACCTTTCCCGGAGTTTTCCCTAGGCCATGTGATGTCACGTTCATCCTTTATGTGGCCTAGGCCCAGTTCAGCCCCATTGAAGTGAATACAGCTAAGCTGCAATACCAAGTACAGCCGCTATACAATGCACGGCACTGTGCTTAATAAGCTACAAGAAGAACGTAGCGTGTACAGGAGTGCTGGTGCCCTCTCAAACAGCTGATCGGGTGTCAGACCATCACTGATCAGATACTGATGACCTATCCACAAGATAGGTCATCAGTTAAGAAGTTTCTGAAAACTGCTTTAATATCACACAGCTGGTGGTCCAAGACCGTGCACCCCACCAACCACCAATCTCCAGCAGAAATGGATGCTTACATCCATCATATGGTTTTCAGTGCCAGCTGATGCCCAAAACAGATAATTGTTGGGGATGTGGCATCTCAGGTACCCACCAATCTAATATTAATAACCTATCTTCATACCTACCTCATACACAGAGGGAGAGTACCTGCGATGCAATATTTTTCCTACTAGACCACGCCTCCAACTCCTATTTACCTACAAAAAACAGAGCTATTTCATACCAAATATCAACTTTATTTTAAAGTGACATAAATCACAAACAGGGGCAGACTGGGAACTTAAAGTGGCCCTGGAAAAAATACTAAAAGTGGCCCCGTTTTGTAGTCGGGTCTAAATTGATGGAAGGCACGGCCAGCAATACCATATTGTGACACATTATACCACCCCAACAGAGCCAAATACCACAGTCCATCACAAAATAATGCCAGCAGCACAAAATACATGCCTAAAATCTTCCACTGGCCGGCCATGAGAGGGGTTAATGTGGCCCCCTGGGCATCGGCCCACTGGGATATTTCTCTGTAAGGTCTATCCGTCCCTGATCACAAATATAGAAAAAAATCAATTAGAAACATGATGAGTACACAGAAAAAATGGAGAGACATCACTGGACAGCATGATTAATGTAAACAGTTCATCATTCTCATAATCAGCCATGGCTAGTTAACCCCTTCCCAACCAGGGGCGTAGCTAAAGGCTCATGGGCCCTGGTGCAAGAGTTCAGCTTGCGCCCCCCACCCCTGGCGCTGGTGCACCTAGCTTTTCTGCCGGCCAAGTCAAAAATTGACATCCCCGCCCCCCATGCCAAATTCTCACCCTAACCTTTTCCCTCCTAACATTACTTATATCACTACAGAACATACAGGGTAAGGCTACGTTCACATGACAGTTGCGGCTCAGATGCGGACCCATTCACTTAAATGAACACTGTGTGCTGTCCGCATCTGTATGTCCATTCCTATTTTTGTCCATTTGCGGACAAGGATAGGCATTGTTACAGTGGATCTGCAAAAAAAAACGGATGCCATACGGAACATCATCCTTTTTTTGCAGATCCGCATTTTGCAGACCGCAAAACACAATGTTCGTGTGAATGTAGCCTAATACAGCGCCCCATACCTCTTACATCCAGTATAATACAGTGCCCCATACCTCTTACATCCAGTGTAATACAGCGCCCCATACCTCTTACATCCAGTATAATAAACCGCCCCATACCTCGTACATCCAGTATAATACAGCGTCCCATCCCTCTTACATCCAGTATAATACAGCGCCCCATACCTCTTACATCCAGTATAATACAGCGCCCCATACCTCTTACATCCAGTGTAATACAGCGCCCCATACCTCTTACATCCAGTATAATAAACCGCCCCATACCTCGTACATCCAGTATAATACAGCGTCCCATCCCTCTTACATCCAGTATAATACAGCGCCTCATACCTCTTACATCCAGTATAATACAGCTCCTCATACCTCTTACATCCAGTAACGTCTCCTCTGATGTAGATCTTCTCTTTCCTCATCTTCTCCTTTCAGACCAGACTCCATTTTTTAGCCATTTCTCATCTCTGCAGTTTGACAGAAAAAAATCTTAGTTTACTACTTTTCCATCATCCTCCCGTCTTCTGGACAGATCATCCTACCACCCCCAGTACTGTGCCACTAGTACCACACAGATAGTGCCCTTCAATAATTATTGGCACACAGTGTCCTAAAATAACTGCGCCCAGCAAATAGTGTCCCGTAATAGTGTAAACATAACGTCCCCCAGAAATAACTGCGCTGATACTGTGCCAGGGTGCCCCCCACAGTAATAGTGCTCCCCAAAGTCCCAACTAATAATTCTCTGCCAGAGTGCACTTGTTAGTAATAGTGCCCCCAACAGTACTAATGTCCCAACTGTGCCCCAGAAGTAATAATGCTTCCAATGTGCCAGTAAGAAGTGCCCCCAATAATGTGCCAGTAAGAAGTGCGCCCATAGTGCCCCCAATAATGTGCCAGTAAGAAGTGCCCCCAAAATTTCACCCCAATAATGTGCCAGTAAGAAGTGCTCCCCACCCATAGATGCCCCCCAAATTATGTGCCAGTAAGAAACGCCCCAATAATGCGTCAGAAGTTCCCCCCATTGATTCCCCCCCAAAATCATGTGCCAGTGCCCCCAGTGCCCCCATGTGCCAGTAAGAAATGCCCCAGTGCCCCCATGTGCCAGTAAAAATGCCCCCAGTGCCAGTAAAATGCCCCCAGTGCCCCCATGTGCCAGTAAAAATGCCCCCATGTGCCCCTAAAATGCCCCCAGTGCCCCCAATTGAGCTCCGGTTGGTGACTGCTACAATTAAAAAAAAAAAAATTAACAATAATACTTACCTCCATCAGGCTGGCAGCGATGCGATGCAGGCCTCTTCCGGCCTGTGTCCCGCGCTGTACGGCTCAGGTGGCCTCTGATAGGCTGCAGGCCTAGTGCCTGCAGCCTATCAGAGGAATGGGCAGGGGAGACGCCTCTCCCTCCCCTGCCTCACAGTACAATACAGGCATCGGGGCCTGTACAGAAGTATTACAATACAGAAGTATTTTAATGCATTGTAAAGAGGATCAAACCCCTAAAAGTTAAAAATAAAAATGAAAAAAGTGAAAAAAGTGAAAAAATTAAGTTTAAAAAAAAAAGTTTCAATAAAAATAAAAAAAACGCCATTTCCCCCACAAAAAAATTTAAAAAAAATTGTAAAACAAAGGGAAAAAAAGAAAAGTATACATATAAAAATAAAAATATCACATGATCCACCCCGACAGGTGAACGCAGTAAAAAAAAAAAAAAAAAACAGTCCCAAAACAGCCATTTTTTGGTCACCTTCCCCCACAAAAAGTGTAATACCACGCGATCAAAAAGGCGTATTTACCCCAAAATGGCACCACTCAAATAGTCATCTCATCCCTCAAAAAATGATACCCTACCTAAGACAATTGCCCGAAAAATAAAAAAAATATGGCTCTCAGAATATGGCAACACAAAAAAAGATTTTATTTTGTTCAAAAATGCATCTAATGTGTAAAACCTACCAAAAATAAAAATGTTAGACATATTGGGTATTTCCGCGTCCATAACAACCTGCTCTATAAGAATATTACATGAGATGGCCCCCCAGGTGAATTCTCTAAAAAAAAAATTAAAAAACTAGGGAAAAACAGCTATTTTTTTCCCTCTTGCCTCACAAAAAGTGTAATACCATGCAATCAAAAAAGTGTATGTACACCAAAATGGTACTAATCAACCCGTCATCTCGTCCCGCAAAAAAAGAGACCCTACCTAAGACAATCGCCCAAAAAATAAAAAAAAATATGGCTCTCTGAAAATGGCAGCACAAAAACAAGATTTAATTCTGTTCAAAAATGCATCTAATGTGTAAAACTTAACAATAAAAATGGTAGACATATTGGGTATCGCCGCGTAACAACCTGCTCTATGAAAATATCACATTATATATCCCCTCAGGTGAACTCTGAAAAAAATATTTTCAAAAAAACTATGCCAAAAGAGCCATTTTTTGTCACCTTGCCTCACAAAAAGTGTAATAGCAGGCATATGCAACGGCCCAGCCGCAGGGCTCGTGAGATATGATGATTATTGTGTCACAGGTGTGGTGTGGCCGATGGTTAGTCACGGTTTGGTGACTCCCTGGGCTGCCGTGCAGTGGAAGGAGGGGGGACGCTACTTCCCTCGGGGAACACGCTGTACTCAGGACCCCCGCCAGATGGTGAGGCGAGGTGCCCTTGACGTTAACTTTTATAGTGTCAGTCGGCTGGGTCCTGGAATGTCGTGACGCCAGTGTCTTAAGTAGACACGAACTTTTGGAGCAGGAGTGAAGAGGAGACAGTTTCTGATGTAAAACAGGGGAACTTTTACTTAATTCCTGAATCCTGCTTATTGTACAGATTATGCACACAGAGATGGCTTACAAAATGATAGGTATGGTAGGCTTTCCAAGAAGGCTGGGTCTCTCATTTCCAATACAAAGTCTCCAAGAAGACAGCCAGGCTTTGGGTACAGTTTAAGAATTAAGTCCACACTCCGGAAGGGTAATGTGTGACTCAGATTTATGGATAATAGTGCACTTATCATCCAGCAATTTTCCTCAGGGGCTGTGGAGCGTCTCCTGGGAATTTGGTAATGATGGAGTCCAAAACAAGCAAAATATGGATTAACTCCACCTGGTGTACCGCTTTGTGGCACTTTGATCTGGCTTTGGAATTAGGCCTCTTTCACACGAACGTTGTTTTTTGCGGTCCGCAAATTGCGGTCCAACGGGTCCGTTTTCCGTTTTTTTAAGATTCCGTTTGTATTCCGCAATGTTTCCGTTGTTCCGCAAAAAACGGACGTTGTGTCTCCGTATGTGTTCCGTTTTTTGCGGACCGTTTAAAAAAACGGAAAGTGTTTTTTTTTTTTTTTAAGTGGTCTACACCCCCTGGGCATCAGATCTGGACAACATACGGAAAGGCTTCCGTAGCGTTCCGCATTTTTTGCGGACCCATTGACTTCTATGGGTCCGCAAACCGCTTTTTGCGGCCAAGAATAGGACATGCTCTATTTTTTTTTGCGGGCAACAGAACGGACATACGGATGCGGACAGCACACGGTATGCTCTCAGTATTTTTTGCGGGCCCATAGAAATGAATGGGTCCGCATTTTTCATGTGAAAAATGCGGATCGGAGCCCGCAAAAACAACGTTCGTGTGAAAGAGGCCTTAATGATGACTTCACTGGCTTTTAGGTTTCCCAGTGGCATTTGAGGTTAGGATTCCAGGAAAGCTGCTGGACCCTGCTTCTTCACTGTGTTCTGCTGACTCACTACACTGCACTCTATCTCCAACCACCAACTTCACCCTCCTCTGTACAGAGGGGTGGCAGCAGATGACCAGCTCCATCTAGAGGCGAGGAGTGTAACTATCTCGTGTATATCAGCCTAATGGATAGCCTTACCATATATACAATATGACAGTTTGAAGTGAACCACTGTTAGTGGGACGCTGCACGTATTTACCCCAAAATGGTACCAATCAAACCGTCATCTCGTCCCGCAAAAAATGAGACCCTACCTAAGACAATCGCCAGAAAAATTTAAAAAAATAGGACAGTTAGAAAATGGCAGCACAAAAACAAGATTTAATTCTCTTCAAAAATTAATTTACTGTGTAAGACTTAACAAAAATAAAAATGTTAGACATATTGGGTATCGCCGCATCCGTAACAACCTGCTCTATAAAAATATCACATGATTTGCCCCTTCGAGTGAATGCTGTAAAAAAAAATTAAAAAACTATGCCAAAACAGCTATTTTTTTCTCATTGACTCACAAAAAAGTGTAATACCAAGTGATCAAAAAATCTTATGTACCCCAAAATGGTACCAATGAAAACATCACCTCATCCCGCAAAAAATGAGCCCCCACATAACTAAAAAAAAAAAAAAAATCAATGGCTCCCGCCAACCAATCCATCAAAATCTGTGTTGCAAAATCCATATGGCGCTCCTTCTGTTCCGAGTCCTGCCATGTGCCCCCACAGCAGTTTATCACCACATATGGGGTGTTGCCGTATTCAGGAGAAAATGGGTAACAAATTATGGGGTGCTTTTCTCCTGTTAACCCTTGTGAAAATGAAAAATTTGGTGCTAAAGCAACATTTTATTGGAAGAAATGAAACTTTTCATTTTCACAGCCAAGTGTTTCCAAATTCCGTAAAACGCTTAGGGGTCAAAGTGGTCAGTACCCCCCTTAATATATTCTTTGAAATGTGTAGTTTCCAAAATGTGGTCACTTTCTGAGGGTTTCCACTCTATGTCAGGGTCTCTCAATTACAAAATGGTGCCTAAAAACCATTCTAGCAAAATCTGCCTCCAAAATCCGTATGGCGCTCCTTTCCTTCTGACCACTGCCACAAACCCATAGAGACATTTACCACCACATATGGGGTATTTCTGTAAACTGCATAATCAGAGTAATGTATATTGAGGTTTAGTTTGCTGTTAACCCTTGCTGTGTTGCAAGAAAAAATTGATTAAAATGAAAAATCTGCATAAAAATGAAATTTTGAAATTTTCCTTTAATTCCATTTTCCTTTAATTCTTGTAGAACACCTAAAGGGTTAACAAAGTTTGTAACGTCAGTTTTAAATAATTTGAGGGGTGTAGTTTCTAAAATGGGGTCATTTATGGGTGGTTTCCATTATGTAAGCCCCTCAAAATCACTTTATATCTGAATTGGTGCTTAAAAAATGGTTTTGTAAATTTTGTTGAAAATTTGAAAAATGGCTTCTAAACTTCTAAGCTTTCTCACACCCTAAAAAAGTAAAATGATATTTATAAAATGATGCCAACATAAAGTAGACATATGGGGAATATGGGGAATGTAAAATAATAACTATTTTTGGAGGTATTACTATGTATTTTGAAAGTAGAGAAACTGAAATTTGCTAATTTGCAAATTTTTCCAAATTTTTGGTAAATTTGGAATTTTTTTATAAATAAAAATGAAATATTTTGCCACAAATTTACTACTGTCGTGAAGCACAATATGTGACAAGAAAACAATCTCAGAATGGCCTGCATACGTAAAAGCATTCCAAAGTTATTACCACATAAAGTGACACATGTCAGATTAGCAAAAAATGGCCTGGGCAGGAAGGTGAAAACAGGCCCGGGATTGAAGGGATTAAACCCCTAGATTGTATATATTTGTCACTGATAGTCTCTTAACTATACAAAACTCCAGTCATAAAGTGCAAGTATATATATATACAGTACAGACCAAAAGTTTGGACACACCTTCTCATTCAAAGAGTTTCCTGTATTTTCATGACTATGAAAATTGTAGATTCACACTGAAGGCATCAAAACTATGAATTAACACATGTGGAATTATATACTTAACAAAAAAGTGTGAAACAACTGAAAATATGTCTTATATTCTAGGTTCTTCAAAGTAGCCACCTTTTGCTTTGATTACTGCTTTGCACACTCTTGGCATTCTCTTGATGAGCTTCAAGAGGTAGTCACCTGAAATGGTATTCCAACAGTCTTGAAGGAGTTCCAAGAGATGCTTAGCACTTGTTGGCCCTTTTGCCTTCACTCTGCGGTCCAGCTCACCCCAAACCATCTCGATTGGGTTCAGGTCTGGTGACTGTGGAGGCCAGGTCATCTGGCGTAGCGCCCCATCACTCTCCTTCTTGGTCAAATATCCCTTACACAGCCTGGAGGTGTGTTTGGGGTCATTGTCCTGTTGATAAATAAATGATGGTTCAACTAAACGCAAACCGGATGGAATAGCATGCTGGTTCAGTATGCCTTCAATTTTGAATAAATCCCCAACAGTGTCACCAGCAAAGCACCCCCACACCATCACACCTCCTCCTCCATGCTTCACAGTGGGAACCAGGCATGTAGAGTCCATTCGTTCACCTTTTCTGCGTCGCACAAAGACACAGTGGTTGGAACCAAAGATCTCAAATTTGGACTCATCAGACCAAAGCACAGATTTCACTGGTCTAATGTCCATTCCTTGTGTTCTTTAGCCCAAACAAGTCTCTTCTGCTTGTTGCCTGTCCTTAGCAGTGGTTTCCTAGCAGCTATTTTACCATGAAGGCCTGCTGCACACAGTCTCCTCTTAACAGTTGTTGTAGAGATGTGTCTGCTGCTAAAACTCTGTGTGGCATTGACCTGGTCTCTAATCTGAGCTGCTGTTAACATGCGATTCCTGAGGCTGGTGACTCGGATGAACTTATCCTCCGCAGCAGAGGTGACTCTTGGTCTTCCTTTCCTGGGGCGGTCCTCATGTGAGCCAGTTTCTTTGTAGCGCATGATGGTTTTTGCGACTGCACTTGGGGACACTTTCAAAGTTTTCCCAATACAAATGTGGAAACGGAAGCTTTCCGCAACCTCATGGAGGTGGCAGCCCCCCATTACTCGGTCCCCAGCCGTCACTATTTTTCCCGCTGTGCCGTCCCCGCTCTACACCGCCACGTGTCGGATAACATCATCCGTGCCCCCAGCAATGCGGTTTTTGGGAAGGTCCACCTAACCACAGACACGTGGACAAGTACCGGTAGGCAGGGACACTACATCTCCCTCATGGCACATTCGGTGAACCTGGTGGAGGCTGGGAACGACTCTGACCGTGGGCCTGCTCATGTGCTACCCATACCCAGAATTGCAGGACCAACTACGGTGTCTGTTTCACTGGCACATTACGCCTCTTCCTCCAACCCCCACCCCCCTCCAAAACAGTATTGATGGCCACATCGCCGAGTGTCAGTAGCTCAATGCGCAGCAGCACTGCGGTGGGAAAGCGTCAGCAGGCCGTGCTGAAACTGCTTAGCTTGGGCGACAAGAGGCACACGGCTGAAGAGCTGTTAGAGGGCATCAGGGGGGAGACCACTGTGTGGCTAGCGCCGCAGAACCTGCAACCAGGCCTGGTTGTTTGTGACAATGGGCGTAACCTGGTGGCAGCTCTGAAACTTGGTGGACTCACACACGTGCCATGCATGGCCCACGTACTAAACATAGTGGTCCAGCAGTTTCTTAAGACCTACCCCGAGCTTGCTGTGTTGCTCACCAAGGTGAGCCGCATCTGTGCACATTTTAGGAAGTCCACCACAGATGCTGCCACCCTCAGGACAGTGCAACAGCGGTTACAACTCCCTGCTCACCAGCTGCTGTGTGATGTTCCCACATGTTGGAATTCAACGTTGCATATGATAGCCAGGGTGTACCAGCAGCGCAGGGCAATAGTAGACTGCCAGCTGACATCGTTCCAGAGAGGTGGTAGTCAGGTGGTAGTCATGCCAGTCAGCTTCCTCAGGTGTATAATGCGGAGTGGACATGGATGGCTGGCATCTGCCAGGTCTTAGGCCCCTTTGAGGAGGCAACACATATGGTTAGGGCGATGCGGACATCATCAGCGTCACCATCCCGCTGCTGTGTCTCATCCAAAACTCCTTAAAGAACTTAATATCAGAGGCTTTAGGCATGTCACAGGAGATGGGGCAAGACAGTGCGTTCTTTGACAGCCAGACCACCCTCAGATCAGTTTTGCAGTGCAAATTGGAGGAGGAGGTAGAGGAGGAGGAGACTCTAGGGCCACACTGCAGGGGGTCATTCAATCATAGCAGTTCAGCCAACAGGCTCTCTACACACAATTTTTACGGAGGGCCAACAGGCTCTCTACACACAATGGTTACGGAAGGCCAACAGGCTCTCTACACACAATCTTTACAGCGGGGCACAAAAGGCTCTCTACACACAATCTTTATGGTGGGGCACAAAAGGCTCTCTACACACAATCTTTACGGCGGGGCATAAAAGGCCTGTTGCTCGCTTAGGCTACTTTCACACTAGCATTTTATAATTCCGGTATAGTTCCATCATAGGGGCTCAATACCGGAATAAAACATTTCAGTTTTGTCCCCATTCATTGTCAATGGGGGCAAAACTGAACTGAAGACAACGGAATGCTCCTAGAAGGCATCTGCACCAAGACGGATCTGGAATGACCCCCAATTAAAGTCAATGGAGACGGATCCGTTTGGTGTGATATAATGGTGAACGGATCCGTCCTCCATTGACTTTCAATGGAGTTCATGACGGATCCGTCACATACACACATAGAGACATACACACATACAGACATACACACATACAGGCATACACATATACAGACATACACATAAACATACACAGACATATACATATACACATACATACTTACATGCTCCTGGCAGGTCACCATAGCGCAGGAGGAGCAGGACGGCGCACACATAGGACGATCCCAGCCGGCGCCCAGCAGAGGGCGCTGTGGGGAATCGTCCTATGTGCGTGCCATCCTGCTCCTATACTGTGCTGTGGAGACCTCCCGGGAACATGTAAGTATGTATGTGTATTTGTATGTGTATATGTGTGTGTGTGTATGTGTATATGTACTGTGTGACATGTGTGGGGCCGGAGCGCGGTTCCGGCCCCACACATGTCCCTGCGTCAGCACGGATCCGGTGGCACCCTTCACCTGCCGGATCCGGGCTGCCGCTAGTGTGAAAGTAGCCTTACTGTCTCTCTCAAAAACTTCATCCTGAGGCCATTTTAGTGGCTGTTGAAAATTGAAGTTTTCCTGTGGTTCGCCTACTGTCTCTCTTCAAAAATTTCTGCCAGAGGTCCAAGTACTACCGGCTTTTGAAAATTTTACTCCTCCTCCTCCGCTGTGCCTACTGTCTCTCCAAAAAAACTTCTTTCTGAGGCCCAACTACCGTGGTACTGGACTGATCCAGGTGCAGGTGACCAGACCCACGGTGTAAGGACAATTTGCCCACTCTAATTCCTGTGGAGGAAAGGACTACAAGGGTCAATTCATACCACAAGGCCCTGGTGCAAAAAATGCTACAAGCATTTCCATCTGACACCGCTAGCGACAGGGGACGGACTGCAGTGGGCCAAGTAATAGGGGAGAGGAGGGGAAAAGGCAGCGTGTCCAGCAAGGGAAGGGGTACACTGGGTCAGACCTTTGCCAATTTTTTGTCACCCCAGCCAGACTGTACCACCTGTCCATGGATTAGGCAGAGTAGGGCGGAACTGTACCGCAAGATGGTGAGGGAGTATGTCGCAGACCAGACCAGCGTCCTGAGCGATCACACCGCGCCATACAATTATTGGGTATCCAAGCTGGACAAATGGCCTGAACTGGTGCAGTACGCTTTGGAGATGCTGGCCTGCCCTGCCACTAGCGTACTGTCGGAAAGGGTTTTTAGTGCTGCTGGGGGGATAATCACCGACAAACGGACCCACCTGTCGACTGACAGCGCCGACAGGCTGACGTTCATCAAGATGAACAAGTCGTGGATATCCCCCCACTTCCCCATCGCAGGAAAGCAGCTGAAGTCCCTAAGAGCCCTTGTATCCTCTTCCTCCAACTCTTCCTCCTCCTCCATCACAGTTGCTGACGCAACAATTTTTACGGAGGGCCAACAGGCTCTCTACACACAATGTTAACGGAAGCCCAACAGGCTCTCTACACACAATGTTTACGGAAGGCCGACAGGCTCTCTACACACAATTTTTACGGAGGGTCAACAGGCTCTGTACACACAATTTTTACGGAAGACCAACAGGCTCTCTACACACAATTTTTATGGAGGACCAACAGGCTCTCTACACACAATGTTTACGGAAGGCCAACAGGCTCTCTACACACAGTGTTTACGGAGGGCCAACAGGCTCTCTACACACAATGTTTACGGAAGACCAACAGGCTCTCTACACACAATGTTTACGGAGGGCCAACAGGCTGTCTACATACAATGTTTACGAAAGGCCAACAGGCTCTCTACACACAATCTTTACGGAAGGCCAACAGGCTCTCTACACACAATTTTTACGGAGGACCAACAGGCTCTCTACACACAATGTTTACGGAAGGCCAACAGGCTCTCTACACATAATGTTTACGGAGGGCCAACAGGCTCTCTACACACAATGTTTACGGAAGGCCAACAGGCTCTCTACACACAATCTTTACGGAAGGCCAACAGGCTCTCTACACACAATCTTTACGGAAGGCCAACAGGCTCTCTACACACAATTTTTACGGAGGGCCAACAGGCTCTCTACACACAATGGTTACGGAAGGCCAACAGGCTCTCTACACACAATCTTTACGGCGGGGCACAAAAGGCTCTCTACACACAATCTTTATGGTGGGGCACAAAAGGCTCTCTACACACAATCTTTACGGCGGGGCATAAAAGGCCTGTTGCTCGCTTAGGCTACTTTCACACTAGCATTTTATAATTCCGGTATAGTTCCATCATAGGGGCTCAATACCGGAATAAAACATTTCAGTTTTGTCCCCATTCATTGTCAATGGGGGCAAAACTGAACTGAAGACAACGGAATGCTCCTAGAAGGCATCCGCACCAAGACGGATCTGGAATGACCCCCAATTAAAGTCAATGGAGACGGATCCGTTTGGTGTGATATAATGGTGAACGGATCCGTCCTCCATTGACTTTCAATGGAGTTCATGACGGATCCGTCACATACACACATAGAGACATACACACATACAGACATACACACATACAGGCATACACATATACAGACATACACATAAACATACACAGACATATACATATACACATACATACGTACATGCTCCTGGCAGGTCACCATGGCGCAGGAGGAGCAGGACGGCGCACACATAGGACGATTCCACCCGGCGCCCAGCAGAGGGCGCTGTGGGGAATCGTCCTATGTGCGTGCCATCCTGCTCCTGTACTGTGCTGTGGAGACCTCCCGGGAACATGTAAGTATGTATGTGTATTTGTATGTGTATATGTGTGTGTGTATGTGTATATGTACTGTGTGACATGTGTGGGGCCAGAGCGCGGTTCCGGCCCCACACATGTCCCTGCGTCAGCACGGATCCAGTGGCACCCTTCACCTGCCGGATCCGGGCTGCCGCTAGTGTGAAAGTAGCCTTACTGTCTCTCTCCAAAAACTTCATCCTGAGGCTATTTTAGTAGCTGTTGAAAATTGAAGTTTTCCTGTATTTCGCCTACTGTCTCTCTTCAAAAATTTCTGCCTGAGGTCCAAGTACTACTGGCTTTTGAAAATTTTACTCCTCCTCCTCCGCTGTGCCTACTGTCTCTCCAAAAAAACTTCTTTCTGAGGCCCAACTACTGTGGTACTGGACTGATCCAGGTGCAGGTGACCAGACCTCAGCATGTCAGCACTGATTACTGGGTCAGTCCGCTACCAGTGTACGCCACCTTACAGCAGCCATTCACATCCTGTCACCCAGCTTTCCCATGTATGATGCTGGAAAATATGACTTGATCTAAACATAAGTGATAAATCCTGACACACATGACTATTACCTTCTATTAGATCGTCATCACCCAGCTTTCTTAGAGTCCTGATCAACAAGTTGTCATTCAGAAATCTCAGAAAGTTGGCACAGCTTCTCTATGCTTGCAAGTGGTAATAGTTTCACTGTCTTGAATTCTCATCCCTGGGAAAGCTGGGTCTTCCTGGAATGAATAGATTTTTGTCATTCTGAACCTGGGAAAGCAGGGTTATACATATCTTGTCATTCTTGCAAATCAAGTTGTCACTCTGCTTTCACAAGTATCTGAATGGCAAATATACAGCCAGATTTAAAATGGCGAAACCCCGCCCAGCTTTCCCAGAATGACAGATCATTGCCCAGATTTCCCTGAATGACAGATCATTGCCCTGGTTTGGTAATGGTGTGTGTATGTGTGTGTGACACTTGGTGTCAGGGTCAGTCCTGCAGCAGTGGGGATTAGAGGGACGAATGATATGTATTGCACAGTCCCTGCCCAGTGCCTCCCCCTGCACATGTGACCATACCATCACTGAAGGTCCTGTCGCTCCTTGCACTGTCTCTGCCTGCTCCATGCATGCTGCCCCTGGTGTTCCCTATCCATTTCCATGGTGTTTCCATCACTTTCTGAGGTTTTCAGGTGTTTAGGCAACCTTGCCTGTGAAGAACTTTGGTCCCCTGCCAAAATGCTCAGATCTCCCATTGACTTCAATAGGGTTCGTTATTCGGAACGAACACCCGAACTTCCGGAAATGTTCGACTCGAGTACCGAGCACACGAGCATTTTAGTACTCGCTCATCTCTAATAATAACACATCTCCCAATAGGGTATATGGCATGGGTTTGTAAGACATTACTTCTCTTTATGGCTTGTGAATATACCATACCATACCTCACCCTCCATTAGCCAAAAACCATTGACTGAAAAACCATTGCAAAAAGCAGCTCTCTCTCCAGAGGAGCCAGTTTGTTAATACATTACAGGGACAGCCCATTGATTTAAAAAAGGACATGACATGTCCTCACACAACTCCAACAGGCTGCATACCTTAGTAGCTGCCTCTTCCATGACTCTGACAGTGTTTCATCCCATTCAGTCACTCTTCCTGGTGTCAATATCAGCACTCCATAGCAGTAAAATCTCAGGAGAGCAGGGCCTAGTGTCAATGGCTGAGGTGATATTTGATTGACGTTAAGCATTGATGACCACACACCTCACATTTTACTGCCACTGGGTGCTGAAACTATCCGCGCTGATAGCGGCTGAACAGGAAAGGTTACAAGGAAAAAAACACCATAAAATTGCAGAGCTAAAGGTATTTAGCTTGTTGGAGATCTATGTGGATCTTTGAGAATTGAGCAGTAATTTATGGCATTTTGCTAGTAAAAAAAAGTATATAAATTGTTAGTAACATAGTTTAGAAGGCTGAAAAAAGACATCTGTCCATCCAGTTCAGCCTGTTATCCTGCAGCCTATTATGAATAGTAATACCAATAATAATAATTTATAGTAAATATATATAGAAATATGACAGCATGACTTCAGACTCTCAGTGTGCTGTGTGAACAGTATACATGTGTTTTTTTGTATGTAACACGTGTGTTGTAACCACATCCATTCTGCTGACATGGCACAGCCAGGAGAGATCCTTTCCATATTTTATGGAATTCTGTGGCTTTTTGTTACACAGGGCAGTAACTAAAAACTAAAAATGAGCAATATACAGTCATTATAGGGACATGTTAGTAATAGTTATGTATGTGAGTAAAAGAAAGAACAAAGGGTAGGCAAGTAGGCAGTAGTTTAGGGTGACTGATTGGTGGCGCCAGCATTTCAGGGAGCCAGGCCCCCTTGATGAAGACAGGAAATCAAAATCTGCGGGTTAGCTGTGGCTCTGATGGATATAGATACATGGACCAAAGTAGTAGGTTGAATCCTGTATTGGTTACTACTAGGGTGGCTACTTGCTTCACACCAAAAAGCCAGACAATATAGGCCGTGCTCCAATAACACTAAGCCACGCCCGACACTCTGCTAAGTCATGCCCCTCATTGCCAGCAAAAGAAAAAAAAAGGAGGTGAAAACCTGAAAGCGAGCTGTGCAGGGCCTGGAGTGCTTCTCTCACCCTCAGTCAGTCACACTGTGACGTGTCCACTGGCTGTAGTGACTGACTGGAGGTGAGAGAAAGCCTCAGTACGTGAGTATGTGGCTGTTGTCTGAACATGGAGTCAGTGAAAAGGAGGACACCCCAGCCTCTGTCCAGGCCTAGCGCTGGACAGAGGACAGGGAGCCAAGAAACCGGACTGTCCAGCCTAAAGCCAGATGTCTGACCACTCTACCTACTACATGTTGCGACACCAAACTGGCACCTTCATATACTGGTAAGGGCACTGGCTAGATGTCGCAATCTGTAGTAACGAAAAAAGGATTCAACCTACAGTTTTGTTCAATGAATCTATATTCATCAGCGCCAGAGATGACCTGCAAAGTCCAATCTCCTGATTACCTGTTAGATATATTCTGTTACTGATCCGGACAGAGGGCTTTCCAGCAGTGGATCAGAGACTATGTCTTGATATTGTGCTTGCACTGCACAGTTTTATCAGATGAGCAGATCACCAGTTGTTTGTGTCTACACATGATCCATAATGTATACAATGTTAAGCACAGTGTCTTTATCTTTCCTTTCAGTTATTATCTTTTGAGGAATTGACTATGTCTGTACATTTTTAAGAAACAATAATCTCCTGCTGCAAGGATACAGAAGATTACTTCATATTTTACCATGCTCCCGAACTTCATTATATGGACATAAGTATTGGGACACCTACATATTCCACCTACAGGAGCTTCCCATTCTACAGGACATCCCATTCTAAATTCGTAGGCATTAATATGGAGTTGATCTCCTCCTTTGAAGCTAAAATAACTGGGAAGGATTTCTACAACATTGTGCAGTATCTCAGTAGGAATTTTTGTCCATACATCCAGAAGAATATTTCTGAGCTCAGACACTGATGTTGGACGAGAGGGCCTGGCTTGCAATCTAATTTCTAGTTTGTCACAAAGGTGTTCAGTGGGGCTGAGATCAAGGCTCTATGTGGGCCAGTCAAGTTCTTCTCACCAAACCGACCTAACCATGCCTTTATAGACCTTGCTTTGTTCATTGGTGCGCAGTCATGCTGGAACAGAAAATTACCTTCCCCAAATTGTTCCCACAAATTTGGAAGCCTACAATAGTCCAAAATGTATTAGTATGCTAAACTACTAAGATTTCCCTTCATTGGAACTAAGGGGTGTAGGCCAACCCCTGAAAAACAACCCTATGGCATTATCCTCCTCCATCAAACTTTATAGTTGGCATAATGCAGTCAGGCAGGTAACATACTTCTGGCATTCGCCAAACTCAGACTCATCCATCAGAGAAGTGTGAGTCATTAGTGAGTTTTATACATATGATCCTCACACTTGGTGACCCTTCTCTGTAAGATTACATGGTCAACCATTTCATGACTGTTGCTACAGTTTCCAAATGCTTCCACTTTGCAGCAATACCATTTACATTTGATCATGGAATATCTAGGGTGGATGAAATATCGCAAACCGTCACATTGCAAGTGTGAATCCTATTACAATATTACTTTTAAATTTAGTCAGACTCAGCACTTGAGAACCAAAGAAAAGAAAATAAATACAATGCAACAGCACTCTGCAAACCAAACAAAGCACAAAAATGCCATAGTAATATAAAATATTTTGATGCTAATGCTGCACTCATTTAGTAAATTTGAGATTCTTGGCAAATATATTTTGTACAAAATTATTTGGGCCCGTCTGCCACACATCAAGCCGATCTCTGTAAGACGGGAACCTAACACTATTTCTTACCTGTTATGTGCCATAATGGCCTCCGTATAATTCAGGGGGTGTTGGTTCCACATGCATACTGGGTCCATTCTGCCTTTTGCCATTTCTGGTGCTTCAAAGGCCTCCACTAAATCCAGGGATGCAGGTACCAACATGCATGTGGAACCAACACCCCCTTAATTATACGGAGGCCATTATGGCACATAACAGGTAGGAAACAGTGTTAGGTTCTCGTCTTACAGAGATTGCCTTGACGTGTGGCAGACAGGCCCAAATAATTTTGTACAAAATATATTTGCCAAGAATCTCAAATTTACTAAATGAGTGCAGCATTAGCATCAAAATACTTTATATTACTATGGCATTTTTGTGCGTTGTTTGTTTGCAGAGTGCTGTTGCATTGTATTTATTGTCTTTTCTTTGTGTATCTAGCCATAGCAACGTGCACCTGCATACTGGGATGTGCTGACTGACCCCCCCCCTTTTTTTTCTTTGTAGTTTGTACCGGAGGTGTGGCTACTCCATTTGGTCATGCACTCCTGACCAGCCTGTCTGCCCCATAGGCTGATTTTAATCAGTGTAAGTATAAAGCCGTAGTCTGCTCTTAGCATAGAGGTATAGAGTGGGCTCGGCATGCATGTTGGTACCTGCATCCCTGGATTTAGTGGAGGCCTTTGAAGCACCAGAAATGGCAAAAGGCAGAATGGACCCAGTATGCATGTGGAACCAACACCCCCTGAATTATACGGAGGCCATTATGGCACATAACAGGTAAGAAATAGTGTTAGGTTCCCGTCTTACAGAGATCGGCTTGATGTGTGGCAGACGGGCCCAAATAATTTTGTACAAAATATATTTGCCAAGAATCTCAAATTTACTAAATGAGTGCAGCATTAGCATCAAAATATTTTATATTACTATGGCATTTTTGTGCTTTGTTTGGTTTGCAGAGTGCTGTTGCATTGTATTTATTTTCTTTTCTTTGTGTATCTAGCCATAGCAACGTGCACCTGCATACTGGGATGTGCTGACTGACCCCCACTTTTTCACTTTAGAACCAGCCTTTCTTTCACAAAGGCAGACTGGATAGCTAGAAATATAATTCACAAAGCGGATGTGGATCCACTTTGTCTACTAAACAGATCTAACTACTCCTAAGGGTGTTATCTAAGTGTCCCCCCTGGTCTTCACCTATTAATCCCTATATATAGGGATCTGGACTCTACTGCAGAGGAACCACCAGGTTACTACCTCTTGGAGAAGTCTTTGTTCAGTAGACTGCTGAGCCATAGGGGTCAAAAGACACCGGTGTGAAACACTGATGGGTCAGACAAAACCGCAGTAAGGTACAAGCCAAGGTCAGGGCAGGCAGAGTAGGCACACTCCAAAGTCAGACCAAGGATTAGGGAAGGCAGCTCAAGGTTAGTACGATGGTTAGTCAGAAGTCAGTTGAGGCAGCGAAACATCAAATTCAGAGACAGGAAGAAGTTGGTACACAGATGAGCAACATGACAAATTGTGCACCTTTGCAAGAAACTAGAACCTATTGCTCAGGCATCCTCTCACAGAGGAAAGTGTCTTATATACCAGGAGGTGACCAGCCACAGGCTGAGGAAGATTAAGGTGAGCACTGGCCCATTGAGAGCTGGAGGGAGCCCGTACCCTACGAGCAGTGTAAGGCAGAGCAGGTGAAAGACAGGTCTTAGGAAATAACCGGCAAGATGACTGCTATAGAAAGCCAGTGGGGGTTCCGGCGGCCGTACCTGAGTGAGATGGTGTGTACGAGCCACAGCTGACTTCAATGATTACCCATACTTTTGTCCATATAGTGAATATAAGACATGCATTCCCCAACCTCTTTCTTAGGCACCAAGAGACTATGTCCCTCCCCTGATGTAGATTGCATTCTTGAATAATATAACACCATACAAACAATGCAATGTATGTGCAAAGTCTCTCAAATTTGTACATAGCTAGTTACTCTATGTAACTTTTCATGTAGATTCTGCCAGTTGTGTGCATTGATGAGAGGGGCCACCATAACAAAGATCAATTTGGGTTCCGCTTTATATAGACAGATTTTACCACCTTGGATAGAAGAACTTGGTGTTTGTTTGCCCCTCTACACCCTCAATTCCCTATCTGTTGGCTAACAGTCTTGTTTAGGCTCTCTCCAGCCAGAAGCAAAGGGGATATAACCAACCTTTCTCTAGGACTTCATAACAGCCACATGAACTAGCCATATGTACCCCATCTAGGGCCTGTTTACTAAGAGCACAGAAGGAGAACAGACCTTCTGTACTCTGCTTCGTGATTGTGGCATAAAGTGCCATTTGTTCTTAGGCTAAAAGAAAATCAATATCAGTCTGTGTATATTTTTTTTTTAGATAATTGAATGCGGGTGGGAAAGACCAGTGAAAACGTTAAAAATCGAACCTCACACCGTGCACATTGAGAAGACCATTAACAATCAACAAATTGCTCTTTGTACGCGGGAAATACATGTGAGACTTTTCTCATTTTGTCACCAAAATCAATGAAGGCTGCCTAAGCAACATCTTGGTCTGAAAATCCTCCACACTGGGTGTTATAATCCAAATAATCCATAGTGAGGCCGCAGGGTTTTTTTTGCCCTCACAAAACTAATTCCTGTAATTTGCTCATGAGTCAGGATTGATGGCAAAAACGGCAACAGGTAAAAGGTTAACCGATTCAACTTAATGAGAATGCTATTTTACCTTTCCTAAAATAATTGCCAAAGATGGCTAAATCCGGCCTCCAGACCGCAGGTGATCTGACACGTCATCTTTAAACCGCTCAGCGCTGGCAAGACGTCTGTACCTGTATTGATTGTTCACGGGCACTAGACTACCCAGGTATGCGGTTTTGTATTTGTGCTGCAGATATTTTTAACTGACTTGAATAAAAGTTCGGCTTAATAGAAAACTAAGTAGCATTTAGCTTTTGTGCTAGCTACCTTCATTCCCAATCAACGGCAAGTTGTCCCGCCCATTCTATGTCAGTAAAGCTTGAATTTTAGGGTAAAGTGCTGGTTTCCATGGCAACAAACAAAATATGTGCTTTTATAATCGCTCGCAGAAAAGAACTTCCGAGAATGCTGATGAATTCAAATATGGGTCTTTTTTATTCCTCCTTTTTAAAATGTCTCCACAGGAAATTAAAAAAAGAGCACTTTATGATACAAGCCTTTTTATTACATTCCGAATGCCAACTGAAATGCTGGAAAAGATTGAAACAAAACATTACTGATCCCTGTGGTTCATGTTCTTAAAGATGGTGGAATTTTAGAACCAAATGCCTATGGAAAACACCATCAGTGCCTCGACTCTTATTCCACATTATAGGTTTAATGAGTTCAAAGGGTATTGTAATATTAAGGTAGTGGAAAGAAAGAAAGGAAGTAAGTAAAGAAAAGAAAGAAATAGAAAGACAGAGATAGATATTAGATAGATAGATAATAGATGATAGATAGATAGATAGATAGATAGATAGATAGATAGATAATAGAATAGGTAGTCATGCAAAAGTTTGGGCACCCCTGGTCACTGTGAACAGTTAAAGTGTAACTGTCATGTTTTCTTCAAAAAATCAATTTTAGCATATATTACTGTTGGTGGAGCATTATGCATAAAGCAATCTTTAGTTTCTTCACACACCACTGTTTTCCTTGAGTTTTTCCCTTAGTTAAGGCTGTTTTAACTTCTATAATATGAGGATCTTCTCAAGATGGCTCCTCTGCCAGTTCTTTAAGGCAAAAACTGCCTTCCCTCACTTCACATACACACTTGCTGTAGCCAGAAGCTTCCTGCCAGCCAATCAGATTGGATTACTGAGAGACATGCCTCCACACTCTGAAGCCTAATGCAGGGATGCAGTGTGAAGGGCCGCTCCTCTGTCTTCCTGTCTTCTTAGATGAGCCATAGCAACAGTCTTTTAAGGGACCAGGGGACCTTAATGAAAGCTGTTATTATAAGGTAATTACAGATCTTTTGACAATAATTGTCAGACTAAATTGGTTATACATATCTAGCTCTATTAAACTAGCAAATAAAAAAATGTGACAGTTACACTTTAAGCAAGTTGAAGATGAAACACACATTTTCTTTGTATTTTAAGCAAAACTATTTTTTATTTTCATCTTTTATATTTTCAAAATAACAAAAATGGAAAAGGGCCCAAAGCAAAATTATGAGCACCTTGCATGGTTACTACCTAGTAACCCACACACTAAGAATGATCCCTTAGTCCACCCCATACAACAGTGATGTCCCTCTCACCAGGAGCGGATTGGCAATAGACCTTACAGGGAAATTTCCCTGTGGGCCACTGCCCTAGGGACTATCTGGGACCTCTTCATGGCCAGCCAGTGGATCTTTTTGGGGATGTATTTTGTGCTGCTGGCAGTATTCTGTGATGGACTGTGGTATCTGTCTCTGTTGGGGCAGTATAATGTACCACAATATGGTATTGCTGGTCCTGCCTTCCATCAATTTGGATCGGACTTCAAAACGGGGCCACTTTTAGGATTTTTTCCAGGGCCACTTTAAGCTCCCAGTCCGTCCCTGCCTCTCACAGTAGTGATGTCCTCTTGGGGTCCCCCTCACAGTAAGACTTTAGCACTTTAGTGCCCTCTACACAGTATGGATGACCCTTTAGTCTTCCCACAAATAGGGCCTCATCACAAATAAAGAATGCCCCTTTTCATAGTAGTGATGCCTCCTTGCTGTCCCCCTCACAGTAAACCATTTCACATTCACCATACAAAAACTGGGCCTGTCTGTTTTAAAATGCCAGGGCAAATTCAGCCCTGAAGAGAACAAAAAATTGCATTTGAATTACAAATAATACATATGATGTCAGCACACCCCAAAAGAATACAGACCACGTACCAGACCTAAACAGAAGCAGACCACATTCCAGACCCCATAAATAAAAAAATATAGACCCAAGACCACCCCTTTATACAGACCCCAGGCCAGACTCTCCTGTATACAAAGAGTAGAGACCCCCGTATACACAGACATCCACGTTCATAGACTAGACCCTCTAAAACACAGACCTTAGACTAGACCACCAGTTGACTAATATTGCCAGTAAGAGTATGAAGAATGAATGAATAGAGGGTCAGTGACAACCAAAGTCTCCATGAATAATGCCAGTAACAGTTCCCTTATGAAGCTGCACTGCCACACTTATATTGCCAGTCAGAGTGTCCACGTGAATAATGCCAACCGTAGTGCCCTTGTGAATAGTATGAGCCAGAGTAGCCAGAGTGGTAGCCAGAGTGCCAAACATAAGGAGTGCCAGAGTGCTCCTAAAAGCAATGCTAGCCACAACACCCCATAAATAGTGGCACGAATACTGTAAGCTGGTACCAATGGCAACACAAATACTGCCAAACAAAGTAAACAATACCAGCCAGAGCACCCTAATTAATAATGCCAACCAAAGCTCACTCTACGGGTACATGTGGCACCTAGGAAATTTGCCAGCTCTTCAGGGAGTCACTCACACATTCTAAGAGAGTTGGGAAACATGCAAAACCCTGTCCTTGATCAACTGCCAATCCTAAAACAGAAGAAACGGGCACCTGGCTCCAAATCACTGGACTAAAATTATGAATCATTAGTGGGAAAGATAATTTCCATGTGTCCAGTAGGCCCCATAACTATGTGGTGTCTTCACATAAATGCTTATTGTTATAGTGAGTACTTATGGTTCAATGGATCTTTTAAAGCATTTCTCCACGTGACTGTAAATAAAGCTAATTGAAACAAGCAATGTGTATGCTTTCTTTTTGGAAATAAACCATCTTAGACATCTATGTATGCAAAGCCTGTGTATGGTCACTCTACATATCCATTATATGCTCCCTAGTGAGGTCCCATTATAGCCAACAGCATATAGTCAGATCAACCCTGCCATTTTCAACATAAATGATAAAAATAAATGATGGAAAGGGAAGACAGCACTCCACTTATGCAGTGAACAGGTGAATTTTATTTTTCAGCCGAGCACATCCATATACAATGTTTGGCAACGTTTCGGGCATAAAGACAGCCCTTCCTCAGGCCAAAGTAGTTTAGTGACTGACCACAGCCGACATGGTCAGTCACTAAACTACTTTGGCCTGAGGAAGGGCTGTCTTTATGCCCGAAACGTATAAGTGGAGAAACTGCATAAGTGGAGTGCTGTTTTCCCTTTTCTATATTGAAGATATGGGCTTGGAGGTGGAGCTAGAGCCAAAACTGGACTTGCACCCACGACTAGCCAACTAGTGGTAGAGTGCTATAACCCCCCTGTGTGTTTAAAAATAAATGATGGAATCTGATTGGTTGCAAAGGGCAACCCGTTCAACACTAGACTTAGGTGTTCACACCACTGCTAATGCTGACTGCTGGAAAACTGAAGCTAACAGTGCCGGGCAGACCCAATACTATAATAGAATCCGTCAGATTTCCATTACGGAGTCCACCATTTTACTGGACAAAATAGTATCGCATGCAGAGCTTTTTTGTCTGAAATTTTTTATACAGTCTGTGTCAGGGGCTCATATTGGAGAGTCCAACACAGATATGAACATGCCCTCAGGTCTACCATGCTCATTTGAATAAACTTTATTTAAAATAAAACAAATCCCTATTCAATCCATAACTAGTGTCTGGCTCTTTAAATAACACATAGGAATCATTCAATGTGCTATGCATAGTTACACAATATATTTATAACACTGTGAAACTGGAAAAGTCTCAAATGCTATTAATAAATTAATTAGAGTGCCAAATTAAGTAACGGTATTGGATACGGTCTTCGTTCATAACACAGGAAATATCAAGTCTTTGAAATGTTAATGTCACAATTTGAAGACGCAACAGACTTATTCCTCTGGAAGAAAGTCATTATTTGTCAGTTAGTCATACATCCCAATTAGAAAAATTATACTGATTAAAATGCTGGACAGCATTTTGCTCTTTGTAAACGCTCTTCACTGATCCAAAACATGGTCTGAACAGGGTGGCACTTATGTCGAAATAAGGGGTAGCCTAAGAGTAAGGGGTCGTATAGCATTTGAGGACTTATTTGAGCTGTCTTGGTGAAAACCTTTAAAAGGAGGGTCAGACAGGGTTTCTTGGAAGATGTTTTATGGAATGTCATACCACCCAACTTTTTGGCCAGTAAAAGAGGAAACTTATGGCTCAATCTGTAAAAGATCCAATCACTGGCAGAGACGGGTCATGGCTGGAGTTAGTGATTGGCTGAGCAGCATTCCTCGCCATGTTGAGACAGTAGCAAGAACTGGGGTGCATCAGGGACCCGTTACTGTTATAACTGCAGCGCCAGAGAATCGGTAAGGCGGTATAACTTTTCCAAATGTTTTTACAGCATGTTAGCCCCTTTGCTGGAATACTCATTTAATTAGCACCAAAATCTAATACAGACATTCTGAGGTCCAAATTTTCCAAACCCCAGATTTTAGAGTAGGAAAATAAGAAAAAAATATTTTTCATCAGACCTCATATCAGATCCTCATATCAGACCTCCCATAAATATCAGGACATTACATCAGACTACCATATCAGCCCTTCATGTCAGACCTCCATCAGACCTCAGATCAGCCCTTTCAGACGCCCATTAGCCCTCGGATCAGCCCTTTCAGACACCCATCAGACCTCAGATCAGCCCTTTAAGACCCCCAAAAGACCTCAGATCAGCCCTTTAAGACCCCATCAGACCTCAGATCAGCCCTTTAAGACCCCCATCAGACCTCAGATCAGCCCATTCAGCCCCCATCAGACCTCAGATCAGACCACTCAGCCCCATCAGATCTCAAATCAGCCCCCATCAAACAGGACAGTGCAGCGCCAGGAGGAGAAGAAAATGGAGTGCCGGACAGGAGAGGAGGCACAGGAGGGTGAGTATTATAAGCGCTTGCAGCGCACTTATATAGGAGGGAAGAACTGTCCTGTAATATACTGCACTTATATAGGAGAACAGACCTATCATGTAATATACTGCACTTATATAGGAGAGCAGACATGTCCTGTAATATACTGCACTTATATAGGAGAGCAGACCTCTCCTGTAATATACTAAACTTATATAGGAGAGCAGACCTTTCCTGTAATATACTGCACGTATATAGGAGAGCAGACCTGTCCTGTAATATACTGCACTTATATAGGAGAGCAGACCTATCCTGTAATATATTGTACTTATATAGGAGAGCAGACCTATCCTGTAATATACTGTACTTATATAGGAGAACAGACCTATCCTGTAATATACTGTACTTATATAGGAGAACAGACCTATCCTGTAATACGCTGCACTTATATAGTAGAGCAGACCTGTCCTGTAATATACTGTACTTATATTGGAGAGCAGACCTGTCCTGTAATACACTGCACTTGTAGAGGAGAGCAGACCTGTCCTGTATTATACTGCACTTATATTAAAGAACAGACCTATCCTGTAATATACTGAACTTATATAGGAGAGCAGACCTGTCCTGTAATATACTGCACTTATATAGGAGAACAGACCTATTCTGTAATATACTGCATTTATATAAGAGAGCAGACCTATCCTGTAATAGACTGCACTTATATAGGAGAGCAGACCTGTCCTGTAATATACTGCACTTATATAGAAGAGCAGACCTGTCCTGTATTATACTGCACTTATATTAGAGAACAGACGTATCCTGTAATATACTGCACTTACATTGGAGAACAGACCTGTCCTGTAAAATACTGCACTTATATAGGAGAGCAGACCTGTCCTGTAATATACTGTACTTATATTGGAGAGCAGACCTATCCTATAATATACTGCACTTATATAGGAGAGCACACCTATCCTGTAATATACTGTACTTATATAGGAGAGCAGAAATGTCCTGTAATATAATGCACTTATATAGGAGAGCAAACCTATCCTGTAATATACTACCCTTATATAGGAGAGCAGACCTGACCTGTAATATACTGCCCTTATATTGAAGAGCAGACATGTCCTGTATTATACTGTACTTATATAGGAGAGCAGACCTCTCCTGTAATAGACTGCACTTATATAGGAGAGCAGACCTCTCCTGTAATATACTGCACTTATATAGGAGAACAGACCTATTCTGTAATATACTGCATTTATATAAGAGAGCAGACCTATCCTGTAATAGACTGCACTTATATAGGAGAGCAGACCTGTCCTGTAATATACTGCACTTATATAGAAGAGCAGACCTGTCCTGTATTATACTGCACTTATATTAGAGAACAGACGTATCCTGTAATATACTGCACTTACATTGGAGAACAGACCTGTCCTGTAAAATACTTCACTTATATAGGAGAGCAGACCTGTCCTGTAATATACTGTACTTATATTGGAGAGCAGACCTATCCTATAATATACTGCACTTATATAGGAGAGCAGACCTATCCTGTAATATACTGTACTTATATAGGAGAGCAGACCTATCCTGTAATATACTGTACTTATATAGGAGAGCAGACATGTCCTGTAATATAATGCACTTATAAAGGAGAGCAAACCTATCCTGTAATATACTACCCTTATATAGGAGAGCAGACCTGTCCTGAAATATACTGCACGTATATAGGAGAACAGACCAATCCTGTAATATACTGCACTTATATAAGGTAACAGACCTGTCTTGTAATATACTACACTTATATAGGAGAGCAGACCTGTCCTGTAATATACTGCACTTATATTGGAGAAAAGACCTGTCCTGTAATATACTGCACTTATATAGGAGAGCAGACCTGTCCTGTACAATACTGCACTTATATAGGAGAACAGACCTGTCCTGTAATATACTGCACTTACATAGGAGAGCAGACCTGTCCTGTAATATACTGCACTTATATTGGAGAATAGACCTGTCCTGTAATATACTGCACTTATATTGGAGAGCAGACATGTCCTGTAATATACGGCACTTATATTGGAGAGCAGACATGTCCTGTAATATACTGCACTTATATAGGAGAGGAGACCTGTCCTGTAATATACTGCACTTATATTGGAGAACAGACCTATCCTGTAATATACTGTACTTATATAGGAGATCAGACCTGTCCTGTAATATACTGCACTTATATTGGAGAGCAGACATGTCCTGTAATATACTGCACTTATATAGGAGAGCAGACCTGTCCTGTAATATACTGCACTTATATTGGAGAACAGACCTATCCTGTAATATACTGCACTTACATAGGAGAGCAGACCTGTCCTGTAATATACTGCACTTATATAAGAGAGCAGACCTATCCTGTAATATACTGCACTTATATAGGAGAACAGACCTATCCTGTAATATACTGCACTTATATAAGAGAGCAGACCTCTCCTGTAATATGCTGCACTTATAGAGGAGAGCAGATCTATCCTGTAATATAATGCATTTATATAAGAGAGCAGAACTGTCCTGTAATATACTGCCTTTATATTGGAGAGCAGACCTGTCCTGTATTATACTGTACTTATATAGGAGAGCAGACCTGTCCTGTAATATACTAAACTTATATAGGAGAGCAGACCTGTCCTGTAATATACTGCAATTATATAGGAGAGCAGACCTGTCCTGTAATATACTGCACTTATATAGGAGAACAGACCTATCCTGTAATATACTTCACTTATATTGGAGAGCAGACCTGTCCTGTAATATACTGCACTTATATAGGAGAGCAGACCTGTCCTGTAATATACTGCACTTATATAGGAGAGCAGACCTATCGTGTAAAATACTGCACATATATAGGAGAGCAGACCTGTCCTGTAATATACTGCACTTATATAGGAGAGCAGACCTGTCCTGTAATATACTGCGCTTATATAGGAGATCGGACCTGTCCTGTAATATACTGTACTTATATTGGAGAACAGACCTGTCTTGTAATGTACTAAACTGATATGGGAGAACAGACCTATCCTATAATATACTACACTTATATAGGAGAGAATACCTGTCCTGTAATATGCTGAACTTATATAGGAGAGCAGACCTATCTTTAATATACTGCCCTTATATAAAAAAGCAGACCTATACTGTAATATACTGCACTTATATAGGAGAGCAGACCTGTCCTGTAATATACTGCACTTATATTGGAGAACAGACCTATCCTGTAATATACTGCACTTATATAGGAGAACAGACCAATCCTGTAATATACTGCACTTATATAAGGTAACAGACCTGTCCTGTAATATACTGCACTTATATAGGAGAGCAGACCTATCCTGTAATATACTGCACTTAAATAGGAGAGCAGACCTCTCCTGTAATATGCTGCACTTATAGAGGAGAGCAGATCTATGCTGTAATATACTGCATTTATATAAAAGAGCAGACCTGTCCTGTAATATACTAAACTTATATAGGAGAGCAGACCTGTCCTGTAATACAATACACTTATATAGGAGAGCAGACCTGTCCTGTTATATAGATTACTTATATAGGAGAGCAGATCTGTCCTGTAATATACTGCAATTATATAGGAGAGCAGACCTGTCCTGTAATATACTGCACTTATATAGAACAGACCTGCCCTGTAATATACTGCACTTATATAGGAGAGCAGACCTATCGTGTAAAATACTGCACATATATAGGAGAACAGACCGGTCCTGTAATATACTGCACGTATATAGGAGAACAGACCTATCCTGTAATACACTGCACTTATAGAGGAGAGAAGACCTGTCCTGTAATATACTGAACTTATATAGGAGAACAGACCCATCCTGTAATATACTGTACTTATATAGGAGAACAGACCCCTCCTGTAATATGCTGCACTTATATTGGAGAGCAGACATGTCCTGTAATATACTGCACTTATATTTGAGAGCAGACCTGTCCTGTAATAGACTGCACTTATATAGGAGAACAGACCTGTCCTGTAATAGACTGCACTTATATAGGAGAACAGACCTGTCCTGTAATAGACTACACTTATATAAGAGAGCAGACCTATCCTGTAATATACTGTACTTATATAGGAGAGCAGACCTGTCCTGTAATATAATGCACTGATATAGGAGATCAGACCTGTCCTGTAATATAATGTACTTATATAGGAGAGCAGACCTGTCCTGTAATATACTGCACTTATATAGGAGATCGGACCTGTCCTTTAATATACTGCCCTTATATAAAAGAGCAGACCTATACTGTAATATACTGCACGTATATAGGAGAGCAGACCTGTCCTGTAATATACTGCACTTATATAGGAGAACAGACCTGTCCTGTAATATAATGCACTTATATAGGAGAGCAGACCTATCCTGTAATATACTGCACTTATATAGGAGAGCAGACATGTCCTGTAATATACTGCACTTATATAGGAGAGCAGACATGTCCTGTAATATACTGCCCTTATATAAAAGAGCAGATCTATACTGTAATATACTGTATTTATATAGGAGAACAGACCTATCCTGTAATATACTGTACTTATATAGGAGAACAGATCTGTCCTGTAATATACTGTACTTATATAGGAGAACAGACCCATCCTGTAATATGCTGCACTTATATTGGAGAGCAGACATGTCCTGTAATATACTGCAATTATATAGGAGAGCAGACCTGTCCTGTAATATACTGCACTTATATAGAACAGACCTGCCCTGTAATATACTGCACTTATATAGGAGAGCAGACCTATCGTGTAAAATACTGCACATATATAGGAGAACAGACCGGTCCTGTAATATACTGCACGTATATAGGAGAACAGACCTATCCTGTAATACACTGCACTTATAGAGGAGAGAAGACCTGTCCTGTAATATACTGAACTTATATAGGAGAACAGACCCATCCTGTAATATACTGTACTTATATAGGAGAACAGACCCCTCCTGTAATATGCTGCACTTATATTGGAGAGCAGACATGTCCTGTAATATACTGCACTTATATTTGAGAGCAGACCTGTCCTGTAATAGACTGCACTTATATAGGAGAACAGACCTGTCCTGTAATAGACTGCACTTATATAGGAGAACAGACCTGTCCTGTAATAGACTGCACTTATATAAGAGAGCAGACCTATCCTGTAATATACTGTACTTATATAGGAGAGCAGACCTGTCCTGTAATATAATGCACTGATATAGGAGATCGGACCTGTCCTGTAATATACTGTACTTATATAGGAGAGCAGACCTGTCCTGTAATATACTGCACTTATATAGGAGATTGGACCTGTCCTTTAATATACTGCCCTTATATAAAAGAGCAGACCTATACTGTAATATGCTGCACGTATATAGGAGAGCAGACCTGTCCTGTAATATACTGTACTTATATAGGAGAGCAGACCTGTCCTGTAATATACTGCACTTATATAGGAGAACAGACCTGTCCTGTAATATAATGCACTTATATAGGAGAGCAGACCTATCCTGTAATATTCTACCCTTATATAGGAGAGCAGACCTGACCTGTAATATACTGCACTTATATAGGAGAGCAGATCTATCCTGTAATATACTGCACTTATATAGGAGAGCAGACATGTCCTGTAATATACTGCACTTATATAGGACAGCAGACATGTCCTATAATATACTGCCCTTATGTAAAAGAGCAGATCTATACTGTAATATACTACACTTATATAGGAGAGCAGACCTGTCCTGTAATATACTGTACTTATATAGGAGAGCAGACCTATCCTGTAATATACTGTACTTATATAGGAGAACAGATCTGTCCTGTAATAGACTGCACTTATATAGGAAAGCAGGCCTGTTCTGTAATATACTGCACTTATATAGGAGAGCAGACCTGTTCTGTAATATACTGCACTTATATAGGAGAGCAGACATGTCCTGTAATATACTGCACTTATATAGGGGAGCAGGCCTGTCGTGTATTATACTGTACTTATGTAGGAGAACAGACCTGTCCTGTAATATACTGCACTTATATAGGAGAACAGACCTGTCCTGTAAGATACTGTACTTATATAGGAGAGCAGACCTGTTCTGTAATATACTGCACTTATATAGGAGAGCAGACCTATCCTGTAATGTGCTGCACTTACATAAGAGAGCAGACCTGTCCTGTAATATACTGCACTTATATAGGAGAGCAGACCTATCCTGTAATATACTGCACTTATATAGGAGAGCAGACCTGACCTGTAATATACTGCACTTATATTGGAGAGCAGACCTATCCTGTAATATACTGCACTTATATAGGAGAGCAGACCTATCCTGTAATATACTGCACTTATATAGAACAGACCTGTCCTGTAATATAATGCATTTATATAGGAGAGCAGACCTGTCCTGTAATATACTGCACATATATAGGAGAACAAACCTATCCTGTAATATACTGCACTTATATAGGAGAGCAGACCTATCCTGTAATATACTGCACTTATATAGGAGAACAAACTTATCCTGTAATATACTGCACTTATATAGGAGAACAGACCTATCCTGTAATATACTTCACTTATATTGGAGAGCAGACCTGTCCTGTAATATACTGCACTTATATAGGAGAGCAGATCTGTCCCTGCAATATATTGTTCTTATAGAGGATAGTATATTCAAGGAAACCCAGGTGAAGGTGTTAGCTAACAGGATCAGAGTTTTCCTAAGGCTGAAATGCAGTAGCAGTGTTAGAACAGTCAGCTTGTAATATTACATGAAAATGCCAAAACTACTTCAAATCCTTTACCTACTGTTACAGGATAAGTTTAGGTATGAAGCCTCCCATATATGCGTAGTTATTGTACTGCACTATGGCTTCTGGATATGCACCTATAGTGATCTCATGTCAAGAACAAGGATGCTGACATCTCACATGTATTTATGTTTTTTTTACCACAACTAGTTTATGATTTATACCCAGGTCTTGGTGAGACAGTTGCAGATCCTTAGGTGATGTGCTCTTTTGTGGTGATCCCTACTGTGGTTCCACCAGGGGCAGACTGAGAACTTAAAGTGGTCCTGGAAAAAATACTAAAAGTGGCCCCGTTTGGTAGTCGGGTCCAAGTTGATGGAAAGCAAGGCCAGCAATACCATATTGTGGCACATTATACCACCCCAACAGAGCCGAATACCACACTCCACCACAAAATACTGCCAGCAGCACAAAATACATCCCTAAAAATTTCCACTGGCTGGCCATGAGGAGGGCTCAGATGGCCCCCTGAGCATCAGCCCACCAGGAAATTTCCCTGTAAGGTATATGGCCAATCCGACCCTGGGTTCCACTTAGGCTTCATTCACATCAGCAATAGAAGCTCTGCCGCAGGTTTGGTTAAAAAATTTGGACAAAATAATGGAGTGTCCACCTAATAAAATGACAGGTTCCATTATGTGAAACTGCTGGACTCTATCAGCGGAGTCTATTAGGTGCCATTGGTGTCTGTCATATGGCAGATTTGTGTCTTCCTGGCATTTTATTTGTCTGCTCCTATGATGGAACAGGAAATTAGGACCAAAGCTTTACTTTATCTAGTTGGAAATTTCTTACTTCAGATCCGTTCCTAAGAGATCTGGGTTGCGGATAACATAGTCTTGATTACAGATCCCACAGAGAATATAACCCAGCTCTCCTATACTCACCACTCCTCTTACTTCAAGTAACTACTCTTACTACTAGTAAGATTTGACAATAATATACCAGACAGAAAGCACTTGTGCTGAGAAAAAACGATTTTATTTTTAATAAGAGGTTAATTAAAATAAATTAAATAATAACAAAAACTCTCAGATGATGTCTTCACATTATCTCCAGCTCTGTAGGTCTGGTGTCAGATGCCTGGTTACTGCTAGTTTTTACAAGGTTTCAGATGATGGAAGATGGTAAGTCCAATACTATCATTTTTTATGATCTGGTGGAACTGTTTGGGATGTTAATTCCTTTACTCCAATGTCTTGATATTGCAGCAACCGAAAATTGCACTGAGGAATTCAGATTTTCGGTCCTCTGTTTTTCTGTTGTAGTTCCGTCTGAGGCATTTTGGAATCCACCACTTTCTTCTCTCATAGATATTCTCACTTAATCCAATGATGTTCTCTTGCTTGTCTGCATCTCTATTCTCTTCCTCGCCATCCTGTATCCACTCTCCTTCCTCGCTCACCTCATCTTCCTCCTCAGGAATGGTCTCCAGACTGGGCCAAAAGACCTCTCCAAATTGAGAAGGCCAGAATGTTTGCTGTGCCTCCTCGATCTTCTTCCTCCATATCACATCTGGGTACTCCACACTCTACATACTGACCACGTAAAAACTGCTTAGCAACACTGCAAATACTCTACTGTCAACTACAACCCTCAATAGAATGTTAGCTCTGCAGCTCCTTATATAATGTGTCTGATGTCACAATGTCCAAAGAACCAAAGATGGACAGCCAATCAAATTGTCTCATATTTGTATGTGGTTAGACATCTCAAACTAAATACAATTTTTAGTTATTTCTCAGACAATCAACAACCATATAAATATATGAACATTTCCTCAACTTTAATCATAAGTTCCCTATACTAGAAAACATTGTGCTGTGAATAATAATAGCAGAAGCATAATTAAAAAATCGAGTACTCCCTGACCTCCTCCTCTTGTATCAGATTGTATATAAGATATGCCTTCTTTTCAAAGGCGCATACCTTCTCTGTCACTATCACCAAGGAGAGTTGTCAGTAAGTGGGGGATGTTTATAGTGGGTAACGTCAAGTCTTTAAATAGTCCCTCCCAAACCACTCTTTGTCCATGCTTCCGCTACTGCACAGGTCCTCAATCTATAAGGGGTATTTGGAATATCCTAGCACCCATAAATGTTTTATTGCTATTTGCCAGGGCCTCTGGATTTTCAACGTAATCACCGTCCTCAGGATGGCAATATAGTTAAATGCTGCGGCGGGGCACAGGAGCGATATCTAGTGTCTGTAGCCTATCAGAGGTCATAACTATCATTGCACCTCCTAAGCGGGCTGCATGTAAATCAAGAAACATAAGTACTGACATAAGAACATCAAATGCTTTATTTTAAACAATTTCATTTAAAGTTCAAGCTTTATACCAATATAAACACACTGTTGAGAGACACCTCAAAACACTCTATGATGTCACTAGATGCAGTAGACTGGGTTTCAATACAACCAACCAGCTCACCGGATTGCCTCCACTGGATCCGGTTTTGGGCTCCCAGAATAGCTGCTGGAAAGACTGGATAGTCTTCCAGGAGGAGGATAATGCTGAGTGGACAAAATACATCTGGTCTGGGACTAAGGAGACCTTCTCTGAGTTGTGTGACTTCTTAATGTAAACTGGATTAATCTGAGATTTACACATGAGATAGAGGAGAATTCCCTCCGTTTCTGTATGTGTGTATCTTTAGGAGGCCAGATAACAGTATTCAAACTACTTTGTATCGGAAGAAAATGGCAAGTAGCAGTCTGTTATAGTGGAATAGCTTTCATCCCTATCCACTGAAAAGGGGTATTTAGAGAGGACAATTCCTTAGAGTAAGACGCAGTTGCTCTGGGGATGGGTTCTTTAGAGATGAGTCTAAGGCATTGCAACTGAGGTTTCAGGATAGAGGCTACCCGGATTATACCATCAAACCAGCATATGAGGGGCAAGTAGGAGGCCATGGGATCAACTGCTGAGAGGACAGGGATCTAACAGAAATAAAAGGCTCAAACGATTTGCGTATCATAGGGACATTTAACTCTCAGAAAACATGATACGACGAATTATCTCTAGATACTGGGTACTTCTGACAACAGATCCCAAGTTGACTGACTCACATAGTATGAGACCTCAGATCACATATAGAAGGGGAAGAAACATTAAGTACAGATTAGTGAAGAGTTATTTTAATTCCCTGCTCTAGGATCAGACTTGACTATCCAGACGCAGTTTGGGGACCTTCCGCTGTATTGAATCTAAGGCCAGCAAATATATCCAACCTTTAAATTTTTTATCCATCCAAATACCGGAAAGATATATGAGAGCAGGTCTTTTGTAACTAGAACACCAGAGAGGTAGTATACCTCTGTGCCTGTAAAAGTGTAATCTTCTGTACATTGGAAAATGGATTCAAAAATTTCATACACGCATTCTGGAATATACTGCAGATATAAAAAAGGAGCGTGATAAACTGGTCGCTAGACATGTTAACGATCATCACAATAACCCTCCTAGAATCAAGTAGAATCACCCATGAGGTAATAGTGTGAGGAAGTGGACTTGGATTTCCACCAATCAGGGAGGAGCACTTGCTATAAATAGCAGCATCTGCCTGCTCTGTTCATCCTTGGTTATTGACATATGTAGAAGCCTTTGTCGCAGACAGGTGGTGTAGGTCCACTGGTCCACTAAATGCAGAAGTGTCATCTAAAAGATATCATGGTATTCACCCTTTAACCATCTATACAGTGAAATGGACAGTTCTGCATGGAATCCCCAGACTGCAACACCAGGAATAGTTTTCATTAGCAACAGCTTATGTGAGGCTGGACAGATGACACCAGGAATATGGTAGCACATTGGCAATCAGAAATCATGGGCAGGCAGAGCATGTTCTCAATGAAAAACATGCTGGGATCAAGGCTGGCAGAGTCTTGACCGAACAGTAGACAGGCAGAAGGTCTGAATATATGGCAGAGAAGTCAATATAGGATTAACAGGACACCCTAGCTGCTAAAAACTAGATTTTTGTACTCACTGTAAAATCTGTTTCTCTTCCGTTCATTGGGAGACACAGGCTTGACCATGGGTTTAGCTGCTACCACTAGGAGGCGGACACTAAGCACAAAAGTGTGAGTTCCTCCCACCAGCTATACCCAACCTACAGGGACTAAGCTAAAACAGTTTAGTGCAAAAGCAGTAGGAGAAACAACAACACAGGAACAGAACAATGTACAAACCCAGAACCACATAGGCCAACAGGCCCGAGAAGAAAGTGTGGGAGCTGTGTCCCCCAATGAAAGGAAGATAAACAGATTTTACGGTGTGTACAAAAATCTAGTTTTCTCGTCCGTCTCATTGGGGGACACAGGCTTGACCATGGGACGTTCTAGAGAAGTCCCAAGGGTGGGCCAAAAGAAGAATCCTCCGGACAATCAAGACACCCCCGTCTGCAGGACTCTACGCCCCAGAGAAGCGTCAGAGGACGCAAAGGTATGCACTCTGTAAAACTTTGAAAAAGTGTGCAATGACAACCAGGTAGCCACCTTGCACACTTGAAGAGCGGAAGCTCCATGATGGACTGCCCAAGAGGCCCCCACTACCTGAGAGGGGGGAGCAGTGACCCGGAAGGGCGGGGCCCGGTCCTTGACGCGATACGCTTCCACAATGGCCAACTGGATCCATCGGGAAATGGAAGTTTTGGACGCAGCGAGCCTGCGTCTCGGTCGGCCATGGGCCCCACCGCTCACAGATCGCTCGGAACACTTGCGGATGAAGAGCCCATTTGCTGGGATCGAGCCGTTCCCTGCTGAGGAAGTCGGCGATCCAGTTGTCCACCCCTGGTATGTGGACCGCTGAGATTGCCGGGACTAACGGGAATGCCAACTGGGTCGGGTGGACCCACGGGAAGGCGGCACAATAGTAGACCGCAGAAGGGGCTGGGCCTTGATTTGATACAAGCCCCATCCGGACACAACTGCCGGAAGCCGGGGCGTAACCATGTTGTAGCCCCCGCGGGAGGCGGCATAATAGGATGCAGGAAGAGAGCCGGGGTCTCATTTAAAAACAATCCCCGGCCTGACAGAACTGCTGGAGGCGGTGCGCACGAATCTAATGGGGACCGGAATAAGGCAAGGGTCCTCCCTCAGTGTAACTGGCCAGCGCTGACCCCCCATTGACGGCGATTCCAACTACATGATCGTTGGTAAGGTATAGGGGAGCATGAGATGAGGCTTAAGGGGGGAGAGGGAGAAGAGGTAGTATTGGGGGGTGAGACTATGTCACATACTCACCCTCCGAAGTTTTCTGCCCCCCCGGCTCCAGCCGGGTCACCACCTTCGGCGTGCAGCCTCTTGGGGAGGGTGGCTATGCCGGTAACAGAGGGGACTTGGCTGGACGGAACCATGGTGACCCGATAGCTGGCCCTGGTCCTCTTTGCCTTCTGGAGAATGGGGAACGTGCAGTGGGCTTGGTGACCCTCTGGACTTCCCTCTCCTGAGTGGGGAGGCAGGCAGTTAAGGCTGCCTGCGATTCCTTTCCTAGAAAGAAGAAAAAGTAAAAAAATGTAAAAAGAAAAAATGTAAAAATATAAAAAAATGAAAAAGAACTGCAGACCTGCAAAGCAGGAAGGTCTGCCTCCTATGGACACTAAGCTAAAACTGTTTTAGCTTAGTCCCTGTAAGGGTATAGCTGGTGGGAGGAGCTCACACTTTTGTGCTTAGTGTCCGCCTCCTAGTGGCGGCAGCTACACCCATGGTCAAGCCTGTGTCCCCCAATGAGACGGACGAGAAAGGCACAAATACAACTTTATTGCTCAGACAATGGCCACTGGTGGAAAGGCTCTAAAAAACTTTGATCCAGATGGGCATTAGTTGGCGCACACACATTCAAAAGAGACTGCACAAAGCAGGAAGAGAGCAAAGGACTTTGTAAGAGAGCCACTACAGCAAACTACAAGATGTTTAGACATACAACCCCTGGCAAAAATTATGAAATCACCAGTCTCTAAGGATGTTCCTCGAGTTGTTTAATTTTGTTGAAAAAAAACAGATCATAGACATAACAAAAAAACTAAAGGCATTTCAAATGGCAACTTTCTGGCTTTAAGAAATACTAAAAGAAATCAAGAAAAATAATTGTGGTAGCCAGTAACAGTTACATTTTTAGAACAAGCACAGGGAATAAATTATGGAATCACTCAATTCTGAGAAAAAAATTATGAAATCATGAAAAACAAAAAAAAACAAAATAACACTCCAACACATCACTAGTACTTTGTTCCACCACCTCTGGCTTTTATAGCAGTCTCTGAGACATTGACTTAATGAGTGACAAACAGTACTCTTCATCAATCTGGCTCCAGCTTTCTCTGATTGCTGTTGTCAGATCAGCTTTGCAGGTTGGAGCCTTGTCATGGACCATTTTCTTTAACTTCCACCACAGATTTTCAATTGGATTGAGATCCGGACTGTTTGCAGGCCATGACATTGACCTTATGTGTCTTTCTTCAAGGAATGTTTTCACAGTTTTTGCTCTATGGCAAGATGCATTATCATCTTGAAAAATGATTTCATCATCCCCAAACATGCTTTCGATAGATGGGATAAGAAAAGTGTCCAAAATATCAATGTAAATCTGTGCATTTATTGAAGATGTAATGGCAGCCATCTCCCCAGTGCTTTTACCTGACATACAGCCCCATATCATCAATGTGGAAATTTGCATGTTTTCTTCAGACAGTCGTCTGCATAAATCTCTTTGGAACGGCACCAAACAAAAGTTCCAGCATCATCACCTTGCCCAATGCAGATTCGAGATTCATCACTGAATATGACTTTCATCCAGTCATCCACAGTCCATAATTGCCTTTCCTTAGCCCATTGTAACCTTGTTTTTTTTCTGTTTAGGTGTTAGTGATGGCTTTCTTTTAGCTTTTCTGTATGTAAATACCATTTCCTTTAGGAGGTTTCTTACAGTTCGGTCACAGACATTGACTCCAGTTTCCTCCCATTTGTTCCTCATTTGTTTTGTTGCACATTTTCTGTTTTCAAGGCATGTTGCTTTAAGTTTTCTGTCTTGACGTTTTGATGTCTTCCTTGGTCTACCAGTATGCTTGTCTTTAACCACCTTCCCATGTTGTTTGTACTTGGTCCAGGTTTTAGACACAGCTGACTCTGAACAACCAACATCTTGTGCAACACTGCATGATGATTTACCCTCTTTAAGGAGTTTGATAATCCTCTCCTTTTTTTCAATTGACATCTCTGGTGTTGGAGCCATGATTCCATAATTTTTTCCTCAGAATTGAGTGATTCAATAATTTATTCCCTGTGCTTGTTCTAAAAATGTAACTGTTACTGGCTACCACAATTATTTTTCTTGTTTTCTTTTAGTATTTCTTAAAGCCAGAAAGTTGCCATTTGAAATGCCTTTAGTTTTTTGTCATGTCTGTGATCTGTTTTTTTTTTCAACAAAATTAAACAACTGAAGGAACATCCTCAGAGACTGGTGATTCCATAATTTTTGCCAGGGGTTGTAGATGATGGTCAAGGAGGCCCAGAGCAGAGAGAACAATGAAGAAAATGAAGCACACAGGGAGAGAGGGACGTAGGCCCAATGTACTAGGCGTGTGACAGCCATTTGTTCCTTGTGAACATCTCACAAAGAGAAAGTCACAGAGTAATGAGCAGAACCACAGTCAGGAGCAGCAGAACATCTAGAGCTGGCCTGAAGTTTCCAGTTAGCTGTATACACCACTCTCTGAGAAAAGAGATTTATGGCCAGCAACTGGAATAGACTTTTGGTAGTACTTTTAATTGATTTTAGCTATCGAATGACAGATGCAGTCCAAAGCAGTAAACAGTCCTTTATATAATCTTGTGCGATGCAGCTGTCACCGGACAGATAAATCAGTGCTACAAAAAGTCTTTGTTTTGCCCCAGCCTAACACCTCACCTCCCACAGCTGGCGATCTATGGAGACATGGAGCTGCACAAACTGCTAAAAAATCTGTATCAAAGAGCCAATACTCGTGTTATTCTGTCTGCGTTTAAAGGGAATCTGTCACCAGCTCCCTCCCTGTCCAAACACATAGCTGTGGTTTACCTGATCAACCCTTTGAGGCCATGGCCATTTTCCTTTTTTTCATTTTCCACTCCCCATCTTCCCGAAGACATTAATTTTTTATTTTTTTTCCTTTTTACATAGCTGCTAGGAGGGCTTGTTTTTTGCTGGACAAGTTGTATTTACTAGTAGCACCATTTAATATTGCATACGAGGTAGTGGGACACTGGTTAAAAAAATTGCAAATGGGGTGGAATTGAAAAAAAACACTCTTCCTTCAGTTTTATGGGTTTTGTTTTTTACAGTGTTCCCTATGTGGTAAAACTGACCCATGCCCTTCATTCTCTGGGTCAGTACGATTACAGCGATACCACATTTATATAGTTTTTTTTTTTTTAATCTGGTGCTCTCCGGAGCTCCCAGAGAAATGAATGGAGTGGCGGCACGTATTCCCGACCAGCCGCTCCGTCCATTTCAGGGGGCTGCACCGGGTACGGGCCCTCATTCTCGTGACCCCCACTTATCTGATACTTGTTATAACCAGAATACACCTTTACCTGTGGCAGCTTCGGATCCTTCATAGGGACTGAACCTGCCAGGTGGATTGATAATGGCGATTGGGGGGAGCCGTTCCAGCCACGGGAGCGCAGAGCTCCTGGGTTTTCAGTGCTCACATGGCATGGTCACATTTGAACATGGCATCTAAGGGGTGATCGGTGTTATTTTCATCACAGATATTAGCCCCATAAAAGAAGAGGAAGGAAGGACCTTATGTACAATATATCCACATACCTCCCAAGTGTCCCTCTTTTGGAGGGACAGTCCCTCTTTTTGACCCATGTCCCTCTGTCCCTCTTTTATCCTTAAATGTCCCTCTTTTTGACCTGGAGGATTAATGCTTAAATGTGCATTAATAAATTTACTAAATTGCTCCTTACTAAAGTGTCTATACCTATAAATTAGATCAGAACTTCATTATTTGGTGTAATTTGGACCTCAAAATATCTATAATCTGATGATTTATGAGCTCATATTTATATGGACAATGAAGCACAAGAAATAAAATTGCCGCAGGGGCTCCAGAAATTATGCTTTGGGCGGAGTTAGAGGGGTGGCCTAGTATGAAAAAAAACTGCCGTGATTGCGGGGCACACATTGTCCCTCTTTGCAATTTTCAAAAGTTGGGAGGTATGTATCCAGTATTTATATATACGTTTGCCGCTCGGGTTTATTTTCTCATCATGTATACTAAAAATTACACACATATCACACATAACATAGGACGTCTTTATAACATAATTATAACTTACAAAATTGCATTTCACTGAAATGAAAAATACTTTAATAGGTAATTATTTTTTCCTTCCTCTATGAGAGTGAGAGTGAGTGAACTATACACTCTGAAGAGAGGATAAACGCGAAAAATTGTAACCGACCCGTGCAACCTTCCGTAACTCTATTCCAACCTGCCTATAAAAATGAAAGCGGAAATCCTATTGGTTGCTATGGGCGACGCCTGCCATAGATCTCAGAACTGCTATAGCGCTGTTTATTTTTGGTTTGTTCATTTGCATAAAGTTCCTCCAAAAAGAAAAAAAAGACGTAAATAACCTGTGGTCGTCCCATAATGCCCTACCCGGAAGTAGTAATACAGGAAGCACATGGTGGTTGAGGAGGAGGAGGACGTGTGCTGTGAGTCTGAGCCGTGACTGCGTGCATCATGGTGAACCGCAGCAGCCAGCTCCTGGCTCTTATTCACCAGCATCTCCTGCAGAATGGATACTGCAAGGCAGCTAGAGAGCTGCAGATAGAGAGCGGAGAGGTAACGCTGCCCTCACCTGTCATGCTGACATCTCCGGCTTAACGGTCCAGGCTGGGGTTAAGATCGCGTGACATGAGCAACATTTTTGTAGTGTTTTTTTAATGTTCTTTTATCTTTAGGTTTTTTATGTTGACAGTTGCTGTATTGTTGCCATGATGTGCTTTATTGTGTGGGCTGTCCATCTTATGATCATTCCAGGTCATCAACGCTACTTTTACATCTGCGGCATGGGTTACAGCAGAGAACAACCTGCTGGAATTCTCCAGATCCGCCACTGCCAGATGTCTGTTGGCCCCATTCAGTATAATAGGGTCTGGTGGAGACCCGGCCGCTTTCCGGCAAAAACGCTGAGAATCGAATCACAGTGTCGCAGATGTGAAGGTTACCTGAATCTTGTGAGAGTGATATTGCAGATTGGTCAGTGGGATTTGCTTAGTGATGACCTATCCTTAAAGGGAACCTGTCATCTCCAAAAAAACCCCTGAACTAGAGTAAGCGTTGTATAGCGTAAGTGATGCTGAATCCGAACATGTAATTTTTATCTTCGTACTCACTTGCATTCTGACACTGTGCTCTGACAAACCAGCAGTAAAATACACTCACTGGACTCCGGTGCTCACTCACATAATGGAGAGGACTCAAAGAAGAGTCCACTGAGTGCATTTTACTGCAGGTTTGTGGGAGCACAGCGTCAGAATGGAAGTGAGTATGAAGATAAAACTTACATATTCGGATTCAGCATCACTTACAGTATACACCGCTTACTCTAGTTCAGGGGGTGTTTCGGTGATGACAGGTTCCCTTTAAAGGAGTGTCCCATCTTTCAGTTTCCGTGGCGAGATGAGAAACCAGCTGGCTGAGTTTATGGAAACTGCCAAGTGGGCTGACACTCTGCATTTTTTCTGTAACTCCCTTTGCAGTGAGTTAAAGCTCCGCAAATAGCATAGAAAAACAAGCTACGCTGCTTCTGTGACCCCTGAGTTAGGCCCCATGCACATGACCGCATGCGTTTTGTGATCTGCAGCGCGTGTTGCATCTGCATATTTTGCACACCCACTGACGTCTGTCTTTTCAGGGAACGGACATACGGATGCACGAAATGTGGACCATGGACCTATTGAAAATAGTGGGTCGATAAAAAAAAAAATGCAGATGGCACTCAGACCTGCTGTTTGAGGATTGCTAAACGGATACGGTTGTGTGCATGGAGCCTTAGGGAAACTTCATAGCTTGCTGCATAGATGCTGTTTCCATAGCTCGCATTGAAGGGTTATTCTTATATTAGACAATGGGGGTATATCTCTAGGATATGCCCCCATTGTCTTATAGGTGTGGGTCCCACCGTTTAGACCCGCACCTATATCGAGAATGGAGCCCCTAAAGTAAAGGAGGGCACACCGCGAATGCGCAGCCGCCCTCCATTCATTTCTGTGGGGTCGGCGAAAATAGCCAAGCACTGGCTCGGCCATTTCCGTCGGCTCCATAGAAATGAATGGGAGCAGTGGCTGAAGCGGGGAGCTGAGCCTGGTGGTGGCCGGACCCCGGGAAACCTGGGGTCCTCCAGGCGCAGCGCTCCCCGCTCCAATCTCGATATAGGTGCAGGTCCCAGCGGTGGGACCCGCTCCTATAAGACAATGGGGGCATATCCGAGCGGTATGCCCCCATTGTCTAAGATGAGAATACCCCTTTAACTGCAATGGGTGTGAAGGAAACCGTGGAGCACCGGTCTGCCCCTCAGTTTCCATAAGCTTGGTCATCTGGGGTCAGTGCTTGGCTCCATCTCACCATGGCAGCGGCAAGATGGGACACCCCTTTAAGGATAAATCACTAGACTCAGACTGGAGGGCAGCTTCCAATGATGTACATATAGCAGTGCGTACAGTAGTAACACAATACTTGGACATGTTGGGACTTGTATTTTCTGTACCAGTAGCTTTTGCTGTATTGTTATATAGTTTTTATAGGCTTCGTGTTGGACAGTAACACTCTTTAAGGGGATGGTCCCATTACTTTCAGTGCGTTTTTTTTTTCCGCTTGTTTTTTGTTTTTTTATGCTTTTTAACCAATGGTTGTTCACTTCAGTACAAAGGTGCATGTTCAGCTCAAGGTTTTTGGCACGGAAAGTGCATCACAAACCACATGGACTTTTTTTATGCTTCCCATTCATTTCAAAGGGAGATTCGGCGCAGATTCCGCCCCTATATAGAGCACGCTACTTCTTTTTCCCACGTTAAAAAAAAAAAAAAAAAGTAGCACTTGCTTTTTTTTTTTTTTCAAGTTGATTTAGGGGCAGACACACTTCAAAAGTGTATTTGCAGTTAATTGGTCTTATTTTGGTCCTTCTCAAAATTTTGGGAAAAATTGCTGTGAATCTCGTAATTGACAGCAGTGTTTAAAGGGGTTATCCAGTTATAATTTTGTCATCTCATCTCGCCCACAGTGGTGAGTCATACAAAAGTGCGCGACCGTACTGGTTGTGCGCTGTGCTCCCAGTGTAATGTAGCAGCACCTCCAGAATCATGTACTGTACATTGAGCACGTGATTCTATCCCTGTTTCACCCCACAATGCTCATGGATGCTGCATGCCCGCTCTGGCGGTCTGAATAACCGGATAACCCCTTTAATAGTAACCTGTTATGGCAGCCAGTGCAGGCTCCAGTAGGTTTTCTAGAATATTATAGAAAATGTTATATATTTTTTAAAGGGCTTGTTCACGACAGTTATGATTGATCATTATGGGATGTAAAGAATAACTAGCCATACATAGGCACAGTGATTGCTTGATAATAAAGACTTCTCTTTTCTTTTTTTCTTTTTTTTTTCTCCCCTGTACAGAAGTTCATTTCACCGAAGGTGTCTCTCAAACAGATCTTCAGGCACTGGAACTCGTAAGTCATTGTCACCCTACCGTGAACTTAAAGGGGTTCTCCAAGTGATATTTATTGGTGCCAATCTGATATTCTGAGGATAGGTCATCAATAAATATAACTTGGAGAACCCCTTTAAAGGGGTTTTCCAGTTACACGAAAAAGATAACAGCATTCAACCTTACTGCATTATATGTCAGAAGATGAAGTTCTGGTTGCAGTTTGACTCCTCCAGAGTAATTGTGATATGTGACCCACGCCCTTGGAGTCATTTATCAAACTGGTGTAAAGTAGAACTGACTTAGTTGCCCATAGCAACCAATCAGATTCCACCTTTTATTTTTTGACAGCTCCTTTGGAAAATAAAAGGAGGAATCTGATTGCTATGGGCAACTAAGGGTGATGAAACCCAGTGCAGTTCTGACATGCATTCAGGATGCAGTTTTTCATTGTAGCTGTCTGGAATGAGTTAAATCATTCCTACTGTGCAGAACACTAGGGGTTAACTAGGCTGCTGAACTGGCTAAATTCAAAACTGCATCCTGAATGCATGTCAGAACTGCACTGTGTGCCAGCACCCTTGGGCTACATGCACATGACCGTATGTGTTTCCACCCTGGTGAAAGACTCTTGGGGAGTATCTGTAGGCCTCTCCTTCTCTTCCCAGCTCCAGCATCACAGATCCAAGCCTGCTTGAAGCCCTGATAGGAAATTCCCGCCCTAAGGACTCATTCATGTTTCCATTTTCACACGGTTGCATGTCTGTACCCGTTGATTTAAATGTGTTCACACATCAGTATTTTTTTAACTGACTGGTTCAGTAAAAAAAAAATCACGGAGACATTCACTACTTTGGGCTGTGATGCAGACCAAACACACCCCTTGAAGTCTATAGGTCCATAAAAAAATCACATGGATGGCATCCGTGGTGCGTCCATTTTTCACGGAAGACAGATAGGAAATGATCATGAAATTAATTTTAAGCTGAGCAACATCCGTGGATTACAAATGACACATAGACCATCCACAGATCCTTCATGGGCGTCTTCACGAGTTTAAGAAGGACGCTTTTTTACATATGTAATACTGACATGGAAATGTGAACAAGGCAGTAGACACAATTATTGCTGAAATCACGTCCACAGGGCAGGGTCCAGGAAAATGAGCAGAACACCGCCCTCAGAGGCAAGGCCTCAGATGTCGATATGTTATCAGGATAGGGACATGGTGGAAAAGGTCATGTGACTGTGATGGAGTGCAGGGGAACAGGAATTACAGATAAGCAATCACTATTAGTAAGTGATAAAGTGTTGTGTTCTGTCAATCGATGCTGAAAATTGCAAAACCGGAATACCACCAAAATATGGGGCTGTCACGTTGAACGTGCAAAGGTGATCCCATAGTGGTAGATTGTGCGACTGCTGTGGTGTTCCTGGAGAATGCGGTGCCAACCAGGTTGGCTGCATCCCTTTTTTTGAGTTGGTGGTAAGAAACCGCACGGATCAACCACTTGTCCTAGCTACATCAGAAGAGGGCTTCATTTTAATCTTTACTATGAGACCCTCCCCTCATATCTACTGTATGTACGCCCCTGGCTCTAGAATTCATCAGCAATGTAAGTTTCTAGTGTTTCTACATGTCTATTGTTCCTGGAGTAACAGGGAGGGTGCCACTCATCAGTGGTGGTCCTAAGGTTTGAATCTCCACTTACCGCATGTTGACAGCCTAGCCTACATTTAGGCCATCAATGACTTTTACTGGAAAATCCCTTTAAGACCTAACATTGTTGTATTGGCAGAGCATAAAATATGAGATGATTAACCGCTTGATGAACTCTGCTGTACATGTACAGTGGAAGTCGTATTTTTAACCACTTCCCTATTGCTGTATGACTATATACGTCGGTGGTAGGGTTTTTAAAGATGGCTCCCTCTCCAGAGTGGCGTGGACTCCATAACCACTGAGTGCCTGCTTTTTCACACAGCAGACACCCAGGGCTAATATCACAACAAGATGTGGCCCAAAAGGTCAAAGCGAACCAACATACAATGCACATCCAAATATAAAATGAATAAAGATATGTTTATTGGACAAACAATACACACATAGATTAAAAATTGTATCCAATAATCAAGTGCTGGTACAATACAGCTAGCACTGAAACAGGAACCACCCAGGTCAAAAGATCAGACCAAACATGTATAGTCCGGGAGGGTATATAAAATCCATATGGGCGTAAGAAATATCAAGCAAATAAATGATAATGCAGGATCTCTGTATTGCAAGCAATACTTGATCCCATAGATAAAAATTATGGAGCCCCCGGATCAATATGGCATTCCTGAAAAGAATGGAGCAACCATCCCACGTGTATGTCCAGCTTCCTCAGACCCCTGATGGTCGATTTACAGTTTTTTCGGCATTTCACACCTCTCCCACCCCCCCAAAAAAAAAGTCTTACACACACCAAAATAGTATCAATGAAAAGATTACATCGCCCCACAAAAAATGAGCCCTCTCTGTAGACATAACTCTAAAAAAGTTATGGGGTTCAGAATATGGCAAACCAAATAATTTTTCAATTTTGTTTTTTTGAAGGGGTTGTCTCACTTCAGCAAATGGCATTTATTATGTAGGGGAAGTTAATACAAGCCACTTACTAATGTACTGCGATTCTCCATATTGCCTCCTTTACTGGCTGGATTCATTTTTTCCATCACATTATACACTGCTCGTTTCCATGGTTACGACCACCCTGCAGTTCAGCAGTGGTGGCTGTGCTTGTACACTATAGGAAAAAGCACCAGTCTGTGTGCGTACTGACCTGGAAAATCAAGGTAACGGTTCAGTTTTACCATATGGGGATGGGGAATGCTGTGAAACTCATAAAACTGGCTTAATTGCGTTTTTTTTTTTTTTTTTTATTCCACTCCTTTTGGAATTTTTTCCAGCTTCCCACTACATCGCGTGTGCAGTATTAAATGGTGCTTATCCCCCCCAAAAAATAAAGGCAGTGAATGAAAAAGCAGTTAAGGCTGGTACTCTCTGGAGCGAGTGTCATATCTGTCGAGTGCCAGCTGTTTCACACAGTAGACAGTAGTAGGCAATAATGCCGGTCTTCGTCATTTAACCTCTTCCGATGCCATGGTGCCAGCTCCCCCTCCACTGTGTGGTTATTGGGGTAGCCGTTGATTGTTTCTGAAAGCCATGGTCTCTGAAAAAGTGTTTTTAGAGCTGTAGTTCCTGTGGAGCCCTGCGGGTGGCATGGCGACACAAGAACATAGCAAATCTGCAAAGCATTGCATTAGCAATGTATTGTAATCTAATGATTGCTTCTTAGGTCTCATTCACACGACCATTTTTCGGCCGTTCCGTGCATTCCCGATGCATGGGCACCATCTGTGCGGCTGCCGTAACTGGTCCAGACCATTCAACTTCAATGGGCCTGTTATCCGTCCGCATCCGTTCAGAGAGAAACGCCACGGAAGAACTCCGTAGTGCTTCTGTGGGCTTCCATGCTTCCGTTCTGCAATGACCTTTCAGATTGCGGACCCATTCAAGTGAATGAGTCTGTGATGTGAGGTGCGCACGGCCGGTACTTGCATATTGCGGAGTGTGCATGAGGCCTCGTAGTCAACTAATGTGACTTAAAAAAATAAATAGTAATAAAAATTAGCATATAAGCATTGTTGTGTCCCAAAAAGCTCAAACTATTACAATGAAAATGTATTTATCCATTATGGTGAATAAAAAAAAAAATCAAAGACTGATTCACCAGTTTTTTGTTACTTCACCTCCTAAAAAAATAAAGTAAAAATTGATCAAAAAGTCATACACACTCCAAAATGGTATCAATAAAAACTATAGACCGTCTCGCAATAAATTGAGTCCACAGACAGCTCCGTACAAATATAAGGAAAGGGTAAGGCCTCATGCACACGAACGTATTTTGTTTCCGTGTCCATTTCGTTTTTTCTTTTGCGGTAGGATATGGACCCATTCATTTCAATGGGTCAGCAAAAAATGCTGACAGCACACTGTGTGCTATCCGCATCCGTATGTCCATTCCATAGCGCCGCAAAAAAATAGAACATGTTTTATTCTTGTCCGTTTTGCGGACAATTTTTTAGAATGGATCCGCAAAAAAAAAAACGGAAACACAGATGCCATACAGAACGTCATCCGTTTTTTTTTTTTTTTGCGGATCCGCGATTTGCAGACTGCAAAACACATACGGTCGTGTGCATGTAGCCTAATGCTAATCGTGCTGGCCCAGAGAATGAACATAATGGTTCAGTTTTACCACATATGGAACACGTATAAAAAAACAAAAACTCATAAAACTGTGGTGGAATTGTTTTTTTTTTTTTTTGTTTATTTTTAACCAATTTAACCCCATTTGGATTTTTTTTTCCAGCTCACTCCATTGTATGCAGCATTAAATAGTGTCTTTAGTACAATTTGTCCTGCAAAAAAAATAGTTATAGCTCCGTTAAAGAATGGAGTAAAAAAACAAAAAATCGCTTGGTCCTCTAAGAGCTTGTTCACATGGCCGTTGGCCTACGGTGAGTCAACAGTACACGTGCACCGGCCGTGTGCACCCCCACATCACGGATCGCAGACCCACTTGAATGGGTCTGCAATCCCGGAGGTGTGGTGCGGATAGGAACCCCACGGAAGCATTAAAGTCTGTGGTGTTTGTCCATGCCTCTGCCTCGAAAAAAAAAAACTTGTTCTATTTTTTTTGCGATGCGGATAGTCAATTGTGGCTCACAGACTCCATTGAAGTGAATGGTTTTGTGGTCTGCATGCGGAAGCCCCACGGTCTGTGCCCATGCATTACAGACTGCAATTTGTGGTCTGCAGCACGGGCACCGCCGGCCAACGGCCCTGTGATTAAGCCCTAAGGCAGTGTTCCTCAACTCCAGTGCTCGGGGCCCAACTACCGGTCATGATGTGAGAATATCCCACAGAATGAATACCTGAGGTAAGTCCTGATGCACTGATACTAATTATATCACCTGCTCAATACTAAGGAGATCTTGAAAACATGACCGGCAGGTGGGGCCTGAGGACTGGAGTTGAGGAAAACTGCTCTAAGGATTAAAGGGGTTTACCAGATGGCCTTTGGTATCTGCCTGCAATAAAGAATTGGTAAGTACCTGCATGAAAAATCCTGCGCCGCTGCTGCGGTTCCCCCAGCCAGGCTGTATTTACTGGGCTGCAGTTTTGACAACCAGTGACTGCTGCACCAATCACAGGGCTCTTTATTGCACTGCTGAGGTCAGTGGTTGGGAACACAGTGTCCAACCATTAAAAAAATGGTGCAACAGTGCCGTATCTACCAGGATCTATTCCCAAGGGTTGTCAGGTTTCCTCCTGATACTGGACAGCGGTGGAGAATCGTGACAGATTCTGCTGTATTTGATGCAAAGAATATTGCTGACTGTCCCTGCTATGAGTTAGTGGGGGTCTGTTGAGTGCTAGTGTGAATGGTGCTCAATGCTGTAGATGTGAGATTACAAGATATGCGAGGAAGGTCCCCTGTGCTCTTATCCTGCTTAAAGGGAATCTATCACAAAAACCTGTTCTATATTTTATTTATGCTAAAAAAATCTATTATATATTTGTAAGAAATAATAAATAAATAAAAATTCCAATGTGTGAAATATTATAAATAAATATTAGATTTTACCATATTTACCATCTTTGGTCACCAGGGGGAGCTCTGCTGGCCAAATGAGGCTTTGAGCAACCTGTAAGTAGGCATGCTGCAAAAAAGTGGGTGGTACCAATGACATCACCAATTCACACCTTCAGCGGTGACATCACTGCTTCAGCAAGATAAGATGAGACAATGGCTTCGTTACAAAAACACAGATCTCTGCTCCTCCCCCACTGGTCACATGGCTGATTACATCACTAAGGTCCTACAGCCCCAAGAACCTCCATCTACTCTGTTCTGAGTCCTGGGCCGCTCACCCCAGCAGTACACTCAGCAAAAATTGTCTGCACTGCTGGGGTGAGCTGCCATAGAATTTAGAACAGGCAGCCTAATGAAGACAAGGACGCTGCTGCAGGAGTGAGGAGCAGGCACAGTGGGCTTCCCCCAGCAGCAAGGAGGGAGGACCTGGCTGTGTGTTACTGGTGTCATCACAGGGGTGGGCTCACGTCTTCCATTCATTCTCTATAGGGTCGGCAGCGACTGAGGAAACCTATGTACATGCCTGCCGTAAGTGAGGTGCCATTGTGTTGTAAAACCAGACTGTCACACTTTACTTCCAACATGGCAAGCCCCCATGTAAGGCAAGAAAACTGAATTAAAAAAAATTTACACAATTTGAAAAATACATTATGTTAAAACCTGCTTTTGTTATGTTGTAAAACATATCAAAATTTTTTTCTTCGCGATAGTGTCCCTTTAAGGGCGCGGTGACAACATGTATGTGATTGGTGATGATATACAGTTTGGACAAAATGTTGTGCTATATAACACAGTACTAAAGTGATTATTTTCTTATTCCCAGGAAAGAGCAGAAGAGTAAGGGCAGCCAACAGAGTGATGCTCCGAGCAAGAAACCGCGCTTGCAGGATCCCGTCAGCTCTTCTGAATCTTCCGATGATGAGGATAAGGGTAGGAAAGGTTTTGTGTGGTAATCATTGTTTGTAATTGAGCGGCCACTTATTGACCTTCTAGATATGTTTATTACTACTAAGGTGGCCGTGGCAATATGTTGTATAAATTCTTTTATTGTTTTTTTTTTCCCTGTTTTTCTCAGAATTTTTATTTCTTAATTCTTTTTAATTTAGCTCATCCAAAAGGAGCAGATCTGGTGGTCCGAGGCAAGAAGGCTGGCAAGGTAGTTTTTATATATTATTCTTTTTAACCTTGCGTTATTTATATAAACAAATGTTTTTCCCTAAAAAAACTAGCTCAGTCTCTTGCAGTGTGCAGCACTTTTGCTGTGATTGTGCACTAGATCTTTTTTTTTTTTTTTTTTTTTTTTCCCCAATATTTTAGGAAGTATGTGGGAACAGATTTAAAAGGTGCATTTAAAGGGAATGTCACCCAGATTCTGGACCATTTTCTTTAGTAATACTTGATTAGTACTGCAGATAAGGAGTCCAGATCACCATTTTTTATTTTACTACTGACCTTGTTTTCCCGTGGTCGGCGCTCAAAGATGCAGTGATTTTTTTTTTCACGGACCCATAGACTTTAATGCGTGAGCTTGGTCCAAATCACGGATCAAAGTAGTGCATGTCCCTGTTATTTTTTATTTTTTTAACTCTCTCACGGTTAGTAAAAAAAAATACTGAAATGTGCACCAACAAATTTAAATCAATGGGTACGTGTGCTGTCCGCAGAAAACGTGGACAGCACACATCAGTGAAAAACTGAAATGTGAACGAGGCCTTAATCTGTTGGTATAATACAGCCTTATCTGACCAATCAAACCAAAAGTTAGCGTATATAACTAAAGATCTGTGTGTGTAATTGGCCATCTGACCACTGACTGCTCACAAAATGATGTTGAATTTCCTCTATTTGTACACATTGGAGGAGATTTATCATCAAAAATGATGTAAAGAGAAACTGGCTTTGTTGCCCATAGGAAATAATCAGATTCCACCTTTCATTTTTCAGAGCTCCTTTGAAAAATTAAAGGTAAAATCTGGTTGCTATGGGCAACAAAACCAGTTTTCCTTTACAACAGTCTAATAAATCTCCAGCGTTTTGTCTGACTGTTAGGCTTCTTTCACACGTCCATATGTGTTTTCCGTTCCGTTTTTGCGGATCCGCAATATACGGATGATGATCTGTATGTCATCCATGTTTCCGTTTTTTTTTTTTTTTTTTTCCTGATCCATTGAAATGAGTGGTTCCGCATACGGTCCGCAAAAAAAAAACACGGAACGGACATGGAAACAAAATACGGCCGTGTGAATGAAGCCTTAGTTGGTGGAGTGCAATGATTTTGTATCTTTTTTAGCCTAATGCGCATCAGCAACTCTTCTTCTGAGGTTCTCATAAGTCTGCTTTGTTCATGTCATGATACGTGTTCACTAACATGTTGTAAAGATCAGATCCCTGTCATTTAAATAAAACGGGTCACTACTCACCTGATTGTCATCCCATTGATTAAAAACGCTTGACTGTAATTTCACCCTCATATTATTTGCTTAAGGCCCCATTCAGACGGCCGTATTTCACGGCCCGATACGGGGCGTCAAATCCCGGCCTGTGCTGCCCCAGAGGACGGGAGCGCACGGCGTCATTGGTTGCTATGACGCCGTGCGCTCCCTGAGGCCACCGCTGTACAGTGATTATTTCAGGGATTTATTATTTCCGGGATTTCCGTATCGGGCCGTGAAATACGGCCGTCTGAATGGGGCCTTATCCTAAAGGTTCACATACTTCTGGGATCATTTTAGTCAACCAATATTTTTGACTGCTTTGTTTGATTTACTTTTAGGACTTGTGTGAAAATCTGATGTAGCTTTAGGTCAAATTTATGCAGACCTATAGAAAATTCTGAACAGTTCACAAACTTTCAAGCCCCACTGTAGATCATATTCATGAGATTTCAGACATTGTCATATAGGTTTTTTTTAATTTTTCTATATTAGACTTTCCCACCACCAGCGCAGGGCACATCCAGTATGATCCAGTTTAGATCTCTCCAGCCGCTGACTTTCCTCATCACAGAGTTGTATTATTAAAAATCAGGCACACGGAAGAGAATGTGTCTGGTTTTATTCTGGTGCTTAGGGCCATGCAGATAAGTAGTTGACGCGCCTTTCTGACAGCGCCGGAAATCATTGTAGTTACATTTAACGGACTAGACACTGGGATTTTGGGCTCTGCTGTCCATTTCAGGAGCAATGCCATGCACTTGTTCGGTCTTGCATTCCCGCAGTGATATTACTTCATTAGTCGGTAAGGAGATGACCATCTTTGTGAATGGAGGAGCACACCCTATGTTTATTGCTCACTGAGCCCACAAAATCTTGAGCAAGTGGTATGTGCTGACGATGTTCTCCACCTGGAGAAGGAACTCCCTCCCAGATGTCTACCCCGAAGGGATCTTTGTGGAAGGGTTCATCTTCTGCTTGAGCGTTTTCTAAGGCAAGGTTGAGAAGACGTGGTTGTGTTTAAGGAGATCTCTGCTTAGATTCTGTGTGACCTTGAAAACCCACTTCATTGAGAGACATTATCTGCGCACTCAGGGTTTCTTGTTGGATTGTTTTTTCTTGCAAGAGTATACCTTCATAGCACCTTTCTTTGATTGGTATTCCATGTCAGATACTTTCTATAATTAGTCATTTTTTTAGTTGCCTGTTTCATCTCTTCTGTCTTTTGGACCAGCTTAAAACAGAATCTTCCACACCCAAGAAAATGAATTCTGCTAAAAAGTCGGCATCAAAAGGGAAAGGCCCCACTAAAACAGTAACACCATCCCTAAATCTGAAGCCTGTGGCTCCTGAGACTCCTGGAACAGTGGCAAAAAGCAGCGAAGACTCTGATAGTGAGGACGAGACAGTTCCATCAAAAGCTGCTCTGGTACTTGGTAAGGGATGGGGAGCTGACTTTTTTTTTTTTTTTTTTTTTTTAACCTGTTTTTGTGTTTATGTATAGTATATTTTATTTTTTTTAACTGGAGCGAAACTTAGTGCACTGTTTTTGTGCAGTTGGTGGGACACCAAGTTGAAGTTCACATGGAGTATTTTGGCGCAGATTCTGCACCACAAATCCTCACCAAAAACACATGCAGAACTTCTGCATTCATTTCAAAGGGGAATCTGCATGTTAAATTGTACGGTTTTATACCCTGCTTACGGTTTTAAAAACCATAAAAAAAAATCCTGTCCATTCTTGATGTGGATTCCTTGTCCAGAATTCGGTTGAAAATAGCCAGGAATGAAAATCCTTGCCAAAACCGCATAAAAAAAAAGGTGGGGTGGTCATGAAAAACACCTGATGCTGATTTCACGTTTTGTTTTTTGTTTAGAAAATTCTTTGTGTGAATCTAGGCTAATAGTGTAATATAAAACTGCATTCACATGGCTGCAAGCACGATGCTCTTTTGGGATGTTGTTGGGCCGTATGAAATAAAACCTGGGATAAAGAATGGAATAAGTATTGATGGATAACTATCAATTAAATTATATAAGGAAAGTGATAAAACTTGGGTAATTGGGATACTCCGAAGCCTACCGGTATATTGTCCCTTATTTAACCACACACACGCACACACACACACCCCACATCCTTGCAGGCGAGGCTTCCAGGTTTTACTTTACCTAAGCATTCAGACCACCACCCTCATGCCACCGTGTCCCTCAATAATTTTTAGGGAATACTCACATGCAGCAGATTTTCATGGAAAGGGGTTGTCCGAGTTATGAAAAAAATATAGCACTGTAAATCCAATGGGCAGCAACATATAATTAAGTTAAGCAAGTTTTAGGCAAAATAAATTCTATATTTCCTCATTTCCCTGGTTCTCTTCTGGGGTTTGTTTACCTGCAATAACAACAATCTCTGCCCCTCCCCCTGCTCTGCAAAGGGAGTGAATACAAGTGGTGCCCTAAGTGACATGTCTGCCTGCTAGGATACTCAGCAGCACGTTGTATGTGTAGGACTACAAGTCCCAGCTGTACAATGACACTGGTGATACACTAGGGTAGTCACAATACAAAATTTAGATTCTGTTTCGATACCATAAAGTATTTCGATACTTGATGCCACACACAAAAATAAAAAGGCAAAAATTTTATGAATCTGCAGTTTTTATTTTTTTTTACGGCATTCACCGCATGAGATTTTTTTAAGTTTTTCGGACGTTGCGATATGTAATATGTTTATTGTTTATATATTTTACATGGATTTAACCTTAATATTTTGGTGTATATTTCTTTTTTTTTTTAAATACTTTTTATTTACTATTAGCTGCTTAGGGGCTAGAACCCTTGTCCAATTCACCCTAATAGAGCTCTATTAGGGTGAATAGGACTTCACACTCTCTCTGCTGCCCTGGGCTTTGTGCACACGGCAGCAAGGAGCTTACCATGGTAGCCAGGGCTTCAGTAGCATCCTGGCTGCCATGGTAACCGATCGTAGCCCCACGATTACACTGCTGGGGCTCCGATCGGAACTGCCACTGCACCACCAATGAAGAGAACTGACCAAATACAGGAGGTGGGTGCTGGCGCAGGATCACATAGCCGGCACCTGACCTGTATGACAGGGAGCTGCGATACGCTGCAGTTAACCCCCTCAGGTGCCGCAGCGCCCCTAGTATAGGTAACGTGCAAATCCCGGTATTGAATCTATACTGGTACAAAAGTATTGATTGGGTATCGATAATTCGATACTCGCTGCAACCATATGATACACACAGGATCTTCTCCTTACCTGTCCTTGTGCAATACTCTGCAGATTTTCTCTGGTCTGTCAGCTCCTGTGCCCAGCATTTGTCTCCTCACTGCCTGCAGCTCCTCAGTAAAGACTTCAGCCATGAGTCTTTGCTGGCTGAAGGGGTTAAGGTTTTGTCTGAAAGCATCCAGGGAGAGGGTAGCAGCAGCGGCAGTGCAGGGGGCGTGGCCAGCACAGTGACATCTCATGTACAGACTGTTATCTGAACTCTGAGGCTTGTGCACGAAACATCAGCAGAGCAGGGAGAGAAGCTGACATCACAGGTCGTGTGATCCTCAGTGAAATCTGAGAAAGGGGCCACTGAAGTAAAAGTAAGTGCATTGAAAAAACATTACATTCGCCTAGTTAGAAACATATAAAGGACAAAAAATAACTTGGACAACCCCTTTTAACTGTTTTATACATCTGAAAGGGGGTGGCCTCTGCAGCATGAGCATAGATTTCTGCAGATGAATTGGACATCTGATGTGTGTGAGAATAAATCCTGAAACTTATTTTACCTTCATACAGCCAAAGCAGCGTATGTTCCTCTTAATATGATCTTGCTGGGGTCGATAAAAGTACTACTGTATTTCATGTTATCCAAAGAAAGTTCTACAGTTTTATATCCTGTTCCTCTTCTTATAGAGAACCCTTTAAAGTTTACCCCAGCAGAAGTCCTAAAGAGCAAGACTTCATTAACCACTGGCTCTCCGGCAGCACGACATGTAAGTGACCAGTATAGACAATCCGTTCTTCTCCACTTTGGTTCCCCTTCCTAGCAGCGCCACCACAGGAGATATGAAGGATTACACAGTGCCCATAAAACCTGTGATTGTTTGTGTAATGCAGGACAGGCCTTTCAGAGGAACTGTTTATAATGGCTCTCGGGAAAAGTGACACCTTCACACACACTTTTTCAATTATTAACTTAGAATTCCATGATATTGCATATGAAATGAGTTTTCTAAAGTGGACAACCCCTTTAAATATTGACTTTCCTGCTGGCAGTCACTCAGTGGCTACAGTAAGTGCACTTCTGTTCAATGCAAAGCACATATAAACCAACATTTTATTTAACCAGGCAGCCCCTCTAAAGCTTAACATCACTGAAAATACAAGGGCAGAGGTAGGATATTGGGGAACACTGCACACGCATGTATTTTCAGGCTTTGAGTGGATTTTAAAGGGGTTGTTCACCACTGTGGGCCTTTCAGGCAACTCCCACCCTCTCCCCCAGCATAACCTGATCCCCGCCTCTGCGTTTCGGCACCTTTGCAACCACTGGTGCTACTGCAGCTCTTAGGTCTCCCCGCATGCATTGATGTGTCCCCCATGCTTCACATTACCCTGAAATAACATATGGGGAACACGTCACTGCTGCAGTCATTGGCTGTAGTACCATGTGACCTGCGTCAGACTGGATGCTGATACAGGGAGACCTTCAGCACCAGGGGAGTGAAGGAGCTGAAACCCAGAACTGGGGATCTGGTAAGTATGATTCCCTTAGCAGGTGCAGCCATTCCTGGAAGGCTATAAGAGTGAGCAACCCCTCTAAGGGTTAGGTTCAGTCTCAGTGATGTTTGTTGCTTATCATGTTCACTTCTGTCAGTTGCTCCTTGGAGGCAACAATAATTATTTGTAGCCAGCCTAAAATAACTTATGGAATTTTAAAAGGGTTTTCTGGGATTTTAATACTGATGACCTCTCCTCAGGATTGATCATCCATCAGTATCTGATCAGTGGGGTTCCAATACCTGGGACCCATTGCCGATCAGCTGTTTGAGAAGGCATTGGCGCTCCTGTTAGCGCAGCGGCCTTCTCAAACAGTTGATTGGCGGCGGTCCCGGGTGTCTGACACCCACCACTCAAATACTGATGAGAGGATAGCTCATCAGTATTTACATCTTGAAGTCCAGAATCAATAGAGGACTAAAATCAATAGTTGGGCCAAAGTTAGCCTTTTTAATGCAGTTTCCTGTTGGACGCACATGCTCAGTTCCACCTGTCAACTGTCATCCGCCATATCTACTATTAGAAGCTGAGCGAGTCACAGGGAGAAAGCTGCATCTGAAAGGACCCCCCCCCCCCCCCCATCTGTGAAAGTGAGAGCCACAGCTGAAAGGGCACATCCCCCTGCACTGATAGGGAGAGCTGCAGCCAGTAGGACACACCCCTGTGATGAGATGTCTTTGTGCAGTTTTCCTCATAATCAATTCTCTTGCAGCATTATAACGTGTTTTTTTTTTTTTTTTTTTTTTTTTTTTTTACTTCTTAGGACAAGAGTGCGCCTACTAAAACGACAACTACAAAACCCCTTTCATCCTCCAATGGGAAAGCCATAGCTAAAGATGACAGCAGTGAGACTTCTGAGAGCAGCGATGAAACAGACATTGAGAAACCAGTGAGTATAAATCAAAAGGAAAATGGATGTGGGATCAAAGTGACGTGGAGTAGGGAGTCTTCCAAAGCTTAGAGGTTGTGTGCTGTGGGCAATATCAACAGGGTGTTTGCTGAACCTCCAGCGATCAACTGTAATCCACGCGGTAACCTGGTAGCAAGTGTTCATTTCTGCTGCAGCACCACCGCAGGGCAAATTAAGCATTACACCATGCTCATTGAAATCAATGGATTGTCTGAGTAATTCATGGTTGTTTGGTCCTCTTAACACAGACTTTTGTAGTTACTCTTCATTCTCCTGATTCATAGTGGTTCTGAACAAGGAACTTTCCACTATAAATTCAGGACTCCCTTTATCTGAAAAGGGATTTTCTTAACTCATTGAAGAAATTTTTAATTGTGGCATTATCTTTAAATAAAAATGTGCTATGTCCTATCTAAAGTGGTCGTATAGGGATGGGGTTTTCCGAGATTTTTATACTGATGACCTATCCCCTGGATAGGTCATTAGTATCTGATCGGTGGGGGTCTGACACCAGCTGTTTGAGAATGCAGTGGCACTAGCTGTAGTGCCGCAACTTTCTGCTTTTCCTAGACCAGTGATGACATGTGCGTTTGTCATGTGGCCTAGGAGCAGCTCAGCCCCATTCAAGTGAATAGGGCTGAGCTATTATACCAAGCACAGCTATTTTTTTTAATTAAAAAAAAAAATCTGGAAAGTGTGGAGTGCATTTGTATTCTATTCAGAATAGCTCAAGCTCAGTCAGATTGGATGGAGAGTCTGTGAACAGCAATATTCAAGTCTTACCACTATTCTCCATGGGATTTAGGTCTGGACTTTGAATGGGCCATTCTAACACATGAATATGCTTTGATCTAAACCATTCCATTGTTGCTTTGGCTGTACGTTTAGGGTCAGTGTCGTGTTGGAAGGTGAACCTCTGCCCCAGTCTCTAGTCTTTTGCAGTCTCTGCCAGATTTACCTCCAGGATTGCCCTGTATTAAGTTTTATTCATCTTCCCACCAGCTTCCCTGTCCCTGCTAAAGAAAAGCATCCCCACAGCATGATGCTGCCACTATCATGATTCATGGTTAGGATGGTGTATTTAGGGTGATGTCCAGTGTTAGTTTTCCGCCACACACAGTTTTTACATTTAGGCCAAAAAGTTCAACTTTGGTCTCATGTGACCACGTTTGCTGTGTCCCCTACATGGCTTGTGGCAAACTGCAAACGGGACTTCTTATGGCTTGCTTTCAAAAATGGCTTTCGTCTTGCCACTCTTTCATAAGGGCCAGACTTTTGGAGTTAACAACTAATAGTTGTTTTGTAGACCGATTCTCCCAGCTGAGCTGTGGATCTCTCCCCAGACCATGGGCCTCTTGGCTGCCTCTCTAATTAGTGCTCTCCTTGCCTAGGCTTTGTTTAGGCTGACGTCCATATCTTAGTAGGTTTGCAGTTGTGCCATACTCCCATGTTCAGATTATTGATTGAACAGTCTCCATGAGATGTTCAGAGCTTTGGATATTTTTTTTTTATAACCTAACCCTGCTTTACACTTCTCCAAAACTTTATCCCTGACCTGTCTGGTATGTTCCTTGTTTTTCATGATGCTGTTTGATCACTAATGTTCTTCGCAGAACAGTTATAGCTATACTGAGAATAAATTACACCCAGATGGACTCTATTTACTAATTAGGTGACTTCTGAAAGCAATTGGTCACACTGGATTTTATTTATGGGGTATCGAAGTATATGGGGCTGAATACAAATGCACGCCATACTTTTCAGATTTTTGTTTACAGATTTTGAGGTCCATGTTTCATTATCCTTTCATACATGCTACTTTGTGTTGGTCTATCACATAAAATACATTTAGGCTTGTCAGTGTAACGTGAAAACAATGTGGGAAAGTTCAAGGGGTATGAATACTTTTTCAAGACACTGTATCTAACTGTCAAATGGGTTGTGAGAGGTTTGTAAAAGTGGATGAAGAAAACGTATAATGAAAGTTTGTTGTTAAAGGGATTGTCCAGGATACATTGCAGTGATTGTGTAGTGTAAGTACAGCTTCCTCTCCTGTTCACTTGAATTAAATGATCAGCTTAAATTACACTTCATCAAGTAGATGGCGTGCAGGTAAAAATTGAAGAGGACACAACACTCGCACAGGTGCCGCAACCTCTTCAAACAGCTGATCTGTGGGAGTGCCAGGGGTTAGACCCCTGCCAATCTTATTTTGATGACCTGTTCTGAGGCTAGATCATCAAAATCTGTAGCCCGGACAACCCCTTCAGGTTTCTTCAGGCACTCATCGGCCACAAATGGCCTAGATCTAATGTGTAAATAAGAAAAATATTTGACTGTGTATTTTTATATTTCTCATTGCAGCCAGTGACTGTGAAACCAAACATCGCTGCTCCATCTGTATCCAAGTTAAAAACTAAAACTCCCTCTACTGGGACACAACCAAAGGCAGATAGTTCAGAGAGTAGTGAATCAGAAAGTGAGGAGGAACCAGGATCACAGGTAAAAATCATTGCCCATACCTACTTAGTTGAGAATGATAGTAGGATACTGTCAGTAACAATCACCAATGCCTACAAACTACTACTCAACATTACCCATTTCTGTCAATATTCTATCTGTATAAAAGGGGTTCTCATCTCCTGGTGTTCCAGTGAGACAGCTGGGGCAAAAGCTGACTAATGACCTACCCACAGGCTAGGCCATCAATACTAACACACAGGACCTCTGATCAGCTGTTTGAGGAGGCTGCAGTGCTCCGGCCAGCACCATGGCCTCCTCACAGCTTATCAAGCCCAGGGCCATACAATTGATAGCAGCTGTGCTTGGTATTGAAGCTCAACCTCATTCACTTGAATGGGGTCAAACTGTGCCTAGGCCACATGACCTATGAACTGATGACCTGAAGCTCAGCTCGAGCTGTAGAAAAAGCAATGTTCTGCCCAAGCACAGCTCGGATGGAAGGGGAGGGTCTGTTTTAGCTGCTCATATCTTCTGATTGGTAGCAGTTAGGCTGTGTTCATACTTTTAATTATTTGATCAGTTAATTCAGTCAGTGACTAGGAACCAAAACTAGGTGTGGGTCAAAAACACAGAACAGGTGCAGATCATTCCTGATCTCTGTGTAGGCTTCACTACCGGTTTTAGCTCATAAAACTGTAAATAACTGATGAAATAGTGCGAACTCAGCCTTAGAAACATGAGAAGACAGCATTAGCACAATATAAGGGCTCATGCACACAACCATATGTATTTTGTTGTCCGTATTCATTCTGTATTTTGCGGAACGGAACAGCTGGCCCCAGTAGAACAGTCCTATCCTTGTCGGTAATGCGGACAATAATAGGGCATGTTCTATTTTTTATTTTTTTTTCTTTGCAGAACGGACATGCATACGGACTTCATTTCCGTTTTTTTTGTTCTCCCATTGAAGTGAATGGTTCCGCATACGGGCGGCAAAAAGAAAGGATACTGAAACCAAATATGTTTGTGTGCTGAGCCCTAAGCAAGAGATATCACTGTAAGAAGTCGAGTCTGGATTAAAAGCAGTAAAACCTGCTTTTACTTTCACTTTAAGCTACATTCACTTCATCCCGATTTCTAACAGCGATATCTTCCCATGTACAGAGGATAATGCTGTGGTTTTGGTACCATTTGAAAGTTACTTATCCAGAGATAAAATGAGCAGTTAGTCTTTCACACACCATACCTGGCCACCCCTCGTTTCCCTGGTTCTCTTCTGGCCTTTACCTGCAGTAATAACAATCTCTGCCCCCCCCTTCCCCTGCTCTTTAAAGGGAGTGAATACAAGTGATGTCCTGACTGATATGTCTTCTGGAATACTCAGCAGCATGTGGTATGTGTAGGACTACAAGTCCCAGCTGTGCAATGACACTGCTGATACACACAGGATCTCCCCCCTACCTTTCTTGTACAATACAATACTTTGCAGATTTCACATCAGCTGCAGTGTCAGCTCTGTGTCTGTAGGGTGAGGAGGGCAGATCCTGTGTCTCTTTACATCTGTAGCAGCTGTTGTAAAGCCTTGAGTGTGTTCTGTCTGAAGGGGTTAATGTTTTATCTGAAAGAATACAAGGAGAGAGCAAATAGCAGGAGCCCAGCAATGCAGGGGGGCATGGCCAGCACAGTGACGTCTTGTGTACAGGCTGTTATCTCTTGGTGCATGAATATGAGATTAGCAGGCAGGGAAGGTGACCTCACAGGTCATGTGACCCTGAGTGAAATCTAAGAAACCAGCAAGTTTAGAAGCAGAAAGTATATGGGAAAAGCTGTTGTATTTGACTAGTTAGAAACATACAAAGGAGAAAAAAATAACTCTAACAACCCCTTTAACCCCTTCGCGACCAGCGCCGTACATGTACGGCGCTGGGGCGATGCGGGCACATGGCGCCCGCTCGCGGGTGCGGCGGGCGTCATGGCCGGCAAGTCTCTGCTGTTTCTAACAGCAGAGACTTGCCGCTACCTACTCCATCGGCGGCGTCTTCCGGGGTGACTAGATGCCGTGATCACACGTGATCACGGCATCTAGTTGCGTCTAAATCCGGAAGCGTTCGCTTCCGGGTGGTGTACAGACACCCCGTGTGGCCAATCGGGGTGTCTGTACACCATATGAAAACTGTAATCCTCGCTGGTGAGGATTACAGTTTTCAAACTGCAATTCTTATTCTGGCCACTAGATGGCAGGCCAGGATAAGAAATGAGCAATTCATGGTTTTCTGAGTCTATAAAACCCAGAATTGCTCATAAAGAAAAAAAAAAAAAAGCCACAATATATAAGCCCATATTTGAGCTTTCTAATAGTACAAAAAAAATTAAAAAAAAATGTTAAAAAATATATAAAAAATAAAAAAGATGTAAAAGTTCAAATCACCCCCCTTTCCGTATAAGTAAAAAATAAATACCTAAATAACAATAAATATAGACATCATGGGTATCAACGTGACCGAAAACGCCCGTACTTTTAAAATATAAAAAAAAAATTCCAATACGGCGAATTGTGTGGCGGAAAAAAGCGTCCAAATGGCGATTTGCCGTTTTTTGTCGCTTTTTTTTTCTAAAAAAAATTAAATAAAAAGTGATCAAAAAGTCATACACACCCCAGAATGGTATCAATAAAAACTTCAGATCGTCCCGCAAAAAATGAGCCCCCATACAGCTCTGTACACATAAATACCAAAAAGTTATAGGGGTCAAGATTTGACAAGGAAAAAAAAAAAAAAAAAGGGGCAACTTTCTAATTAGTTTATCACTATGAAAACGCAGGAAAAACTATACATATTAGGTATTGCCGGATTCGTACTGACCAGTAGAATGAAAGTAACGGATCAGTTTTAATGCACATCGAACGCTGTAAATAAGAAACCCGTAGAACTGTAGCGGAATAGCGTTTTCTTTGCAATTTCACCCGGTTTGGAATTTTTTTCCCGCTTCCCACTGCACCGTATGCAATATTAAATGGTGGCGTTGGAAAGTACAACTTGTCCCGCAAAAAACAAGCCCTCATACAGCTATGTGAACAGAAAAATAAAAGAGTTATGGCTGTTTGAAGGCAGGGAGCGCAAAACGAAAATGCAGAACCGAAAAAAGCTCCGGTCGCGAAGGGGTTAAGATCTCTAAATGTGTTTACGTAGAAATCCAAATAATGTGTATTTCTGATGTATCACGTACAAGGTAGCTTGTGGGTCACAACACATCCACATTCGCTGTGATTAGTTGCAACTTACTATAATGAAATCACAGGTTGCCTTATAGCTAGGCAGCTGTTTACTGCAAAGTTATAAGCTATCATTTCAAAACCCACGCTGATTCACGATGTACAGTAGATGAAAGTGGCACTAGCTGTGACCTTTAACTTACACTAATCGTAAAGGTTTGTGTTTTTGTTTTTGTTTGTTTTTTTTAATATATTGATGACCTATCCTAAGGATAAGTTATCACTGTCAGATCCGTGGGGGCCAACTCCTGGCACTCCCGACTGATCAGCTGTTTGAAGAGACTGCAGCTCTCATGCAAGCACTGCTTTCTCTTGATTGTTTACCTACTTGCCATCGCAAACCGCAGTGGTGAGCAGGTGTGATTACAGCTAAGCTGTCCCATTCACTTTTATGGGACGGCCCCGGCTTCAAGTGAATAGGAAAGAGCGGCCTCATTGAAGTGAATGTGACAGCAGTATTTATGATGGCCCTGACCTCCATCATCTGCGACAAGCGTGCACACCATAGAGGTACCTGCATAATATAGCATCCGATGGAGCATACAACGTTTTTGTTTTTCTGTTTTTTTTTTTTTGTTTTTTTTTTGCCTGCCTCATGTGGAATTAAATAGAAGAAAAGCGATATTTGAACAATAAAGAAATACAATAGAGGCCCATAAGTCTGTGGGTGGACTTTTACACCCTTTATAACAAGACAACATATCTAACCACACATTTTGGATTTTACAGTTACATTTTATGTAGATCTGAACTTGTTTAACATGTTTTACTCCCTTATCTTGGCGTGCACCAGTACATATGAAGTTTTTTTTCATTGCTCATCTTTCCTGATCTAACGAAGACGCCAACCCCAGCAACTTTTCAGGTGAAAGCCACCACACCATCAGCCAAGACCTCAGCAGCACAGGTGAAGGCCACAAAGGGGAACGCCATAACCAAAGCTACACCTGTGACCCCAGCCTCCCACAGCAGCAATGTAGTAGGAAAACCCTCTGCCAAGGTGACAGTAGAAGAGAGCAGCGAGGACTCGGACAGCGATGAAGAGGTAACCTTTTTGACCTGCTACGTAATTTATTTTTTTTGCCAATAGGAATTGATGATGACACAAATCAGTATTGCTCCTTATGTAAGGACGTGGTACCATTTTTGTGCAATCCTTAGGAGAATTGAGTGCACATGTTCTGTCACTTACTATTGAAGTTATCAAAATTGCATAGGTTTCCGTCACTCACATTAAATTAACACTTGCAGACCCCTTCTTGATTTAAAGGGAACCAGTCACATTGAAAATGCAGTGCTATCTAAACGCACCATGTTATAGAACAGGAGGAGCTGAGCAGGTTGAGATATAGATTGATAGATATATAGGCACTAGCCGTGTGAACCTGTGAACTCCATGCTACAGTGTGGACCCACTGACTTGAATGCGTCCACAATCCTCAAGATACAGCAAAAGATAGGACATGTGTCCTATTTTCTGTGGTGCGGAGGCACGGACCAGAAAACCCACAGAAGCACTTCAGAGTATTTTTATGGGCTTCCAATCCATGCCTCCGCACCGCAAAAGATAGGACATGTTGTATCATTTGCTGTATCTTGTGGATAACGGACTCATTCAAGTTAAAGGGGTATTCCCATCTCACAAATGTAGTTTGTATAATTAGATATAGCCATACCAATATTATTACTAATAGAATGTATTTATATAAAATGTACCGTTTAGAAGATTTTCCTATTTGTATGTTCATTGTCCCACACACATCAGTCAGGCCGTTGCCCCTAGTTACGACCACCGTGGCCATGTAGTAGTGGTGGCCGGCTTGCTCTTATTCAAACCCACTCTGAGGTGTGTGAACGCACATTGCATGAACATGCGGAGACACATCTTAGGGTACTTTCACATCTGTGTTTTGGACGCTACCAGTCCAAAACACTATTTTCATCATCCGTCAAAAACGCAGACTTTATAAACGGATCCTGCTCCATAGAGATGAATTGATCTTGGAACAGGATACGTTTCTCTGCGTTTTGGAAATGCAATCCAAAATGCTACAACCCTAAGATGTGTCTCCGCATGCTCATGCAATGTGCCTTCACAATACAGCAGTTACCTCAGAGCGGGTTTGAACAAGAGCAAGCCGGCCACCACTATTACATGGCTGCGGTGGTCGTAACTAGGGGCAACAGCCTGACTGATGTGTGTGGGACAATGGACATACAAATAGGCAAATCTTCTAAACTGTACATTTTATATAAATACATTCTATTAGTAATAATATTGGTATGGCTATATCTAACTATACAAACTACATTTGTGAGATGGGAATACCCCTTTAATGGGCCCACTCGGCAGCATGGAGTTCACACAGCCGGTGCCTGTGTATTATGGACACGCCACAGGCACAGCGGCCATACAGTCGTGTGAATGGACCGTAACTTGCAATTAATGTATTTAGCTCCCTGCTGTTTCTCTGCTTTAGGAGTCCAGTGGGTAGTTCTATTCAGTGACTGACAGGCTTCTCTCCATGAGCATACTCGCTGAGTAGGACCGCCTTCTGGACTCCTAAGCCCAGAAATAAGCTGACGCTTAAATGAATAGATTACTAGTTTAAAAGAAACTTTTCCTGCAAAGCTGTAATATCAATCTGCTCAGCATCTCCTGCTCTATATCATGTAGCCTGGACTGCATTTTTAACGTACATGGTTCCCTTTAAAGGGAATCTGTCACCACCTGTATGATGCCCTTTCTCAGAGCAGTGTAATGTAGGGACAAACTTGCCTTTTATGTAGTTTATGAGAAAGTTTAGACTTTACTTTCTTCACTTGTATCGTGAGGAAGGAGCACATGTTCAAGTCCTTGGTATTCATGCACTGCGGGCAGGACCACCCTCCCTCCAGCTGCTGATTGATCAATTTCTCCCCATTACTATGCATAAGAATACTTCAGCATAGGGCGATGCAAGCACTGCAACTAATAGAGCAAATTCCTCAAAAACTACACAACATGCACACATATCAGATAGAACATATCTATCACTACATCGTGCATCCCCTCTCTGAGGTGGCGCCAGATTCCCTTTAAAGAATATGGGCTATTGAAATGAGACACTATGTATTAATGGGTGGCGCTGAAGCCTGACTCCCACTGATCAGACTATTATATGGTGTCTGATAATTCATATAAAATCTCAATTTATTTGCAGTTGGTGCCATCAACTCCCATGCCTACAGCTCCAAGTAGTGTTCAGGCATCAAAGCAAAAGTTGCAGATTCAGCCCACTGTGCCGAAGCCTAGCGCAGATGACAGTTCAACAAGTAGCGAGACTGAAAGTGAAGAGGAACCTGTAAGACAGGTATAAGATATTGATGATATGACAAATGCTAATGACAGAAGAGATGATGATGCAAACACATTCAGCAAAGCTGTTATCTTGGGTTTTGTAGTATGCACCAACTTGCATGACTGCAACCCCTGCAGAAGTGATTAGACATGTTGTCGCTGTAGGGTTGGGACATGTCAAAACACTAAAGTGCGGTTTACAGTCAATTACTGCGACATCTTCTCTTGATTCTGGGCAATTGGAACGTAATTGACCAGTGTGCACGAAGATGAAAGACAAATGAATTCAATCTTGCTGCCATTTGTGTTGATACATCCTCATTTTGTGGTTTTCCGACACCTTTTCTAATGAATCATTTTTACGTTGTCCTGTTGGATTAGAAGATGCCATTGCCAGAAGTTGCAGCTTCACAAGACAAAGTAGACCCACCAGTGTCACAGAGCAAACCAGCAAGGAGCGACTGTAATGACGCAAGTGCAGATACAGTCGTAGCTGTTGTGTCCGAGAACAGTGCTTCCCTAGGGAAACCCCAGAGCCCTGCCAAGGCAGAAGTGTCTGAGACCAGTGATTCCTCAGACAGTGAGAAGGAACCAGAGGTAACGGTGCTCTGTGTGTTGCTTTAATTCAACAACTTTAACCTAGCAGCCATAGGAGGGATGGGGACGATTTCCCACCCTTGTAGATGCTGCGGCTAATTTTCTGCATTATGTAGTTTTAAGTTATTCAGCCAAGTGTTCCTCTCACAAAGCAGCAGTACTCGAGTAACTGCGGTTATTGGACATATTTCTACAGATTAATAATTCAATTACTGGAATAGTCACCATAATTTTTTTTTTCCCTGTTCTAGAACCAGAAGACAACTGCATCACCAAAGAAAGCTGTGACCCCTGCGACTCAGGCAAAGGTTTCTAGTGCCCAGGCTTCCAAGCCGAGCACGGCTGTACCAGCAGCAGCTGATACGTCAGAGAGCAGTGACTCCTCCGACAGTGAATCGGAGGCACCCAAGGTAATATTGTGTTGAAAAATTTATGTAGTCTTTGTTGCCATATAGCCGCTATGCATTGTGTAGCTTGTTACTGGCAGAGCGGACTGGCCATAGTTTTCTGGTGGGCTGACTCCTAGAGGGCTGCCCGACCCTTCCTCCCAGCCACCGGCTGAGTACATAATGGTCTGATGCTCTCATCGTTAATTAATGTAGGAGCATCAGGTACTGATGCACCTGACTAATGGCCATGGGTGCCCTTCCGAATTCAGCTGTATCACCATCCTCAGGACAATCATACAGTTGAATACTGTGGTGAGAGTGACTGTGCCCTGTGGTATTTAGGCCTCCTGGGGCGGTAATTTGTGCTGCTCTATGGCAGTGCTCCAGACTAAAAAAAAAAATACCTAGGAGCCATTGGCTCCTGAACTGAAAAATTTAGGAGCCAAATTAAATTTTTAGTCGCCAAATTTAAATAATATATTTAAAAAAAAAAGACTTGAAGGGGAGAAGATGGAACGTCTGGCCCATAATAGAACAGTCCTATCCTATTTTTTGGGGGGACAAGGTGACTAAAATTCACCGAGTTGTGCAGATTTTTTTTTTTAATGTCACGTGTTCACCGCATAGGAGATTTTTTAAAATATTTTAATAGTTTGGACTTTTCGGGCGTGGCGATGTGTAAAATGTTTATTAATGTTAATATATTTTATATGTAAAATTGGGAAAGGGGGTGATTAAGGGGCCTTTCAGACGGCCGTAGTATTGCGCATCCGCTCCGCTGTTGCGGACAAGAATAGGAAATGTTCTGTAATTTCTTGCGGAGCCGCGGCTCGGCAGATTCACATTCCACCCATTGAAGTGAATACGGCCGCATCTATTCCACAAAATTGCGGAATAGATGCGGGCGCATTCACGCAGTTGTGTGAATGGGCCCCTAAACCTAATATATTGAGTTGGTGTTTTTTTTTTTTTTTTTTTTTTTTTTTTACTGTTTATTTACTAACTATTAGCCCCCTTAGGGGCTAGAACTCTTGTCCTATTCACCCTAATAAAGATCTGTCAGGGTGAATAGGACTTCACACACTCTGTGCTGCCCTGGGCTTAGTGCACACAGCAGCAGGGAGCTTACCATGGCAGCCCGGACTTAAGTAGCGTCCTGGTTGCCATGGTAACCGATTGGAGCCCCCGGATTACACTGCTGGGGCTCCGATTGGAATTTACCACTGTCACCATTGAAGGGAGGGCAGGGGGTCACCTGTGGCCACTGCGCCACCAATGAGACTAATAACTGGGGGGGGGAAGGGTGCACTACGCCACCAATGAATATAAAGCACTTTAAATCAAGTATAGGAGGCAGCGGTATAACATACCCAGCCTCAATAGCAGAGTGTGCAATCCGCGGCAATTAACCCCTCAGGTGCCACACCTGAGGGGTTAATTGCCGTGTTGCCCTGTTATTGAGGCCGGGTATGTCATACCGCTGCCTCCTATACTTGAACTAATGTGCTTTACATTCTTTGTTTTTTGTTTTTTTTTACTTTTTATTTAACAACTATTAGCCCCTTAGGGGCTAGAACCAGGGATCTTTTAATCCCTTGTTCTATTCACCCTAATAGAGCTCTATTAGGGTGAATAGGACTTCACAAGCTCCCTGCTGCTTTGTGCATAGGGCAGTAGGGAGCTTACCATGGCAGCCAGGACTTCAGCAGCGTCCTGGTTGCCATGGCAACCGATCAGAGCCCCGCGATTACACTGCTGGGGCTCTGATTGGTATTTACCACTGCCACCAATGAAGAGGGGAGAGGAGACCCTGTGGCCACCTCTACCAATGCTTATTATACTGGGGGTTGGGGTGGGGAGGGCGCACTATGCCACCAATGTTTATTATACTGGGGGATGGGGGAAGTTAAAGGGGGTTGTCCGGGTTCAGAGAAGAACCCGGACATACCTGCAATTTCACCCAGGCAGCCTGCCTGAAGAGGACATCGGAGCATCTCATGCTCCGATGCCCCCCCCTTGCCCTGCGCTAGATCGCGCAGGGCAAGGTCTCTTTTGTTTATAAATACTCGCTGCCGGGCGGGTACTTCCGCCCGGCAGCGAGTTCGGTGACGTCACCGGCCTTAGTGGGCCGGCTTTAGCGCTGTCCTAGCCGTTTTACTGGCTAGGGCAGCGCTAAAGCCCGTCCATCAGCGCCGATGACGTCACCGGCTCACTGCCGGGCGGAAGCCTCTGCCCGGCAGGGACCGGTACGTCACCGGAACCTGGCTAAATTCCTTTGCCCTGCGCTAATTAGCGCAGGGCAAAGGAGGGCATCGGAGCATAGGATGCTCCGATGCCCTCTTCAGGCGGGCTGCCTGGGTGAAATTGCAGGGATGTCCGGGTTCTTCTCTGAACCCGGACAACCCCTTTAACTATGTTTAATAAAAGTACAGGAGCGGGTTCCGGCGCGGAATCACATAGCAGACACCCGACCTGCATTATAGGGAGCTGCAGTCAGCGGTAGTTAACCACTCAGGTGCCGCACCTGAGGTGTTAACTGCGGCGTATGGGAGCTCCCTATAATACAGGTCGGGTGCCGGCACCCACTCCTGTACTTTTATTAAACCTAGTTAACATCATTGGTGGCGCAGTGCGCCCCCCCTCCACTCTCCCCCCTGATCGGTGGCAGCAGCAGCACAGGGGGGAGGGAGAGCTTCCTTCTCCCCTATGCTGCTTAGGGAACATGGAGCGAGTTGACAGCAGCGCGCTCCATGTTCTCTGATACTAGGCTGTGCTGTTGCACTGCCTAGTATCGCTGAATGCCGGATCTAGGCGCAAATGGTGACAAGACTAAAAAGTGTTGTCACCATTTGCAAATAATGAGTCGCATTGGCGACCATTTTGGTCGCCATCTGGAGCCCTGTATGGTATTGCTGGCCCTGCCTACTTCTGTTGTCCCTGTCTACTTATTCTGGCCCTATCTACTTTTGTTGACCCACCTTTTGTCATTTTAGACCTGTCTACCTTATGGGACCACTTTTACATTTATTTTTTTTCCTAGGGACACTAAGTTCCCAGTCCATCCCTGGTTACTGGTGGTTGATTTTAGAAAGTATAAGTGGACCATAGAAATTATGGGTTTTCTTGCTCTGACTGTCTCATGACTATAGTTAGAGGCCTCCTGTATCCCAGTATATAACCTAAGTATCTGTTAGCGACTTTTCTCCCTCCGTAGAAAGAACATGGCCATTCATATGAGAAGAGTCCACGGTATTAACGCTACACCAGCTTACCTCCACTTTCTGCCTAATCTGTACGTATGTGATTCTTTTGAACAGAAAGCTGCCAACAATCTCCCAGAGTTAAATGTGAGGACACCGGTCCCAAGTATAAAACAGCCTGTAGCGGCTTCACATTCAGCAAAGGCCAGAACCCCTCTGCCTGCCCCTGCAGATGACACTTCTGAAACGGAAGACTCGGATAGTGAAGAGGAGCCGGCGGCCAAGGTACTAACAGATGCAGCTATGCCTTTATTATCGACCTGTTCAGCATCCCTAGATTTCACAAAGTATAACCATTTATCCTTAATCCCTTGCATTGTACCAGAAAACTGAGAGTCAGCTTCAACCTATAAATCTGAAAACGCCATCCTTGAGTGCATCTACTGGAAAGGCCAAAACCCAACTGCAAAGAGCAGCACCTTCAACTGACAGCTCAGAAACGGAGGACTCTGATAGTGATGAGGAGCCAGAGGCCAAGGTGGTAACCATACACAGTCTAATAACTGCTTAATCCCTATTAAAGGGGTTGTCCCACAAAGGACGTTAATCGCCTGTAGACATTGCTGAACTTTCCTGTTCCTGTAGGCCTCATTGAATGAAGCGGTGTGGTGCATGTGTGAACACCACCCCATTGAAATTCCTCCTCACTGCAGTCTTGCAGTCTCGTGATTGGTGGAGCCCCCAACAATCCTGTGGATAGATATTAAATGTTCATTGTGGTACATCCCTTTAAATATATGCCGACATGCCTAAGACAACGATGTATATACCCTGCTTCTCTCTAACAGTGACCGTATAATCATTTGACTTTCCCCAGAAAACTGCAAGTCAGCTATCAGCATCCAGTTTGAAAACGCCGTCTACCAGCGCAAAACAACCCATGACACCATCTCACGCGGCGAATGCAGCTGCTGGAAAGTCAGGAAACTTACAGAAGACGACAGTTGCAGATGATTCTTCAGAAACAGAAGACTCTGATAGTGAAGAGGATAAAGGGGCAAAGGTATTGGCAATGTAGTTTTATTGTATAAAAGGTTTCGACTCTTCTGCAGATCCTACATTAAAGGGTTGCGTGGGGTATGACAACCCCTTTAATGTTTCAGAGCTCCCTGTTTGACACACATCTGAATTTGATGTGTTCAATATGCCTTCAATTTGACCTCAGATAAGTATTAATTTCTTTGTGGTATTTCTTTAACTAGAAAACTGACATATTTATCAATATACAGTTTCTAGTAAGCAATCGCAAATTGAGTGACACACATACAGTCGGAGAAGAAACTAGACCAGGGATCAGGTGTTCTGAAACTGTAATGATTGTAGAAAAATGCTGTCTGCGAGCCAAACTTCTTTTTAAGATAAAACTTCCTTTTATTTGGTCGAGTTAAAAAATCCATACAGCAGACTTTTCTCCATCATGCATAAAAACCAACATGTTTCAACCATAAAAGGTCTTAATCATGGTCTATACACTGAGTTTTCTCTAACATTTAAATCCCCAGCATTTCTTGGGAGTGGATCCCACACCTGGACCCGTTGATGGAACTCCCATTCTTAAAGCTACATTACATCTAAATGGAGTTTAAACCACTATATATTTTAAAAACAGAGCATATGGTATTTAAACTACCCTCCTTCATATAACCCATAATGATAACACGTATGCCACATAATAAAACATGACAGTCTATTTTTCTAATATGGCATACGGTCTACTTGACGTACTGATGCAATAGGGTTGTACCCTTCAATTCCCTACTCGGTAGCTTTGAGAGCTCTGGAATACCACCTAAAGAATCATAGCAACTACATGGTAGAATTGCAGGAATACATTATGGACATGACCTCTTTTCTCATTACACATAACTATTTTCAGTTTGCACAAAGTTTTTCATATTCACCTTCTCTGGCAAATTTAGTTATGGCGTTTTGGGAGTTAAAATTTATTTACAGTGTACATAATCCTTTCGGTCAGATGATACGGTGGTATGGCAGATACATAGATGACCTCCTCCTCATATGGGGGGGAGATGTGTCTGCAATACCACCTTTCATCGATTATGTCAACAATAATGGGGACAATTTGCAGTTCACCCACCAGTGGGACCACAAACAAATAACATTTTCGTGACTTACACCAGGGGTCCATTGATACACTGTGCGTTTCTGAAATAGAACAGGTATACAGTTCACCAAGAGGGGGTGATCGAGAGCTGAGCGTGTTGGACCGTGAGGCATTCTGGATATACCAGTTAGATACCAGGGTGCCTCATGGTCTAAACCTCAGACATGACATGTTCCACTACTAAATGAGTGACATGTTCTGCTCTGTGGATCTATGAGATCACAGGGGTCAATGTTATTTTGTTTCTATACATGTCTTGATAAACGGGATATATTGTTTTATCCGTGATTTATAGTGTATAATCATATTGCTTTTCCATGTACATATATATATATATATATATATATATATATATATATATATATATATAGTTGTGTCCTATGTAATGATCTGCCTTGAAGGTTGCTGCCACAAGATTTACGGGTGTGGTACATATCATTGGATAGATGTGGATGGTATAAGGCCTAATTCACACTGGGTGGCATCACTGCTTGAAGTAGACCGTATGCCATATTAGAAAAATAGACTGTCATGTTGTTTTATTATGTGGCATATGTGTTATTATGGGTTATATGAAGGAGGGTAGTTTAAATACCATATGCTCTGTTTTTAAAATATATAGTGGTTTAAACTCCATTTAGATGTAATGTAGCTTTAAGAATGGGAGTTCCATCAACGGGTCCAGGTGTGGGATCCACTCCCAAGAAATGCTGGGGATTTAAATGTTAGAGAAAACTCAGTGTATAGACCATGATTAAGACCTTTTATGGTTGAAACATGTTGGTTTTTATGCATGATGGAGAAAAGTCTGCTGTATGGATTTTTTTAACTCGACCAAATAAAAGGAAGTTTTATTTTAAAAAGAAGTTTGGCTCGCGGACAGCATTTTTTCTACAATCATTAATGTTTGGAGAGTCCACGCCTGGACTCGCTGGAGCCAACAAAGAGGGCGAATTAGACGTTCAGGGTAAGCTGGTTCAATTGCATGTTTTTGTTTGGGTTCTGAAACTGTAACTCCCTGAGTGCTCCTTTCACTTCTATGGGAGGTAGAAAAACAGCCGAGTATGCTGGGAGTTGTAGTTTCACAGCAGCTGGAGTGCTGAAGGTTGCTGATCCTTGCACTAGACATTGAATGCTGATTTTTCAGGGGGAAACAGCATTAGAGGTTGTACGGGCTTTTACTATTGATTTAATATTGATATCAGAGCGGCGTGGGTCTGACATCCGGCACCCCTGCTGATCAGTGGTATGAGGAGACAGCACACGCAGTGTGCACGTGTCGTCTCTCTTCCTACTTTGCTGCTGTATATCTATGGGACAGCAGAAGCGGACAGGAAAAGAGAATGGAGACAGCAGGTGCGCACTGAGTGTGCTGTCTCTTCAAACAATTGATCGGAGGGAGTCCACCAAACTGATATTGATGACCTATCCTGAGGATAGGTCTTAAAGGGGTTATCTAATCCTATAAAAAGCTGGACCCTCCACATTGAATATACTTACCTGCTCCCCGCTCCCTGCACCGCCCCTTGTTCCCTGCACCACCGTCGCTGCTTCTCTCTGTGCACAGATGAAAACATCCGGTGTCAAGGGGGAGAGCAGCTAATTGCAGGCAGAGATGGGGGAGCTTCCCTAGAATCACGGGTGACTCTAGGGAGGCCCGTCCCTGCCTGCCATTGGCTGCTCTTCCCCTGACACTGGATGTTTTCATCCGTGCATGGGGAGAAGCAGGGGAGCGGGGACCTAGAAAAGTATATTCACTGTGGGGTCCTGGCATATGAGGGGGCTTTTTATAGGTTTTGGTAACCCCTTTTAAAGGGAACCTGTCATCAACTTTATGCTGACCTCACTGAGGGCAGCATAAAATAGTGACAGAAATGCTGATTTCAGCGGTGTGTCACTCATGAGCTAAAAGTTAGTGGTTGCTGAGAACCAGCATCACAATCATTGCAGCCCAGGCCTTGAAAAGAGTCAAATCTACCTGAGAAGAGTCACGGTTATTCATAATCTCCTGCTCTCCCCGCCCATCCGCTGATGATTGGCAGTTCTCTCCTAGAGAGAAAGGGAGAAAACTAGGTAGAAGACTGTCAGTCATCAGCAGGTGGGCAGGGAGAGCAGGAATTTAGGAATAACCAGGACTTCTCAGGTGGCCATGGCTCTTTTCCAGGCCTAGTCCGCAATGATTGTGATGCTGGTTCTCGGCAACCACTTTTAAGGCCCCATTCACACGACCGTATGTATTCCGTGATCCGTATAAAAACGGAACAGAAGACATACGGAAAGTTTTCCGTAGTGTTCCGCAATTTTGCGGACCCATTGACTTTAATGGGGCTACGGACGTGATTTTGCGGCCAAGTATAGGACATGTTTAATTTTTTTTTGTGGAGGAACTTCCGTGAGATACGGCTGCGGAATGCACACGGTGTGCATTCCGCATTCTTTTTCTCCTATGGAAAAATGAATGGGTCCATATGGTTCCACATCTTATCCGCAAAAATGCGGATAAGATGCGGAAATATACGGTCGTGTGAATGGGGCCTAACTTTTAAATGACAGACCGCTGAAATCAACTCTCCTGTCTCTACTTTATTCTGCCATTAGTATGGGCAGCATAAAGTTGATGACAGGTTGTCTTTAAATAGAAAAAGCTTGGACAACACCTTTTAAGAGCTTCAATTACAGCTACAAAGACATGGCAAAACTTATCTACATTGTAAATACTTGGATTTTCGTATTTTGTGTACAGATCATAAGTTTCGTCTCCATTCTTATCTGAGACTAAATTCATAATCTTCTTGGTAACAGAGGAGCCAGAGGTAACGGTGCTCTGTGTGTTGCTTTAATTCAACAACTTTAACCTAGCAGCCATAGGAGGGATGGGGACGATTTCCCACCCTTGTAGATGCTGCAGCTAATTTTCTGCATGATGTAGTTTTAAGTTATTCAGCCAAGTGTTCCTCTCACAAAGCAGCAGTACTCGAGTAACTGCGGTTGTTGTACATATTTCTACAGATTAATAATTCAGTTTCTGGAATGGTCACCATTTATTTTATTTTTTTTTTCAGTTCCAGAACCAGAAGACAACTGCATCACCAAAGAAAGCTGTGACCCCTGCGACTCAGGCAAAGGTTTCTAGTGCCCAGGCTTCCAAGCCGAGCACGGCTGTACCAGCAGCAGCTGATACGTCAGAGAGCAGTGACTCCTCCGACAGTGAATCAGAGGCACCCAAGGTAATATTGTGTTGAAAAATTTATGTAGTCTTTGTTGCCATATAGCCGCTATGCATTGTGTAGCTTGCTACTGGCAGAGCGGACTGACCATAGACCCAACAGGGAAATTTTCTGGTGGGCTGACGCCTAGAGGGCTGCCCGATCCTTCCTCCCAGCCACCGGCTGAGTACTTAATGGTCTGATGCTCTCATCATTAATTAATGTAGGAGCATCAGGTACCGATGCACCTGACTAACGGCCATGGGTGCCCTTCCGAATTCAGCTGTATCACCATCATCAGGACAATCATACAGTTGAATACTGTGGTGAGAGTGACTGTGCCCTGTGTTATGTAGGTCTCCTGGGACAACAAAAGCGGACAGAAAGAGAATGGAGACAGTAGGTGCGCACTGAGTGTGCTGTCTCTTCAAACAATTGATCGGAGGGAGTCCACCAAACTAATATTGATGACCTATCCTGAAGATAGGTCTTAAAGGGGTTATCCAATCCTATAAAATGCCAGACCCTCCACATTGAATATACTTACCTGGCTCCCCGCTCCCTGCACCGCCCCTTGTTCCCTGTACCTCCGTCGCTGCTTCTCTCTGTGCACGTCTGGTGTCGAGGGGGAGAGCAGCCGATCGCAGGCAGAGATGGGGGAGCTTCCCTAGAATCGTGGGTGACGCTAGGGAGGCCTGTCCCCGCCTGCCGTTGGCTGCTCTTCCCCCGACACCGGATGTTTTCATCCGTGCATGGGGAGAAGCAGGGGAGCGGGGACCTAGGTAAGTATATTCATTGTGGGGTCCTGGCCATATGAGGGGGCTTTTTATAGGTTTTGATAACCCCTTTTAAAGGGAACCTGTCATCAACTTTATGGTGACCTCACTGAGGGCAGCATAAAATAGTGACAGAAATGCTGATTTCAGCGGTGTGTCACTCATGAGCTAAAAGTTAGTGGTTGCTGAGAACCAGCATCACAATTATCAGCCCAGGCCTTGAAAAGAGTCAAATCCACCTGAGAAGAGTCACGGTTATTCATAATCTCCTGCTCTCCCGCCCATCTGCTGATGATTGGCAGTTCTCTCCTAGAGAGAAAGGGAGAAAACTAGGTAGAAGACTGTCAATCATCAGCAGGTGGGCAGGAATTTAGGAATAACCAGGACTCTTCTCAGGTAGCCATGACTCTTTTCCAGGCGCATTGTGCAATGTTTGTGATGTTGGTTCTCGGCAACCACTTACTTTTAACTTATAAATGACAGACCTCTGAAATCAACTCGCCTGTCTCTACATTATGCTGCAGTTAGCATGGGCATCATAAAGGTGATGACAGGTTCCCTTTAAATAGAAAAAGCTTGGACAACACCTTTAAGAGATTCAGTTACAGCTATAAAGACATGGTAAAACTTATCTACATTGTAAATACTTGGATTTTCGTATTTTGTGTACAAATCATGAGTTTCGTCTCCATTCTTATCTGAGACTAAATTCATAATCTTATTGGTTTCTTGTTATCGGAGAGCAGTACGTTGGGTGAGCTGAGATGATGAAGTAGAACTAAGCTGCTGGGTGATGTTGGACTAAATCTGACATTCATTAATTAGTCTATGAACAGGTAAAATGTCATGTAATAACGAAATCTATACTGAAATAGAGAAGCTGCTCAATGTTTAAGATGACAAGCTGGAATACTTTATTCCCTTAATCTAGGATTGCAGTATTACACTTGTATTTTTTTAAATTTTTTAATTTTATTTAAACGTTCCTCATCTATACTGATTTATCTGAAGGCACCAACACCAGCAATTGCAACCCCAAAGCAGAAGCCCATATCTAAATCTACAGCTGTGACCGCAGCTTCCCAGGCCAGTGCTGCAGCAGTGAGGACTCCTGCCAAGACAGCAGCTGATGAGAGCAGCGAGGACTCGGATAGTGATGAAGAGGTAACTCTCCTTGTTAGGGACATGCTTCAGTTTTTAGTGTATAACATTACCATCAGTGGCTGATGATGGAGGACCATGATGGACTGGCATCAAAACTAGGGAAGGACTTGGAGACCACAAAAGCCAATTGTACCTGACAGGTCACTGCTCTTTTTCTTACTCTCAGTTGTAGCAAACGGTGAGGTTGAAGCATTTGAACTTCCACCGTTGGTCATTGATGGCATATGATTGTTGAATGGTGCATTAATTTGTCTTCAGTGAGTTTATAGCTATTTTGCACTGTCTTTCTAGCCTAGCTCTTCTATAAAAGCACCAGTTCCATCCATCATCACTCCATCGGTTAAACCATCTGTAGCAATCGCTGCACGTGTCCCAGACTCGGATGCTGACTCTGAAAGCAGCGACTCAGAAGACAAAACGGTATGTTAAAAGTAATGTCACTTTTTGTTATAGTGAGTCCAAACCTATGTGTTTCCATGGCAACATGCTTAAAGAGGACCTTTCACCACTCCTGACACTCCTGTTTTAATAGCTTCATGCATTCCTCATGTAATAACTCTGGATCGTCTATTGTTAGGTCTCTATTTTGTGTCATTCCTTTATTATTTGCACTAGAAGTTATAAATGAATTACTAGCAGTCTGCAGTAAGGGTACAGAGGGGTGGTAACCAGTAGGGGGTGTGTACCTGAACAGACTCACTCTATCCAATCAGTGCTGCCATTTTCAGACTCTGCAGGTACACCCCCAACTTGTTACCTCCCCTCTGTTCCCTTACTGCAGACTGCTAGCAATTCATTTATAACTTCTAGTATAAATAATAAAGGAATGGTCCAAAATACAGACATAAGAATAGATGTTCCATAATTGTTATTACATGGGGAATGCATGAAGCTATTAAAGGGTTATTCCCATCTCGGACAATGGGGGCATATCGCTAGGATATGCCCCCATTGTCCTATAGGTGCCGGTCCCACCGCTGGGACCCGCACCTATATCGAGAACGGGGCCCCGAAAGTCAAGGAGGGCGCATCCATTCATTTGTATGGGGCCGCCGAAAATAGCCAAGCACCGGCTCGGCTATTTCCGTTGGCTCCATAGAAATGAATGGGAGCGCACCGTGCACGCGCGGCCCAGCTCCCATTCATTTGTATAGAGCCGACGGAAATAGCCTATTTTCGCCAGCCCCATACAAATGAATGGAGGGCGGCCGCGCATGCGCGGTGCGCCCTCCTTGACTTTCGGGCCCCCGTTCTCGATATAGGTGCGGGTTCTAGCGGTGGGACCCGCACCTATAGGACAATGGGGGCATATCCTAGCGATATGCCCCCATTGTCCGAGACGGGAATAACCCTTTAAAACAGGCATGGCCGGATGATTTATTGGAGTGCTGCCTTCCTTTTATCGTTTTATACGTAGCGGACCAAGGTTCCTGGTTCTTAGAAGGATTTGCAACCGTCTGGGATGTGCTGCTTACTTCATATGAGCTGAACCTCTTGGTGTCACAGAAAACATTTTCTAACAGAATACATAACTTAATTTTTTTTGCTCATTCATAGCTTGCTGTAGGCACTACAAAACTGAGCAAGGGAGGCTTTGCTGCCAAAGGTAAACCAGGAATTTCTGCAACTTCACAACCAGATGAAGAAAGTAGTTCAGAGGACAGTGACTCGGACACCGATGAGCGTGTACAATCTGTAAGTGTCAGGGGTGGAGTAAAGCAGGCTGTACACATTAGGGCTGTTTCACACTTGCGTTGTGGCATTATGTGCTGTTAGTGACCAAAGATTTTCTCTCCTCGTAGTTATACTCTGATTAGATTTGTTCTTACCACACATTACAGGTTTACTTTGCCATATTCTCTGTTGGCTCTTACTATATAAAATGTTTAAAATCATCAATAAAGACAGTTTAAAAAAAAAAAAAAACACAAATGCTAAACACATCCTGCACATTATTATAAAAGCACTCAAGGCACTAAGTGCAGAATCTGTATTTAAACACATTTGATATGATAAATCTGAGTTTCTTAGTAAATATATTTTGATCCAAAAATATCTAAACCCACCCACCATGACAAGGTGACCTCATTCCAGACGAGAATCTATTCTATTTAAAGGGAGTCTTTCACCTGTTTTTCACCTATATAACTAACAGCCGTGCCCCACAGAAGATTGTATACATATTCCAGACATACAGTGCCTTGTGAAAGTATTCAGCCCCCTGGAACTTTTCAACCTTTTGCCACATTTCAGGCTTCAAACAAAAAGATATAACATTTTAAATTTTTGGTGAAGAATCAACAAGAAGTGTAGATTTTGCTTTATGTTTGGGATCATTGTCTTGTTGGAAGATAAATCTCCTTCCTAGTCTCAGGTCTTTTGCAGACTCCAACAGGTTTTCATCCAGAATGGTCCTGTATTTGGCTCCATTCATCTTCCCATCAATTTTAATTATCTTCCCTGTCCCTGCTGATGAAAAGCAGGCCCAAACCATGATGCTGCCACCACCATGTTTGACAGAGGAGATGGTGTGTTCAGGGTGATGAGCTGTGTTGCTTTTACGCCAAACATATCGTTTTGCATTGTTTCCAAAAAGTTGGATTTTGGTTTCATCTGACCAGAGCACCTTCTTCCACATGTTTGGTGTGTCTTCCAGGTGGCTTGTGGCAAACTGTAAACGAGACTTTTTATGGATATCTTTGAGAAATGGCTTTCTTCTTGCCACTCTTCCATAAAGGCCAGATTTGTGAAGTGTTCGACTGATTGTTGTCCTATGGACAGACTCTCCCACCTCAGCTGTAGATCTCTGCAGTTCATCCAGAGTGATCATGGGCCTCTTGGCTGCATCTCTGATCAGTCTTCTCCTTGTTTGAGATGAAAGTTTAGAGGGACGGCCGGGTCTTGGTAGATTTGCAGTGGTCTGTTACTCCTTCCATTTCAATATGATCGCTTGCACAGTGCTCCTTGGGATGGTTAAAGCTTGGGAAATCTTTTGGTATCCAAATCCAGCTTTAAACTTCTCCACAACAGTATCACGGACCTGCCTGGTGTGTTCCTTGGTCTTCATGATGCAGAACCCTGAGACTATCACAGAGCAGGTGCATTTATACAGAGACTTGATTACACACAGGTGCATTCTATTTATCTTCATCAGTCATTTAGGACAACATTGGATCATTCAGAGATCCTCAATGAACTTCTGGAGTGAGTTTTCTGAACTGAAAGTAAATGGGCCGAATAATTTTGCACGCCCCACTTTTCAGTTTTATTACAAAAAAAAGTTTAAATGATCCAATAAATTTCGTTCGACTTCACAATTGTGACCCACTTGTTGATTCTTCACCAAAAATTCAAAATGTTATATCTTTTTGTTTGAAGCCTGAAATGTGGCAAAAGGTTGAAAAGTTCCAGGGGGCCGAATACTTTCGCAAGGCACTGTATCTGTGTGCACTGTGTGTCTGTATTACATTTCCAGGAAAAGCACTTTTATTCTGCAGGAAAACGGCTCCCAAGTGCCCGGCTGAAAGTGAAACAAAAAACTGCTTTCTCTCCCAGCTCAATTTCTAACAGCCGTGTCTTCTGATATAGTGGATATAATGCTGTCATTTTGGTATCATTTGAAAGTTTGGAATGCCAGCTTTCAAAGAAGGTCAATTTTCTATCTGCTACCAATCCCAAGATATGAGCAGCTAAAGCAGCCCTCCCCTCTTCAGTCTGGTTTGCTCTTGGCACTTGCAACAGCAGAGCTGGGCACTTGAATAAAAATGCTTTTTCTGGACATGGAATACAGACACACAGTGCACACAGGTATGTCTGGGATGTGTCTGCAATCTTCTGTGGGGCAGTGCTCTTAGTTATATTGGTGAAAAACAGGTGACAGACTCCCTTTAATACCCATCTCCATGCCATATAGGCATCTAAATTCAGGAGAGCAGACCCCACACATATACTGTGTGGCTCCAATAGTTACCCTGTGGAATGGAGGGGATCATAGGAGTGTAAGACTACAAGGATGAAAAAAACACACAAAAATGATACACATCCTGCACAATAAGATAAAAAGATATGCAGATGTACATGGCCAAAATTAAAGAGAAACACAGAACATAACTTGCACTCTCAAAGCACTAAATGCAAAATCTATATATAATAATATATATATAATAATACTGCCTTAGATGCGCTAAATAAACATAGGAGGTAAACTTGCCTATAACCTACTATTGCCAATAGCGGCTCATGGTTTGGACATATTTATTGTATTTCTCACATGCCATGGCAATTCTTTGAAGAGCCTCTGTCAGCATGATCAAACCTGTTAAAACAAGCCTGTGGCCTAGTATGGTAGATCATCCTGATTAAAACGATAATTTTCATTGTCTTCATGTTAAACAGCTGCAGAGATGTCTGCATATATTCATATAGAAATTAATTATTGGAGCACTGCATTTATAACACCGCTATGTTGTGCACAGTTTGCCCTCCCCTTGATTGGCAGGGCTAGACATCAGCATACTGAGGGCAGAGCTGTGTTCTAGCATGCACATATCATATATACTACTCACTATAGCCTTACCATGTTGGGAATAGAGGTTTTCTATACTTGGAAAGCTAATACATATTACTGGTGTCTTTATAATTTGTTTTTTATAATATTTTGCCTGTGAATAAACCAGTAATATGTATTAGCTTTCTAAGCATAGAAAACCTCTATTCCTAAGTATAGAAAACCCCTCCTAGTATAGTAAGGCTGTAGCTTTTTATTATGGGTTACATGAGGAAGATAAAAAAATTAAGAAAATAAAATAGAAGTCTATCCTGGGCTTTGTACATCTACATGAAACTTACCTCCTGGCTCCAGCCTTGTCATATTGAACAGTGGTGGCTTTCTATACTTAGAAACCCTAATGCATATTACTTGTCTTTATAATCATATATTGTGCCTGTGAATAAACCAGTAATATGTATTAGCTTTTTTAAGAGTACCTTTCACCACTCCTGACCATGTCTGTTTTAGTGACTACTTGCATTCTCCATGTAAAAACAATTCTGGAGCATCTGTTTTATGTCTGTTGTGCCATTTCTTTTTTTTATTCCTGCTGGAAGTTATGAATGAATTTCTAGCAGTCTGCAGAAAGGGTACTGAGGGGTGATAAGTTGGGGGAGTGCATCTTCACAGACTCTCTATCCAATCAGTGCTGCCATTTTCAGACTGTGCAGGTACACATCCCCAACTTGTTACCACATCTCTGTACCCTTACTGCAGACTGCTATCAATTCATTCATAATTTCTAGTAGAAAGAACATAGGAACGGCACAACATGGAGCCAAGAGAATAGATGCTCCCTAATTGTTATTACATGGGAAATGCATGAAGCTATTAAAAGGCATGTCAGGAGTGGCGAGTGGTGCTCCAACATGCTCTTTTGCATATGAATAAAACACAGAAATCTTTGCCTGGTTTAATAGGGTTGATCATGCTAAAGTGATTGCTTGAACAATCAGGCATGTTTTTCTTGTATTTGACCCAGTTCGATTTCTTCTGCTTACCAGGCTATACAAACACAGAAAACAAAAGTTGCATTGCCTAGTAAAACTGCAGCAACCGCATCAGCAGCACCACTTAGTGCTAGCAAAGAGAAGACTCCTGCGTCCAGGAAAGCCGTAGTTGCCCAAAACCCATCAACTGATACTTCTGAAACCGTTGACTCCTCAGATTATGACAATCCTGTGCCTGCTCAGGTACATTATTTATATATTAATGGATTTGAAAATCCTAGTGTCAGTGGAACTAGGATTTTTTTTTTTTTTTTTTTTTTAAGTTTTTGTTTTTATTTTTTCAATCTTTAATTGCGTTCTGCTAACATACATTCTGTAAGTGGCCATGAAGTACGCATTTTCATATTTAATAGCACAAAGTGCAGCTATAAGGGCTGATGAACACTGCGGTCTGCAATGTACGGGCATCGACCGTGTGGCTGCTGTCTGGGAACGCGGACTAGTTCACTTGAATGGGGTCTGCGATCTGCATGGGGTCTGCATCCGAAAACAGACAGATAACCCACTGAAGCACTCTGTAGTGCTTCAATGGGCTTCCGGTCCGTGCCTCTGTTCTGCACCGTATCTCCCGGATTGCGGACCCATTTAAGTGACGTGGAGTGATTACGGGACGCAACATGGACATGTTCGGGCAACATTTGTGTGCATGAGCCCTAATACTTAAATTATGTTCCCTTTCCATAATTGGCTTGATATAGTGGATGAGTTGGTTTATGGTTGTAAGGGGCAGGGCTAGAAGCTACAGTGTGGTACTTGGTACTTATTTTTTATTTTTTTTGTTACTTTGGGGGCATTTAACATTACATTTTTTTGCTGTTTTTTCCTGTAACTGGGGCTGACAGATCGTGCCCAGTTACAGCAGGAATACCACCCCCTCAATCTTTAACTGGGGTGTTCGCCGATCCCTGGTCTGTTAACATGTTCATTCACTGGTTGTTGGTTCAATTGTGACTGACGTTGCAGGAGGTTTAACTATTGGGATTTTTCAGCAATCCTTTTGGTCTTAGTTTAGGGGTAATGTTTAGCCTTACTGCAGAGCTAATCTGTATTATCCAGTGATATAGAAAGTGGAGATAAGCTGGAAGCTCAGTTTAAAGAGTAGTGACCAGGTAACTGCAGCTCCGCTCTCTTCAGAGTGCTACTTCTAGTGGTTGCAGGGAACAGAGTTTTGGGACGGAGGATAGGTCATCAGTATAAAGTTTGCAAAAGTTAGTCCTTCGTTGTAACTTTTTTCACATTTAATCCAAATCTAGACATTAAAGGGTTCCTTCGTACCTATAAAACCAGGAAGTGGAGTCAAACGCGAGAAAGGGAGTCCTGTCAAGGCTGTGCCAGACGCCGTGAAGGAGAGCTCGGGCAGCATCAAAGATCAAAACACCCTGGTACTTTACCTAATCCTACATAAGTAGCCAGTAGTGTGTACTGTAATTGCTGCATGTCAGTAATCATTTGCTAAACATTGCTTTGTCTTTAAAAGAAAACCGATGTAACTGATTTGGGAAAAAAACACAAGATGTCTACAGCTATTCCTCTATTGACGTCCACTCCATCTGTAGCCAGCCCAGCCAAGGCTAAAGCAGGGTTGTCTGTGAAGAGTCAAAAAGCAGTGAAGAAGGTGCCAGCGTTGGTCAAAGAGAGCAGTCAATCTGAGAGCGATGGGAAGGTAACTGAACAGGTGATAAATGGGTAGGAAGTGGAATGAAATCTGGGATTATTGGATTTGTGGTTGCCAATTTAACAAATGCTGTGACCACTGTAGGTTGGAACACCAGCCCCAACTTCAGTGGTTGAAAAAAGAAAACACTCTGTAGCTAAAACGCCAAAAGCATCCAAAGAGAAAACTGTAAAATCTGCAAGTCTAGGCAAAACTTCTGTTGCACTGACTGCAAAGGTGTCAAGCGAGTCTTCCGAAACTAACTCCACAGACGAGAATGCAACTAAGGTACGTGTTGTTCACCGTCATCGGGCTGAGGTAAAGGGGTTTTCTGAGGTTTTTTATAGTGATGACCTATCCTCTGCATAGTTCATCAGTATCTGATCATTGGGGGTCATACACTGTTTGAGAAGGCATCGGTGCTTCTGTGTGGGCTGTGGCCTTTTCTCTGTTTTTTCCTAGGCCAAGCGACAACACGTTCATGTGTCAAGTGGCCTAGGAGCAGCTCAGTCCCATTCAAGTGAATGGGGCTGAGTGTGATACCAAGCACAGCCGCTATACAATGTATGCCGCTGTGCTTTTATCCTGATGGTATAAAAGGTCATCAGTAGTAAAATCTCAGAAAATCCTTTTAATGCAGTGGTAGTCCGTGTGTGTATAGAGGTGTGCTTTTAACCGCTGGGGCGATGCGGACACATGGCGCCCGCTCGCACATGCGGCGGGCATCATGGCTGGCGAGTCTCTGCTGTTTCTAACTAAACCCGGAAGCGTACACTTCCGGGTGGTGTACAGACGCCCCGTTTGGCCAATCGGGGTGTCTGTACACGATCTGAAAGCTGTAAACCTCGCTGATGAGGTTTACAGCTTTCAGAGTGCAATTTTTATTCTGTCCACTAGATGGCAGGCCAGGATAAGAAATGAGCAAATTCGGTTATTAATTCAAAATGAAAAAGCCCTGATTAAGAAAAAAGAAAAAACACAATCTATTTGCTCATATTTGAGCTTTAAAATAATCACACAAAATTTAAAAAAAGTTAAATATATAAAAAATTAAAAAAAATATAAAAGTTTAAATCACCCCCCTTTCCGTATAATTAAAAAATAAATACCTAAATAACAATAAATATAGACATCATGGGTATCACCGTGACCGAAAACGCCCGTAATTTTAAAATATAAAAAAAAATTCTAATACGGTGAATTGTGTGGCGGAAAAAAGCGTCAAAATGGCGATTCGCTGTTTTGTCGCTTTTTTTTCTAAAAAAAAAAATTAAATAAAAAGTGATCAAAAAGTCATACACACCCCAGAATGGTATCAATAAAAACTTCATATCGCCCCGCAGAAAATGAGCCCCCATACAGCTCTGTACACATAAATACCAAAAAGTTATAGGGGTCAAGATATGACAAAAAAAAAAGTCCAACTTTATAATTATTTTATCACTATCAAAACGCAGGAAAAACTATACATATTAGGTATCGCTGGATTCGTACTGACCAGTAGAATGAAAGTAACTGGTTTTAATGAACATCGAACGCTGTAAATAAAAAAAACCCGTAGAACTGTATTGGAATAGTGTTTTTGTTTTTTTTGTTTGTTTTTTTTTTTTGCAATTTCACCCGATTTGGCATTTTTTTTCCTGCTTCCCACTACACCATATGCAATATTAAATGGTGGTGTTGGAAAGTACAACTTGTCTCGCAAAAAACAAGCCCTCATACAGCTATGTGAACAGAAAAATAAAACAGTTATGGCTGTTTGAAGGCAGGGAGCACAAAATGAAAACGCAAAGGCGAAAAAACCTCCGGTACCGAAAGGGTTAAAGAAATGGTAAACTTTGTAAAAAAAAAAAAAAAAAAAAAGGCCAGGGTATGTTCACATGAGGCAGTTTTGGTGCAAAAATCTTTGTTACCGAGAGTTCCATTCCATAAATCTAAAATGAGATTGTTTCTGCTGCATGTGTTTCTAAAAACCACATAAAGTGACACATGTCAGATTAGCAAAAAATGGCCTGGGCAGGAAGGTGAAAAGAGGCCCGGGGTTGAAAGAGTTAAAAAGTTATTTTAGCTCAAAATGAGTACAATGCAATAATAAAAAGAAATGCCCCCCCAAAAGTGTACATATTGCGTCCCCAGCTGTAGCCCACTTGATGCAAGTGTGAGTGCAGGAGATTGTGCTGCCTGCATTTAACACCTGCAGAAAGGTGAAGGTATTGTGTACATTGCATTCAGCTTCCCTTTGTACTCTCCACTGATCATACAGCTCAGCCAGCCAGGGAGGGAGAGGACTTCTTCAAGGGAGTAGCAGACACTTCTTCAATTTTCATTGAAAAGGAGCCATTTTTATTACAAATGTAAACTAAAGATCACGTAGGTGGGAGTACCAAGTTTAACGCTCAGAACTCTTTCACCTTTGGCAGGATGGCCTTTTAGATATCATACCCAGGTTGCGGCAGTGATATTTTCTTCTATGGTTTAATGTTAAAATAGGCTACAAAACAGACACCAACCGTGCAAACTAAACTGGAAAAGTTCTTCAATAAGCAAAGCCCAGCAAAGACAAAGGCCAAAACCACTGCTAATTTGCCTAAGGCGTTACCTACAGACTCGCATGAGACCTCAGATGATGATGAGGAGGAGGAGCCTGTGAAGGTACAGTACTGTCTTCCGTGTATTCATTACCTGATGTGCATCCTTTTCGCTGCTGTGGAACTTTCCTGGTTATTGCAGAAAGTAGTATACCTATAGCTCAAATGTACACACATTATGGTACGGAATTACGGCATACCCTTGAACTGAACTATTTGTTTGCTTTTTAGGCTCAGAATTGTGGACGGATTAATTTCTTTATATATCTCCAGACCAGGGGTGGGATTCAAATTTTTAAGAACAGGTTCCCTATTAAACGGCAGACACGCGGCATCACGACACGTGTTTACATATACATGCCCCATATATATGGTACACATACATAAATACACCATATATACACATACCACAAAACTTTTAAAAACCCTTAGGAGCTAAAGCGCTGCGAGTTTTTGTAAAGCGCTGGCCCACACCTCTAACTCCACTCAATGTCTATCTGTACATGTTCCAACAATGCCTAGTCTCCATTGTGCCCCCCACACAGTAGTTATGCCAGATTTGGGATGGTTGGGAGGTACTCATACATAAACAGACTATATAGACACTACACTCACATAATCACATATACAATATACACCATACAGTATATAAATTACACCTAGGCTGCACTTACAGTAGATTTACCTGCTCCATATACATTTTATACACATTTGTACCTATCACTACAGACATATTTGCATACACATTATATTCAGTGTTATCCAGCATACAGCGCACATACCTCTTACATCCAGTGACTTCTCCTCTGATGCAGACGTTCTCTTTTCTCATCTTCTCCTTTCAGACCAGGCGCCATGATGATTTTTTACTCATCTCTCGTCTCTGCAGTTTGACGAAAAGACATCTTAGGTTCCTACTTTTCCATCATCCTGCCACCTTCAATACTTAAAATGAGCACCAGTACAAAGAATGTCCCTTATGTGTGCCAGTACAAAAAAATCCCCCTTAGTGCCCCTATAATGTGTGCAAGTATAAAATACCCCTATATAATGCCCCTAGTAAATGCCCACATAGTGCTCCTCTCCTCTTCCCGACAGCGCCCCCATAATGTGCCAGTACAAGATTCCCTTCTTAGTGTCCGCATAATGTGCCTATATAATATGCCCCCATAGTGTTCTTCCCCCCTCCAACACCATAGTGTGCCCACAATGTGCCAGTTTAAGATGCCAGTATAAATGCCCCCAGAAGATGCCCCCATAGTGTTCCCCATAATGTGCCAGTAATACCCCCATGATGTGCCAGCAATGCCCCAAGTAGATGCCCCCATAGTGGTCCCCATATGTCAGCAATACCCCCCAGTTCACTGTCCCTCAGACCGTTGACTATAAAAAAAAAACTATGAACAAATCCCTATGCACACTGCACATATCTTATTTTAAAGTAAACAAAACGGGAACAAATACAATACACTGTGCCCCCATTAGACCGCAGATCAGCCCACGGTGCCCCCATTAGACCGCAGATCAGCCCACGGTGCCCCCATTAGACCGCAGATCAGCCCACGGTGCCCCCATTAGACCGCAGATCAGCCCACGGTGCCCCCATTAGACCGCAGATCAGCCCACGGTGCCCCCATTAGACCGCAGATCAGCCCACGGTGCCCCCATTAGACCAAAATAAAAAAAACTCTCTTACCTCTCCTGCGCCATGGCTCCGCAAGCACTGAGACTAGGGATGAGCGAATCGACTTCGCTCCGTACGTATTAATAATAACTTTATAAATTCATTTTTACTGTAAAAAAATAAAAACATTTACCGAACTCTGGTTTGGTTCCAAGGTACCACAAACAGCAGGTGGCTGTACAGACTTGTTGAATCTCTCATTGGCTGTAATACATTTTTAATTTATAGGCAATCGCAGAAATATTCAGATTGAAGTACTGGCTTGAAACAACACTTTTTAAGGCAACTTTCAAACCTGTGACAGGGTGTTCCGTCCAGCAGACAATGCTGGGAATCGATCGTTGCGTGCAGTGTTTTATTGGACAGCCGATTCTCTGCATATTTGGCAGGTAGTGGCTGGATCTCTGCCGGACCCCATTATAGTCAGTGGAGTGGCGGGAGGGTGTTAGTATCCGGTAATGCTGGATCTGGAGCCGGTAAAGAACGGCGTGCTGCAGATCTCTGCCGTAAATGTGAAAACATAAAACACTATTAACTTGGTTTAAGATTTTATGCTTCACTTGAAACATTAATAAATACTTGTGTATATAGTTTCCAATTATTTACCTTATGGTCAATGTAGGAAGCGACACCTGCACCACCCGCCCCTAAAACATCACAAGGAAAGCTTAAGGAGAGGCTGGACTCCTCCATCTTTGCAACTACAAAGACCAAGGTGAGCACCCTGAGTAATGCACCAGCTGCGTTGAAGCAGATGGCTGCAGAAAGTCGTAGTGAGTTAGACGGCAAGGATGACCTTGCTTCAGAGGTAGATTTCATTCTGGAGAACATTACTGTAAATGCTATTCCCAGCTACACATACAGAATTCTAGATATTGCAAAGAACATATTGTAAAAATCCAGTGCTGCATCTTCCATTGTGTGTTGGTAAATGCACTGTTAAACCAGGCACGGTGGAGGACATTTATGAATGCTTTTACACCACTATTCTGCAGTAAAAAAAAAGTCTCAAATTATGGCCCATGACGTACACCATAATTTGTGACTTTCTAAGCTTGCCACTTTTGAAAATTGTTAAAAAAAAGGGGGGGGGGGGACTTAGTGTGGCCCCAGTTGCGAAAGAAACTGGTGTAAGTTAGTTATAGGTCAAGTATGCGCCAGCAGCTAGCTAGCGTAGACTTCAGTTTCTGGTGCATGGAGTGGCAGAGATGCCCCTAATTTATTAAGAGTCAGAGAAATAGGTGCATCTTACACCAGCGCAGAGAGATCAAGTCTTGATAAATCTCCAGTGCCTTATAGGGCTAGCTCAGCTGAATGATATTACTTAATTTTGTAGTGAAAGTACTTTTAATCCCTATGTAAATAAGTAGCTATGTGCACTGAGGGTGGTCCCAAGTCACTCTGTGCACCCTTGCTCCTTATGCTTCCTCTCCCAGCCCCTCCAGATGCTTGATTAACAGAGCCAGCTTTACTGTATAGTCATCTGGCCTGGCCCTGTCAATCAAGAAGAACATAGCGAGGCAGGCAGAGGAAGTAGGAGGAGCAGGGGTGCACAGTGTTCATTATGCACATTAACCCCTTGCCCACATCCTCCGAAAATGTACGGTGGCTGTCCAGTCCTTAAAGATGGCGTCCGAAGCAAGCGCCATAGCCACCGAATGCCTGCGGTTTCATACTGCAGGCACCCGTGGCTAATGTCTGCAATCAGCGGTAATACTGACCAGACCAGCTAAAACCCAGAAGTGCATGCTTCCAAGTAAGGATTGCCTCCCTTGGATAAGGAGCACCTTCCCCAGGATGAGATCGGGGAAGGTGTTCATACATCATAATGAGCATGAGCCTGTACTAGGCTTCCAGGCTCATTACTGATATCTTATAATTCAGGCCAGCAGGTGGCAGCACTGAATTCCAATATAGTGATTTCTGTATGGAATAAATTCCATTATTCTATACAGATTGGAATCTGATGATTGCAAGTTGGGGTCCAATTGAGGACCTAAGAAAAAGTAAATATATAAATAAATAAAAAAAAATTGTTTTCAAAAATATAAAAAAAATTTAAATCACCCCCAAAGTAAACTTGTCCCGCAAAAAACAAGCCCTCATACTGCTATGTGAACTGAAAAATAAAAAAAAAAGTTATGGCTCCGGGAAGGCAAGGAGCAAAAAACGAAAATGCAAAAACAGAAAATTGCTGCATCAGGAAAGGGTTAAAAGAATATACTTTTTCTCCACAATGAAGCAACGGATCATTACGTGAAAAATACCATTACATTTTGGAAGTGATGAGAAACCTGTAGGTTCTAGTCCCACAATGAAGCCAAATTATTAAAATCCCCCCCCCATATTTTTTGTTAACTCTCAATCGTTCATAGTTGGGGACAAAAACACTAAAACAATGGCGAATGGCTGTTTTGTCAAATCCAACAATTATAAGCCTATTTACCTAGTACTGATCGACTCTACAAAAGAGAAGTCAACTAATTTTAATTATGTCCCCAAATGGTTGACAATAAACTACAAATCATCCTGCAATATAAAAAGCCATCCCCCAGCTTTAATCCATTGCTCTTGGAATGAGTTGATGAAGTTTCAAGATGGGCCCCAACCCTAAAGCGGACCTGTCACCAAAAAATGCAATCTGAAAGCTGAGTGGATTGATGTGTATATTTGCGAGGAAACATTCAGTAAAAGTTGTCATTTTGACATTTACATCTGCAGCCTTGCGCAGTGCTGTCGGTACAGGAGGGAGGAGTTATCAGTGATTGACAGTCTTATGCAGACTTGTACACAATGCTATCTATCACTGATAACCCCTTCCTCCTGTATCGATGCTGTTCACAGAAGATAGAAAAAGCAGACAGATAAATGTAGAAATTACAGGTTTTACTGAATCTTTTCCCACAACTCTATATATCAATCTCCTCAGCTTGTCCTAATCTACAACATGATGCTGTCAAATTGCATTGCAATTTTTGGTGACCGGTCCTCTTTAAAGGGGTTTTTCCACATTCTAGATATTGGATACCTAGAAAGGGTCTTCAATATCAGATAGGTGGGGGTCAACTATTTTCAGCAGCTACCAGCAAAGTTAAACAGGACAGTGCAGGAAGCAGAAGGCTCTGTAGCCAATGAAATTTAAATCCCAGTAGATTTCCTGAGTTTGTCAATATGGCGTGTGAACAGAATAGGACCGCCAACATGACTCCTAGGCATAAAAAGAGGAGAGGCTCAAAAGGGTTTTCTGAGGGTTTAAATACTGATGACCTGTCCTCTGGATAGGTCATCAGGATCTGATCGGGTCTGACACCCGGGATCCCCGCCAATCAGCTGTTTGCGAAAGCACGGTGAGCGGCATGGCCTTCTCTGTGCTCACCAAACACAGCGCTGTACGTTGGATAGTGGCTGTTCCTATTCACTTCAATGGGGCAGAGGAACTTGTCGTCACTCGGCCTAGGGAAAGCAGCAAGAAGGCCGCTACTTTTCATGCTGCTGTCTACTCAAGCAGCTGATCAGCGGGGGTCCCGGGTGTCAAATCCCCTCCCCAAACAGATACTGATGAGCTATCCAGAGGATAGGTCGTCAGTATTAAAGTCTCAGAAAAAAACCCTTTAAATGAATAAATTGAAAGTTATACTGAATCTCCGACAAAAGTATATATCAATCTGTTCATCTCCACCTGCTGTTACCTGCCTGCTGCAGATTGCAGTACATTTTTATGGTGACCAATTCCCTTTAAAGAACATTGGATATTCTTGATTGGCTATCATTGGGCTATGACTACTGGATACGTGGGTATAATATTATGTAATCATTCGGATAATATTTGAAAATTGCCTGTTTTACTGCAGACAAAAATGGCGAGTCTTATATCCAGCCCCAAGGCTCCGGATACTGCTAGCAAAGTTTTAGGAGATGGTAAGTAATAGTCACCATGTATTGAACTATTCGTAGTCCTCAAAATAATGCTGAATGTCTCTGAGGTCACCACTAGAGGCAGCATAGACTCAATAGTCACATTTAGTGTTGAGTGAATCAAAGTCCACTCTCAAAATTCGATTTGCTGCAAAGCCGAATTTCCTTGCGGTGAATCAATTTTTTCTGAATGGCAATTTAAAAAAAAAAAAACAATCATACTTGCCTCATCTGTTTGAGCGCAAACAGCTGCCATCTTGATTGACGATCCCACACAAAACCTTGTGCTTGGTGACGTATGATGTCACCACTGGCTGCACAAGATTTTGCGCTGGATCTTCAATCAACGTGACGGCTGGCTCTTCGTGTTCAAAGCGATAAGGTTAGTATGAAGTCACGAAGCTAATTTTTTTTGTAAATTTCTGGGAAGTAACCGAATCGGATTTTCTAATCAAAACACTCATCCCTAGTCACAGTGTATAGAAGGTTTCTATTTTCCCTCCAGTGGTGGCCTCAGGCAGAGCTCTGTAGATGAATGGATTTCTGACTTCTAATATATTATATGTCAAGAAATGTACGCATTATTTTTAACCTATACGCAATGGAGTGATAAAAGGTGGACATGTCTTGTCTTCTAGTTCCCAGTAAACCAACTGTGTCTGGAGAAGAGGATGATTCTGCAGATAATAGTGAATCTCAGGTATGTATATCTCATGAGTAAAGTTTTCTCCTCACTTTATACATGGCTTCCACTCATGTACCTCTCTGGACAGTGTAATTAGTAGTTTCATGCCAAGTTTTCTGCTTCTCTTACCAATTATTGCAGAGTCTTCTTCAAGCAAAAACTCCTACAAAACCTATTTCAACAAAACGCAAGCGAGACAAAGAAGATACGACTGCTTTGGCTAATGAAAGTATTGCACAGTCAAGTAAAAAGAAGCCCAAAGTAAAAACCCAGCCTTCAACAAAGTCAACTCTCTCTGCTCCAGCCACCCCAGGAGGTTAGTAAAAGTGGGATTCAGTAAATGTTCAGTTTTCTTTATAGGATGGGAAAGTATTAAGTAACATTATAATTTAAAGGGAGTTATCCAACACTATAAAAAGCCCCCCCCCCCCATATGCCGGGCCCCTCACAATGAATATACTTACCTGGCTCCCCGCGCCACTCCTGGTCCCCGCTGCTGCCTTTTCCCCGTGTGTGGATGAAAACATCCAGTGTCGGGGGGAGCAGCCAATGGCAGGTGGTGACAGGGACGAGCCTCCCTAGCGTCACGAGCCAGGTATATATATTCATTGTGAGGGGGCCCAGCACATGGGTGGGCTTTTTATATTCTTGGATAACCCATTTAATAGTTTGGGTCAATGTGGACATGGCATAGAAATTATGGATACTTTTTTTTTCCTGGCAGTAGTAATATACACCTGCCACCCACCGTGTTCACATCATCCTAGGATAGTAAATATATGGCAGTAATGACCTACCAGCTGCGCTGTAAATTTATAGTGCATGGTGGGAAATGGTTAAAATCACCCAATTTCCTCTTCTGCCCATCATAAACTTCAAAAGGCCAGCAGCCTACAACAATCAGCAGTTAGCTGATGGGCCTCTACCTATAGATTGTAGTAAAAAATTCAGTGTCATTAAAAGTGAATGTCGCCAATATTGAGTCTTTATTTGTATGGAAGTTTTTCCTGTAAAATGTAGTTGGCCTAAGCTTCTATTTTGTGTGATGTTTCTTTGTGTTAATAGTGTTTTTTGTTTCCTGCCTCCCCTAAAGCTCTTCTGGATTCTGAAGAGGAGACTGTTATGGCCTTGTTGGAAGGTCGGAGTCCCAAAAAGTCAAAGAAAAATCCCTCTAAAAAGACTGTAGCGGCAACTCAGGTTGTAGCATCTTCAACACCAACAGTTCAACATAGTAATGTCCTTGAGAAGAGTCTACTATCACCTGTCCCCTCTGCATTGGTCCCTGAGGGTCCAAGCTCAGTACACAAAGGGGACAAGACTCTTGATGCAAAATCCCCTAGTGTCCCAGAACTCAGCCATTTGTCTGCAAAGAAGGAGAAGCATGGCAAGAAGCGCAAGAGTTTCCCTGAGGATAGACAGAAGGATAAAAAGGCTAAGAAGGCAAAGAAGGAGAAGAAAGATAAGAAAGCAAAAGACACCAGCATAACTGGAGAGGCTGCCATTCCTAAACCATCCAAAAAGGAGAAGAAGAAATCTGAAAAGAGCAAGAAAAGTAAGGGGGGCATTCATTATCCCCACGGCGCCAGACAACTGGCGCCAAAAAGTCGCAAATGTTGGCGCACGCAGTACTTGCGCAAAAACTTTGCGACTTTTTGGGGGGTTTACACACCACTCTCCACTTTTCTAAGTAGCAGGTGGTGTGGGGCCGGCATAGCCAGGAAACTGGCTTAGATTATAATGGAAATCTAAACTAGCTCCCTTGTTGGTGTACATTTCCCTTTAGGTGCACAGATATGCCAGAATTATTAAGAGGCATGTGCCTCTTAATAATTGTGGTGCATCTGATGCGGGGGGCAGATTAAGACTGGCATGTAATACGCTGGCCTTAATAAATGCCCACCTAAGTGTTTATATTAGAGGTTGTCCAGGATTATAATATGAGCTCCTGTCCGTGGGTTATACATACTACAGCTCATCCTAATCTGTGTCTGGAAAAAAGGACACCTTTTCTAATTCTGGACAACCCCTTTAAGTTATCTCAAGTTCTACAGTTTTTGCACAGATATGACAAATCAGTATGGTCTCTCTCACTCTGGGTTGGAGCAGAGGATTTAAGGTTATGGCTGTCTTTCTAACAGGATGGTGCTGAACTTTTTACGTGGGGAAGCCTGGCAGGAGAGACAGTTTGGGGAGTTTGATCAGCCAATCAGTTCTTCAGATGCATTTTGGAAATTGACAGCAGCCATGTGATTGTTTGTTATGGGAAAATCCTCATTTTTTTCCTTTCCGGTTATTAAAGTGTTTGTCTGCTTTGGACAGTCGCTTTCTGTGAAGACGAGCTGATCGCAGGGTCGTGAAGTGATCAGCTGTGATCTGTGGGGAGTCGCGTTACCTCACAGGTTTCCTGCCTGCTTTTTACAGAGCTCTTGTTGTCCCTGCAGAAAAAGATAAAAAACAAAAGAAAAAGGAAAGCAAGAAACTATCACAAAGTCTAATTGCTCCAGTTGGAGAGTCAACAGATTCTGGAGTCAGCCTCCAGTCGAAACCCAAGAAAAAGGCAAGTATCTGCTATGTGTGACTATCATCATTTACAGTTTCATAAAAGGGGGTAGATTTGTGGTTTGTGACCTGTACAGCTGGCCGAACACAATGGAAAAGACTTATCAAAAGTGGAACAGTTGCCCATGGCAAGCAGTCAGCCTTTGAGGGGCTGTAGTATAATTGGTTTCACTGTCATTTAGCACCGGTTTTAGTAAATGTCCCCCAGTGATGTGCCTGAGATGTGTTTCTAAAGTAGCCAGTGTGTAACACCTAATTTCCATGTGATTTGGGAAGGAAATAACAGGATCTGTTATCTGAAAGGGGTTTCCAACCTCTGAAATGCCCCCTCACACACCATATACTTGCCTTGCTCCCTCTTTTGGTCCCCGCACAGCCACCGCTGTAAAAACATCTGGTGGAGGGAGGGGTTCGGAGCAGCCAAAGGCAGGCGGCAACTGGGATGAGGCTCCCTAGCATCGCTGGTGACGCTTGGGAGGCTCGTCCATGTTGCCACCTGCTGGTGCCTGCCCTCCATTCATTCCTATGGGAGCGCCAAAAATAACAGGGCTGGCTTGGCTATTTCCGTCAGCCCCATAGAAGTGAACGGAGTGGTGGTCTCTCTTGCGCAGTGCGCTTCCCATTCGTTTCAGTGGGACTTCTGAAAATAGCAGAGACTGTGTTTGGAGCTTCCATAAGAATGAATGGAGGGCAGCTGCACATGCATCTATCAGACACTAGGATATGCCCCCAGACGTGGGAATACCTCTTTAAGCGTCTCTTCTAAAGGTGGACATACACATAAGTACTGCCAGCCAATCGATTGTCTGTACGATTTATTCTGCCATCAACTAAACTGGCAGATTCGTGACCTAATTTAATGTGAAGAGTGATCATACGATTGTGCCGTACATATATAATCTCAGCTGACAAAATCCACGTAAACTAAAATGATGGGTGACTGGTCAGCTTCAGAATACTACCAGCTTTCATGTTGTACTGAGCTCCTCAGCTCACCAGGATGTGTAACTGCATTGTGCGATTCATAGCCACACTGAAGTTTTTAACCTGTTATAGTCGGCTATAACCATTATATCTCTTTAACCTCTTCCTGCCTGCCCAACATGATTAGCTAATTGAGCTCTGCCCAGTAATGTTTTCTGCAAAACAAAGATTGAATGTCCTGAAGGAACCTTTTAGGGCCTCTTTCACACGGTCAGCATTAGGTCAGTGATTTCCATCAGTGATTGTGAGCCAAAACCAGAGCAGCATGGCAGTTAGCACTGGTTCTTTAGAGTGCTGGGGTCCTAGGTTCAAATCCAACCAGGGCAACAACTGCATGGAGTTTGTATGTTCTCCCTCCGGGTACTCCAGTTTTCTCCAGAAAGAAATACTGATAGGGAAGTTAATTTGTGAGCCCCGTTGGGGACAGCAAGTGTTGATGTCTGTAAAGCGTTTCGGAAATTTCGGCTATAAGCACGTGAACAGTTCACAAACTGCGCAGTTTCAGAAATATTGCTACTCTTGACCCGAAAGCCAATAATGATCTGATAAATCCCCCCTTTTACCCATGATAGCAACAAGGGATACATGCATAGACAGCCCATCACACTCCTTATATACCCACCAATCCACTTCACCACATGTGACTTCCTTCATGGGTACACGCTGCTGATGTCAAAAATGTGACTCTACTGTATTCATCCCTTCTTAGAATTCTGTGTTATGCTGTCCCTCTGTTATTCCTCTTGGAAACTTAAGAATACATTGAAAGTAGAAGTGAAACTGACATCATAGGCAGAGTTCACATGAGCATCGTGTTTTCGGTTTCTTTTCGTCAGAGGAACAGAATAAAAAAAGTGTTTATTTTGAGCTTCAAAAATAACTGAAAATAATTCAAAAAGGGGCAAAATGGGCCACGTTTTTAAATTTTTTCTGTTTGCACGATGGAAGAGACACATACAGAGAAAACACCGCAGATGAGAGTTTAGCCTTAATTAATAAAATATTGGTTTTCTTTGTCTACAGAAGAAGGTAAAGAGTGATGAAACGACTGACTGAGGTCCTCATAGAAACTGAGGTAAGTGTTCGGTGTTGGTGTGTGCTCTATTGTTCATTTACCAGAAAAACAACCATTTGAATAACTTCTGGGCCGCAGACTCTAGAAAAGTTACTTTGTGCATCTGGTTTTAAAAATTGGAGTTATTGGATCACAAATGAACGGCAGAACAACAATGAACATATTGAGGCTTGTTCAGACGTGGTGGAGTTCACGCAGCAATTTACAGTACAGTACGTCACATGTAGCAGAAACAATCCTCACGGATGCTGTGGATTTTCTAATCTGCCGCATGCTCACTCTTGTGCGGGAAAGCAACAAATTTCACTTTCTGCAAAGCATAGGGTAATTTCTGTGGTGAGACCGCAGCTCAGTCATGCCTGGGGATCCTGCGCTCAATCATGCCTGGGGATCCTGCGCTCAGTCATGCCTGGGGATCCTGCGCTCAGTCATGCCTGGGGATCCTGCGCTCAGTCATGCCTGGGGATCCTGCGCTCAGTCATGCCTGGGGATCCTGCGCTCAGTCATGCCTGGGGATCCTGCGCTCAGTCATGCCTGGGGATCCTGCGCTCAGTCATGCCTGGGGATCCTGCGCTCAGTCATGCCTGGGGATCCTGCGCTCAGTCATGCCTGGGGATCCTGCGCTCAGTCATGCCTGGGGATCCTGCGCTCAGTCATGCCTGGGGATCCTGCGCTCAGTCATGCCTGGGGATCCCGCGCTCAGTCATGCCTGGGGATCCCGCCTCAGTCATGCCTGGGGATCCCGCCCTCAGTCATGCCGGGGATCCCCCCTCAGTCATGCCTGGGGATCCCGCCCTCAGTCATGCCTGGGGATCCCGCCCTCAGTCATGCCTGGGGATCCCGCCCTCATCATGCCTGGGGATCCCGCCCTCAGTCATGCCTGGGGATCCCGCCCTCAGTCATGCCTGGGGATCCCGCCCTCAGTCATGCCTGGGGATCCCGCCTCAGTCATGCCTGGGGATCCCGCCCTCAGTCATGCCTGGGGATCCCGCCCTCAGTCATGCCTGGGGATCCCGCCCTCAGTCATGCCTGGGGATCCCGCCTCAGTCATGCCTGGGGATCCCGCCCTCAGTCATGCCTGGGGATCCCGCCCTCAGTCATGCCTGGGGATCCCGCCCTCAGTCATGCCTGGGGATCCCGCCTCAGTCATGCCTGGGGATCCCGCCCTCAGTCATGCCTGGGGATCCCGCCCTCAGTCATGCCTGGGGATCCCGCCCTCAGTCATGCCTGGGGATCCCGCCCTCAGTCATGCCTGGGGATCCCGCCCTCAGTCATGCCTGGGGATCCCGCCCTCCAGTCATGCCTGGGGATCCCGCCCTCAGTCATGCCTGGGGATCCCGCCCTCAGTCATGCCTGGGGATCCCGCCCTCAGTCATGCCTGGGGATCCCGCCCTCAGTCATGCCTGGGGATCCCGCCCTCAGTCATGCCTGGGGATCCCGCCCTCAGTCATGCCTGGGGATCCCGCCCTCAGTCATGCCTGGGGATCCCGCCCTCAGTCATGCCTGGGATCCCGCCCTCAGTCATGCCTGGGGATCCCGCCCTCAGTCATGCCTTTCTGGAGTGCACAACCGCAATAACTTCTTAAGTAGAGGAGCGGCAGACCTTGACTGTTTGATATCTGGCCTCACATCCAACTTCGGCCATGTGCCCATGCTGTGCATTAGTTGCTGGAAAAAATAAAATCTGTAACCAAGGGTACTGGTGTTGCGTGGCATTGCTGTGACATCTTTTGTAATGATAGTCAATGATTTTGCACTGCGACGCAACAGTAGCAAAAAATCCATCTGAGTTGGATTTTTATTTTTTTTTTGCTGCTCTTGTGTTGCAGTCGCAGCATGTCACATTGCAACATCATTGACTATCATTACAAAACATGTTGCGTTACCTTTCTGCAACAAATGATGCCGTGTAGCTGAACGCAGACCCTAAAAAAACTACATGCGAATGGAGATTTCCTCATTTCTGTGCCTAGAACATGTCCAAAAAGCTGTATAAATTGGTGCATTTAGTGTTTCTACAACCTTTTTCTGATTTTCTTGAAAAGGGGTGAAGGTTGAGCTTTGCGTAAAATGGGTGGGGCCAAAGATGCCTCTGATCTATCCAGTGGATAGATCAGAAGTAAAAACCCCCCAAAAAAACTGCAGAACTTTTTTAAATAATCCTTAAAGGGGTTGTCTTATGATGGACAATGGGGGCATATCGCTAGAATATGCCCCCATTGTCTTACAGTTGCAGGTCCCACCACTAGGACCCGCACCTATATCGACAACGGAGCCCCGCAAGGTGGTGGCTGGGAGGACTCTGGGCCGGCCACCACCAAGCCGGCTCCCCATAGAAGTGAATGGGAGCGCACTGCACTTGCACCGCCCCCGCTCCCAGTCATTTCTATGGAGCTGACTGAAATAGCCGAGCCATTTTCTCCGGCCCCATAGAAAATGAATGGAGGGCAGCTGTGCATGCACAGTGCACCCTCCTTCACTTTCAGGGCCCGTTCTGGATATAGGTGCGGGTCCCAGCATTGGGACCCACACCTATAAGACAAGGGGCATATCCTAGCGATATGCCCTCATTGTCCATCAGACAAACCTTTTAAAGGGGTCTCCCAGAATTTTGATATTGATGGCCTTCGATATCGAATCTGCAGGGATACTTCACCCTGCGGATATGATGTTGTAGATTTGGTGTAGCACTGCACAGCTCCATTCATTGTGTAGCGGATGGACATGGAAACTGCAGCACTGCTCCTATTCACTGCAATGGGAACATCGCTACACTATGGATGGAGCTGTGTAGTTCTACAGCTGAACACATTATGGGCGGGTTGTTGGACCACCGCTGGTCACATAAGGATGGATAATGGTATGTCTTCATGGGATAACATCTAATTCTGTTTTCCTTTCTTTCAGAACTTCACTGGATGGAAGATTTATTTCCAAGCTATTATATTTAATACGTATTTTTGTCTACATCATGTCAGGGTAACCAGAAAAAGATGATGTTTATTTTATTACTTTTTTTTAAAGGTATGAAGCATTACCCTTTTTTACAGATGTAGGGAGGTGAAGTCTGTACAGGTCTGGACAGTCACGGACAATGAACGTTTGAAGCTGGGATTGAGACCTGTCTGATGCCCATGAAATGACAGAATTTCATTTAATTCCAATGAAGCTGGGATATTGGTCACCTGATTTGTGTGAACTAAACTTTTTTTTTTTTTTTTTTTTTTTTTTTTTTTAATGCCTGTAAGATATTTTTATACTTTTTAAAAAAAAAAAGCTTTATTTTAAGGAATTAATAGTGATTTAATTGTACTTTTTGTGATTGGGACATGTGGTTCAATGTTATGATTGTGTGTGATGGCAAGAAGGGCCATTACTTTGTACTGTCCCGCTGAAAGTGAAATAAAACAGTTGGTATGATATCGCATTGTGTGGCTTCTGAACCATGGATTTTTTTATTTTCATTTTTACATGGAGAAATTTCATGAGCTGAAGATGCTCATAGATATCTACCTAGCTAGAAGGCTGGAAAGAGGTTGGAGAACCTTTGCTCAATTAACACATCCAAAATTCTCAGCTAGCTAGTTCTGTAATATCTTCATAGCCATTGAAGCTCTCTCAATATTGGGATATCCATATCAGGAGATAAATGAGCCCTGTCATTTCGGCATGCTTTGTATAAATCGGTACTATACGCATTTAAAAAAAAACTGCCTCTTTCTCCACTAATCTGCTCCTAACCCCTTCCTCCTGCAATGATCACTCAATGGTATAATCCATCTTAAGAGACAGTCTCACTGCGGGATCAGGTTACAGCTGCCCATTGAAGTTTATGGAAGGGAGAAACAGAAGCAAAGTGAAAGACACACACTGCTGCTAAAGGATCTGGAATCTGAGTTACACTGCCCTCCGCTTCTTTGTAATGTTTTCCATGCTCCTCAGAGTGTGTTACAGAAAGATAGGGGAGCAGGATCTCTGCTTATGCGTGTTTAGGGTGGGAGGCATCGTAACAGCTAAGGAAAACTGACAGTGCCCCTATACGGGAAAAGAAATGAAAAATTCCGTGTACTAATAAGTATGTAAGGCTGCAACATATACTACTGTATGGCATGCTCTGAGATATGTATCTGTATCACTGGTTTAAAGAGCGAAACGCGGTTTCAAAGCTGAAATATTACTCACTTGCTGGTATTTATGCCAGTTTGTGGCATTTCTCCAATGGTACTGTTCATGCGTGCTGAGAGACAGATGATTTGCCACATACTGTGCGTGCGCTGTAAACTTCTGTTTATATTTGAATCAGTTATGTATTGTTTTATTTACATAGATATACATGTATTAAATATGTTTTACCTTCCCTAAGGTGAAGTTCATGCTTGGAGGGCCTAAAAGTTTTTTTATATGCTCTGTAGAAATAATCAGTGGGCGCTCTGGAAGAAGGTGGTGCTCGTATCCTGGGTTGCAGACCTATACATACAAAAAGTGGTGGATCAGCACTCACTTTTTGATCGTAAATCTTCGTTTTATTGCCATAAACAAAATACAGATAAATGTAACTCGTTTCGGCTAAACAGCTTTTTTTGTTTTCAAACAAGCATCTTGCTGTTTAGCCCAAAGTGTTACATCTGCCGGTATTTTGTTTATGGCAATAAAGTGAAGATTTATTAGCTTCAAAAAGGGAGTGCTGATCCACTTCTCCGTTTCTATACACTCTTATGCCGCCAGTGGGTGGAGGGTGAGCAAACGCATGTTGGGGTTTTAGAGACAAATGGCTTCTATCTACGAAGACTTTAAGGATTTAATCAGCACAGAATGTTGGGCCTAAAAGTGAGGTTCTTTGCATTTTTATTGTGCCCCAATATGTATCTCATGTCTTGCCTTGTATTTGGATTGTATTGGGTTGTCCAATATTTTGATGGCGTATCTTCTGGTATCAAATATACAGGGTTTTGATAGCCTGTATCCCCACCAGTCAGCTGTTAAAAGTTGTAAATTCCATTACCGGACTTACAGCTCTGTCCATTAAGTAGTGGGTGGAACTGATGATTGTAGTGTTGCTCCCATCCAGTGCCGGAGCGACCACTAAACAGCTTACGCTGAGTTCACACTTGTTGTTCCCATCAGTGACTGTGACCCAAAACCAGTTGCGGCTCAGAAACGCAGGCCTTATCACTAGGGTGCCAAACCAACAGCAGTCTGATATTGATGGCCTGTCTTGAGGGTGGTCATCAGTAGAGATGAGCGAACGTGCTCGTAACGAGCACTGTACTGCTCGGCTCCCGCTCGGGTGAGGAGGATGGAAGCGGCTGCCTGCGCCCATGCGAGCGCAGGGGAGCCGAGCGGTACAGTGCTCGTTACGAGCACGTTCACTCATCTCTAGTCATCAGTATCAAAATACTGGACATCACAATGTTGCACTACAACATGGCATGTAATGTTTGTCTATGGGGTCCCAATGTGATCCACTGCGCCAGATTTTTTTGTTTGTTTTGTGTTTTTCTTGCATGCAGTAGACCACAATGCCACTTTTTTTTTTTCTACAGCAAAATTGCAGCTTTAAAATAGTTGTGCCACAGTAAGTTTAACGGCAAATTTAATCGTACCTGTTCCCATATTATGGATAATTTCATAGGTAACCAACTTGATCTGGAAGCTGATTATGGGATACGTTTCAACTTTTCTTAAAGTATGGCAGCACAGAGAAGAGGATTCTCCTACTTTGTTGACTGCCAGGGTGACCTGGAAGGGGGTGGAGGATTCTTATTGACTGGATGACAGAAATTAAGATCTGACAAACAGCTACCGTACTTCCTCTCCCGGACAGTCAGGCCCAGAGCACTAATTCCAACCAAAGAGGCTGTGAAAGAACATTTGAAAGGAGACATCACACGACTGTACTTAACATAGTTTTATTGAAACTATTGATTCTGTGCATATCTGTAGCATCATTCAAATAGGAAATGGTCAGTTTGAACCTGGAGGCAAGAAGCCAGTTCTGAATTTTTAACGCGGTTAATTTAAAGCTCATTAAAGGGAACCTGTCATCTCCGAAACACCCCCTGAACTAGAGTAAGCGGTGTATAGTGTAAATGATGCTGAATCCGAATATGTAAGTTTTATCTTCATACTCACTTCCATTCTGACGCTGTGCTCCCACAAACCTGCAGTAAAATGCACTCAGTGGACTCCGGTGCTCACTCACATAATGGAGAGGACTCAAAGAAGAGTCCACTGAGTGCATTTTACTGCAGGTTTGTGGGAGCACAGCGTCAGAATGGAAGTGAGTATGAAGATAAAACTTACATATTCGGATTCAGCATCACTTACACTGTACATCACTTACTCTAGGTCAGGGGGTGTTTCGGAGATGACAGGTTCCCTTTAAATGAAAATCTAAGCACTTGTCAATAAAAACTGTAATATGCTGTTAATAAACTATATAGAAGAAAGACATTTTGTTTCAAAAATTAATCTGCAGCTAGGATACTTTGCAAAGCCTAAACTTGTTATATGAGTTAAAAAACTAAAACTTACCAATACATGTGAAAAATTGAAAATATTGTATGTAATATCCCGTTCCCTTTAGTTGCATCAGGGACATTTGTGGAATTCTGAGTGTGTGATATGTGCTACATATACCCTCCAATAACCTACTCCTTTCTCCAGTGCTGACTGTTCACAAACTGCAGTGGTGATGTGCCAGAATACGGCATGTGTCTGCTGCAGCCAATCACCGTTCTCGGCATTAGACCTTTGAGGGCAGTGATTGGCTGAAGTGGTCACATACTGTATACCAACATGTGACTGCTGCAGCTTGTAAACAAGCGGCAGAAGAGCTGGACCAGGGCCGCAGGGAACAGTTAGGAGGATGAGTATCACATTTTTTGGGGGCTACTAGATAGCTTATCCAAGATTTTTAACTATCATGACAACCCCTTTTAAAAGGGTTGGCCCAAGGCCTGTGTACGATCATCATCATCAGTCAGACTGCTGGAGCCTCTCGCAATCACTAATGGAGGAGAAGACATGCATGTATGTCCACCACTCTAGATTGTTGCTTTTACTCAGCTATATGTGGCTGCCCTGTCGAGTTGAATGGAATGGTAAGCACGCAATATGCCAACATATTAAAAATTAATTTTTATATGTAGTATCTGCACTGCAGGTCAATTTCCATGGATGAGAATTGCTAATGGGTCATTCACTTTGCTGGTACCATAAAACGCTGCAGATTTTCTGCACATCCACATTTCCTAAGGCTAGACACACAAGTCCGTTCAATGTGACAAACTTGCACTGTGTTAGTGTGAAGTCCTGTTCTGACCTTGCATTATAATGCATTTTGATCTATAATGCTGTGACCCTGAGAGTCCTGGAATCTACTAAATTACACTGGCATAATGCTGTCAGAGGAGTGGAGGTCACAACGGGACTTTACGCCTACACATGCCACAAGTTTTTCTGATTGAACTCACTCGTGTGGGTCTGGCCTAAGTATTCTGACCCTGGCCTTGGTTCCTGTAATAGACTGCCACTTTTGGTTTTAAATGGAGCAGGATGGAGTGCTGGACTGGATTCACGAGTCATTCTGGGATGACCTTTCATGGTCTCATTCCACAACCTTTGAGAGAAACCCTAAGGTAGAGTATTGGTGTGTATTTGCGGAGTGTTACACCAGCAGATGAGGAGCAACTATTAGAACCACTTCATGCATTTGCTATTGCTTTAAAAAGACAAGTCTCCTGGAGTTGTGCTAGAACTTTTCCCATCTGAAATTTGGTGACCTAAAACAAATTCCGATTATAAAGCGCATTTATCTTTTTGTTGACAGCTCCTTTAAAGGTCTTTCTACATGGACCAATAATCAGGCCATTATTGGGGATGAGTGTGTGACCATCAGGCAATTGTCAGGAGCATTTAGTTTGTTCCTGATAATTGTCTGAAATATTGGTTTGCGTTAAACTTTAGGTCCTAACAGTAGAAAACTATTGGTGTCCAAGTGGTTCCTGCCAACAAATTATTTTTAGCAATTGCTGAGGGCTCCACCCGTCAATAAGATCTGTGGAGATCTTGGCCATCTTTGACTGACAGTCCTCTCAAACTGCTTTGAACACTTGACACACATGTTGTGAAGTTTTATAAAAGCTTGTGTTCACTCACTGAGCAGTGTGTGTGGTCTGTGTGATGAGCACAATTCCTGAACGACAGCTCTGCTGCCCTGAACTTGCGGTATCATAGTGGTATCTGATGCTGTGAGTTCCAGCCAGACCATGGGTCTGACGTGGTCAGTATGCAGTGACAGAGGAAGAATTATCAAACTGGTGTAAAGGAAAACTGGCCCATATTCATATTCTGATAAATGAAAGGTAAAATCTGATTGGATGCTTTGGGAAACTAAACCTGTTTTCCTTTACACCAGTTTTGGTAAATCTACCCCACATATTGTATTTTCAGGACCGCACAGGCTTGTGTCAAACTGCTCTAAGGATGCGGTCTGGCTACAGGCTCCACATGTGGATTACCACTAATTGTCATTTCAAACAATAAGCATGTACAAGTGCAGCCCATCCATTAGTGGTAATCTACCCACTGATTCCATAGCCAGACAGCACCCTGAAGGAATTGTCCAGGATTAGGCTACATTCACACAACAGTTGTTTTTGTGGCCTCCAATCCGCACATTTTGCAGCTCAGATCCGGACCCATTCATTTCTTTGGGGCCGCAAAAGATGCGGATAGCACACCGTGTGCTGTCCACATCCCTTGCTCCGTGCTGCGGCCCCACAAAAAAATTAGAACGTGTCCTATTGGCATTTCTATGATAGCCGCGGCATGTGTGGTCCCCTAATTTGGAACGCACAAGAACCAGTATCTGTGTTTTGCGGATGCGCAAAACACAACATTCGTGTGAATGTAGCCTTAGACAAAGAAAAAAAGCCTCCTTCCTCCCAAGAATGAGCTGCATGGGTTGTGTCTTGTGTGATCATGTGATCATCTCGGTTCAAGCGAATAAGGTTTTATTTCCCTTGATTTTGTTTCAGGTGTGAAAAAACTGAGGATGAACACAGCATCTCCTAGCCACTGACAGTAATTTTAAGGGAAATTTTCACTGTGATAATGCAATGTAATTTGCTCATTCTGGGCTTTGAAGTCAAGGAGGACAGGGTCCTATCAGTGATTGATAGCCTTCCCTCTGTATACAGAGAAGGCTGTCAATCACTGATGGGACTGCCTCCTTGAGATCTAAATGTATAAATTACAAGTTATACAGAATCATTTCCCATAAAACTATATATCAATCTGCTCAGCTCCTCCTGCTCTATGACATGCTGCATGCATGCAGAGGCATTTTCACAGTGACAGGTTCCCTTTAAGTTGTGCATTTGGTTGCATTTTTCACGCAGACCCATTGATTTCTATGTGGACCCTGTGGCTTGAAAAACACACTGGACATGCTGCTTTTTTTTCATGCAGACTGAGCCAGTGTAAGAAAAAGCTGCCCATGTCCATAAAGCCAATGACCTTAATTGGGCAGTTTTCACTGCAGATACTGCTGTTTCCAAGAATGATGGCACCTGCCCATGAATTTCGCTTGGGTGCATGGCCCTTAAGGCTGAGCTGCACTACTGCCATGGACAGATCTGGTGGAGTGTCTTGGGGAGGAGGTTGGAAGGGAGAACTCTCTACTAGTACTATTACTTTATGCATTTAGTGTAGTAAATTCATTAAAGGGGTTGTCTGGCCTCAGATGTTGGTGGCATATGACTAGGAAGCAAAGATTAGAAATGTGAAATAATTCATCAAAGCACTGGTGCATGAAAAGCACTAAGGATTTCATAATCTCTTTATAGGAAAATCTTGTGACCTGGAATACTAGTGCATACCTGACACACACACATTATATTCTCCTTATATAAAACACTAAATTACGAAGCTTGTGCTTTAAGCTGGAACCCAAAGGCCTTTACTACGGAGATAGCGGCTTTGCAAAATCACCAGTTATTGTCGATTATTTTTCACCTGTTGAATAAAATGTGAAAAACTTTACAATGATGTAGACATAATGGGTTTTTATTGTTAATGCACTGTTTAGGCTCGTGCATATCTGCCGTAGATGTCCGTTATGAAACCTTGCCTTCTGTTTTGGACTTTATATGTATGAAGATGAATATCTCTGGACACATTGGGAAACTGATCAGAATTCTAGTTTCAAAAAGTCACAAAATAGGGCTTTGCAACTTTTTCAACTGATTTGTGTAAGTTTTGCTGCATTCTGCATTTTTTTGATAGGTCGGTGTAATTAGCCTGACAAGCTCATTTTAAGCCAGATTTGTCAACTGCAACTTTATAAAAAGTGTCAGGAATTCTCTCTTACTCCAGTTAAGGGATGGTAGATACAAAATGGAGACATCTCCGGTCAGAAATGTTAGACTGAAAGATTTACCAAATGTTGTCACATTGTGTGACCTTTCATAAATTAGATCACAGAATCCTGCAAAACATAAAAAAAATCCCCTCATGATAAATCCGTTTCATGGAGTTTGACTGTGGCTGTCTAGCTCTGAACTCATAAGTCTTAAAGGGGTTTTCTGGTCTCATCAAAATTCTTAAAAATAATTTACAAAGGTAGCTGTCATTTTTGATGCATTTCTTTCACCTTTAGGGTGCACTCATACACTTTACATTTTCTTGCCGGAAGTTCAGCGACCTAACTGGGGCTTGCAGAAATTCTTGTGCTTGCTACCCCCATCCAAATGAAGGGAACTGATTTTTGTCATGGATATTTCTGCAACAAAATCAATTCTCCTATGTTCTGGTCTGGGCTGTGGTCACATGACTATGCCCATCTGGCTCTTTCCTGTGAGGTTATGTCCATGGGCGTGTCAAAGCAGGGGCAGTGATAGCGGAGTATCTATGTAACTAGCTGGTGGGAGAAGCTATAAACTAGCTGGGTGATAGGGGAGTGTCTATGTAACTAGCTGTGTATTGTTGGGGGCGGTGATGGGGAAGTGTCTGTAACTAGCTGGGCCTTGTTGAGGGCAATGATAGTGAGTATCTATGTAACTAGCTGGGCCTTGTTGAGGGCAATGATAGTGAGTATCTATGTAACTAGCTGGGCCTTGTTGAGGGCAATGATAGTGAGTATCTATGTAACTAGCTGGGCCTTGTTGAGGGCAATGATAGTGAGTATCTATGTAACTAGCTGGGCCTTGAGGGCGGTGATAGCGGATTATCTATGTAACTAGCTAGGTATTGTTGGGGGGAAATGATAGCGAGTATCTATGTAACTAGCTGGGCCTTGTAGGAGGCGGTGATAAGAGAGTGTTTATGTAAGTAGCTGGGTCTTGTTGAGGGCGGTGATAGGGGAGTGTCTATGTAACTAGCTGGGCCTTGTAGGGGGCGGTGATAAGAGAGTGTTTATGTAAGTAGCTGGGCCTTGTTGAGGGCGGTGATAGGGGAGTGTCTATGTAACTAGCCGGGCCTTGTAGGGGGCGCTACTAGAGAGTGTCTATGTAACTATCTGAGGGGGAGGAGCTATAAACTAGCTAGGCGTTAGGGGCGGTGCTGGAGCTATGGAAGAGAAAGGAGACGTACATCATGGATTTGGATCAATAGAGCGAAAGGAAGTGCTGCATTCATGATGGAAACAAACCAGAGGGCAGGGGCGTAGCTATAGGGGAAGCAGATGCCAAAACTTCATCTTTTGATTTACATTGGCAGTTCCTTCCCCCATTCATCTCTCGAGCTGAGCTGCAGCCCAGTAGCAGGCCTTGTTTTTCTAATACATAACAGTGACCCATAGCTGCACCACTTGCACTTACCATAAATGAATTAATAATCCTCCATTCCTGTCATCACATCCATTGACTCATTAATGACTGTGGGAAAGAACAAATCTGCATTAGATGTTTAATCATAAAAGTGATTAACTGCTGTAAAAATGAAACCATGGAAAATTATTTTCAATGACCAATTCCTATATAAACTATTGAAAAGTCCCAACCTGAGGTAACTTCCAGCCAGGGCCGTAACTACCATAGCGGCAGATGATGCAACTGCCATGGGGCACAGTCTTAGTTGGGATTATCTCCTCTTCTACTGGAGGTGAAAACTTGGTCAGGACTCTAACCTCTAAAGCAGGCATGCTCAACCTGCAGCCCTTCAGCTGTTGCAAAACTACAACTCCCAGCATGCCCTGACAGCCTACAGCAGGGCATGGTGGGAGTTGTAGTTTTACAACAGCTGGAGGACCGCAGGTTGGCAATTCCTGCTGTAAAGGAGCAACTTTTAGCAAGCGAGGCAGTAGAAAAAATGGCCCAAAGGTCATTGAAAGGGGTTTAGGCAGATACCCTTCTGTCCTGTGGGGTGGGCATGGTTTGAACCTTGCTTTGGGGCCCTTGCTTCTCTATGTATTCCACTGCGTCCAGCTATCGCCAAGCTACACCTCCTAATATGTAGACCAGAGATCAGCAATCTTCGGCACTCCAGCTGCTGTGAAACTACAGCTCCCAGCATGCAAACTTACTCAGCTGCTCTTGTAATTCCCGTAGAAGTGAAAGGAGGATTCTGGGAGTTGCAGTTTTAGAACTGCTGGAGTGGCGGAGGTTTCTGATCCCTGATGTAGACAGCTGGTGGGCCTGTGACATCCTTCTATGCCCGTCTTCTACATGTGCTTTCTTCAGTAATGACAACTGTACAGTATTGTCTCTTTAGGCAACTTATGGCTGGTTTCACAAGCTGTACTTACCGCTGCAGTCAATCTTAACCCGAGCCCGGGTCCCTTCCACTTCAGTTCCATTTCTGTAGACACACCAGCAGTATCCTGTACTATGCCAGCACTGCATGGGTGTGAAGTCGCCGTTACTATCGCATTGAGGCACATAGGCACCAGGCAAGGAATGTCTTTTGGCTGTCAGTTGGCATGGGGTCATCACTGGGGCACCTTAGACATAAAGATGACTTATAGTTCACAGGGAAGACATAAATCAGTGACGTTACCAGTATAAAATCCAAGTGGTGCCTAAAATTTGTATTCTGTTACCAAAACATGGCACATTTTGGTTAAGCTTTAAAGGGAGTCTGTCACTTCCAAAATAATTTTCAAAGTAAGCATAGTGCCACGTAAGGTACATGCCCTGAAACATAACCATAGCTTTCTTGTGAAAATCAAGTCCTATAAGCCTGAGTAATGATTTTTATTTTTATGCAAATATTCTTTAATTGACACTCCCCGGGGCTAGTAGTGGTGGCTAGGTGTAGCCCTGCCAATAGTGCACATAGTTTAAAATAAAAGACGGTTTTCTCATGGTTATGTTTTAGCGCTCCTACCGTACATGGCAGTATGTTTATTTGGATAGATGGTCTCACTATCTGAAAGTACTATTGACTCTAAAATATATATCTACGTGTCTATATAAGATGGTGGATTGTTTCTGATTGGGGGGGAGTCTGCTCTGGTTCATAGATCAGGGTCCCAAACCTATGGATGGGGGTTGGGCTGATTGGACAACCCGTGCAAGCCATTTTCATAAAATATTAGAACTATCCTTTATTAGACACTCGACTTCACATAAGACATATACAAGACACAAGAGGAGGAGACGGCCCTGCCAAGGTAGGTATACAGTCTACTTCCAAAAATATGCCGGATCTATCACAAGAAACGCAACTGACCTCTTTGACTTATAATGAGGCCATTGGGCACCATCATATTGCCTAAAAAATTAGCACCACATTGAACATGATGACATCCACAACAGACGCTCTGATGGCCCCTGACACAATGTGAACAAAGCCTTAAATTCTCCCACTGGGGGGAAGGGATTGGTGTGAGTAGATATACTTCAGTACACCACTTAAGAATATGAACTCTCTATTTACTCACTACTAATATATTGCAGTTGGGTTTTTAGGTAATATATGACAATGGCCCATCATATTCTGCTTCACTACAAAGGTTTCTACAATACACATAGGAGGGAACATATATTCACCACTTGGGATTTCATCGATAAAACTGGGCATTGAGTCGGTTGTGTAACTGGTAGAGGCATAAACCAAGTTTCCACTTTCTTCAAACTCAGCAGGTAGGTTTCTCTCCTGCGGTTCACTGGATCCTGAAGAAGAAATTGTGAATACTTTGAAAAACATTGGACAGAACCAGCATGTAGCCCTCAAGTTATGTTGTATTAGTGGACATTCTACCACCATGAATATGACATTTTTATCTGCCTTCTGAGAAGAGGATTCCTGGTTTATGCATCTATCAGTGTAGCCGACATCTAAACCAATGTAAAAAAAATTATCACATAAATGTTGGGAACATATTTTTATCACTGTGTGACGTATCTCTGAACAAATTCATGTACGTAACATTGTGGGAAGGTATAATCAGGGCTCATGCATATGGCTGTATTACTGTCCCGTAGAAGCCAAGCATAGAGACCCATCAGTCCTTACTGCACCTCTGTAATCCTCTGGTTTCATGTAGATGCATACAGCAGTCCAAAAAGTGGAGAAAAGTGTGTTCCATTGGATGCAAGGTTATGGAGATACTCTCAGAAGCACTGTTTCCATGAGAGAGTGCCTACGGAATATGGTGCTGTATGGAGACTATTGAGCAACACTGGGAATGGCTAGGGCAAACTGTACGGACTCCATAGGGTGTGTGCGCACAGCTCTGATGCGTGTAGTACTATCAGTAACATACATACCCCATTATAGCACCTATTTTAGAAGTTTTCAGTACCTGTAGCAATATCGCCATTTGGTTCTGGAGTTGTCTCTGGATCTTTGGAGCTCTGCACCAAGTAGAACAGATACCACTGCTGCATCCAACTGTCAAAGAGCTGAAAGACAAAGATACATAATTATTCCTGTGTTTGCCTGATTTTAGCTGCATTTTTTGTAAGCGGACAAGTCTTATTCATGGATAATTGAGTTAATGCAATCCTTGGAAGGTACTGGTTCTTTTTGCCGAGATCCAGCTAGTAGTGTAGGGACTCTTACTAGCAATGCTATCTGGGAAGAAAACTGTCTCTTGGCTTATTTTGGATTTACAGGCTATGGCAGTAACCATACATGCTGCAGTGGTCTGAGAGTGCCCGTTTATTGGGTAAGATAGCTGTCAAGTCTATTGCCATTTTATGACCAACAGCTTGACCCAACAGGTCCAGTCCAAGCCCAAACAGACAGGCTTTCTTTTTGCCAATTGGATCATATTTTGGCCTGCTTTCATCTTTTCTAAAAAGGGGTTTTACATTATGAAATTTCATACTTTTTAGAAGGGTCCCTCGTCAATAAGCTGTTTACCTGCTGCAAACCCAATGATCATCTGTAGTCTGTGGGGAAACCTGAAACCTAGTAAAAGTTCATTTGCCTGCAGCGCCACCACAGGGGAAATAAAGCATTACACAGTGGCCATTCAAATGAGTATGCATCTGTGTAATGCGGATGAGAACAAGTCATCCAAAAGAGAGAGACCTTGTTCACAACAGCTTTCCACTCTGGACAAGAGATAAGGATCCTAAACAGAGGAACCAATTCTGTCACCTCAGAATTCCATAATAATATACGGAAATGGATTTTCTTAACTATGCATCCTCTTTGAACGGGTTCTCCGGGAATTAAGAAAATAAAAATACTTAAATATTACTTTAATATAAATACCTTTCATTAGTTAGAATGGCTCATTTTGTCTACAGAGCAATCAAAATGGCCACTGTACTAACAGTACACACAAAACCTGTCCTAATCACACAGGAGGACAAATTACTTCACAACACTGAGCTAAAGAGCTGCCTCATCATCCTCTCTGCTTTGTTTGTCAGGGATTATGATCCTAAACACAGTAATAAGATCTTCCAATGAATCTCTGTAGGAATGGAGCTCATTAGGAGACATGAAGTACAGAGAGGATGGACAGGACAGACTGTGGTAATGTGGGGCTGGAGTAATGGAGCCACATCCCCACCCTCCTCTCTGTACTTAATGTCTCCTCATGAACTCCATTCTTACAGAGATTCAGCTGAAGATCATATTAAACTGTATTCAAGATTATAACCTCTAACAAGCAGAGCAGAGAGGAGGATGAGGCAGCTCTATACCGCAGTGTTGTGAAGTAACTTGTCCTCCTGTGTGATTAGGTAAGGTTTTGTGTGTACTGTTAAGACAGCGGCCATTTTGATTGATCCCTGGACAAAATGAGCCATTCTAACTAATGAAAGGTATTTATATTAAAGTAATATTTAAGTATTTTATTAATTGCCACTTTAAGCATCTAACTTAGCCCTTATTAATTTGAAAATCTAACGGTGTGTGTACAGTTTGAACTCACCATCCATTCCTGGTAGCTCAAAGTCTTTCTCAACTTTTTGAGGTTTTCTAGGATGGTTCCATTGAAAGTTGGATATTTTCTCAGAGGGTTTCCCATCTACAATCAACAAGAAGACATGTAAGACATAGTGTGAGAATTAAGAACAGCTAGTTTGTCATGACCACTGTAATTCCCTCTTGGTCTTCAAACCATACCAAGCAGTTGACATCTAGTTCTGCCCATTATAAAATATCCTCAGTCAACAGTTCTTATTATACCTAAAAGTGGTTTCAAGGCATACCAAGACTTCTGTGTAGGAAATCTTCCCAGTTATGTGGGAGCTTACTAGGCTTTTTAGAAGTTTTGTCAATGTGGAGTACCCCTGTGTGAGTCGTAATGTCATATTGGTTCTCATCTAATTTCTGAAATTTAAAGTCACTATTATGTAACTCAACCTCAGGTAGATTATCCAAATACTAATCAGGTTTTTAGCTGCCAGTAGTAATGATGTCAGTGAAGTCAGTTCCCACAGTAGCCACCACTCACCAGGAGCATGTATTGTACTGCATCTTCAACATTGTTGCTGGCCATTGCCTTGTCCTCCAGTTTCTGTAGATAAAGAACCAAAATGATTCTAACATATACACAATAAGAAGTATCCTGATGTTCCTGAGCCCCAAAACCTGTATCTAAATCTTTCAGTTTATAATCCATCACTAGTGCCCTCCTAGTAAGTCACTCCATTTTTTGAAACTAGCTGGCTCTAGGAATACATACTGCTGTGCCATTTTGAGGACCTGTGTCTGTTTCATCTTCAGAGCAAGTTATTAGAAAGCCTAGCAAGATTTAACAGTTTCTATTTTAGTGGAAATTCTTTATAAGCTTTTATTTTATTTTCTCATAATTACCTGTTGGGCTCCATCATCATCCCTAACTGCCAGAGGAATGTTGAAAGTTGACATTCTTAGCTTTTGGCGATTTTGGGAAGGAGCTGTAAACAGATACATGGTAGACATAGAGTTATAAGAAGAGGTTTATGGTGAAGAGATGGAGAGTGCTCTAAATGCCTGCCTAAGGACACCACTGAAAGCACTGATTATTGTTATGTTATATCACATACTATACATTATAACTGAGTAACAATAGGTAAAATAATTGTGGCTGCCTGCAGCCAAAACTAGAGAGATTCTACTGTATACTTTCTATAAATTGAACTATGAACTGTTAAATCTGAATCATTGGGTTCTTTGGCTCCCTCTATAGGTGGCTGGAGATTTCATTTTAACTTTATGCACGTGATTTGGGGTTCTGTATCAGGAAAAAAAATTATCTCTGACCACTAAAAAGAAATTGTACTAATCAAAAAAAAATGTCAACCTATTTTAATTAAGGAAGTGAAATGTTCTTCAGGGGTGGACATTTAATTTAAAGCTAGTTTTTGTATTTGGCCATGATATGTGCCACGATAGTACAGCAAGAGCCAACCCTATCAGCCTAGCCTCACCTATCAGAGGAAGCAATATTCTGCAATCCTGTTGTTTTGATTAGAATTTAAAGGGTCACTAACTTTCCAAGAACTCTTGATATGTCATAGAGATGTATCAAAGTTTAGATCGGTGGGAGTCTGAGCACCGAGACCCCCATCCATTCATAGAAGGGTAGAGAAGTGCTGCATGAGATGGGCTCTATAGAAGTCTATGGGCCCGTCTCAATAATGTCCTCAGAAGAGAGGAGAGAGATATGCGCACATTTCTCTCTCCTCATTCTAGGGATCGGCGGAGGTCTCAGTGTTTAGACCCCTACTGAAAGTTTTTTGAAAAGTTAGTGACCCTTTAAAGGCACAGTTTCATTTTTTTAGTATTATGCAGAATATATTACAAAATTGCAAAACTAACAATGACACAATATATTATTAGAGGGATTGTTTCTAATAGCTGCAAAGGAATCCCTACAAGGATTTCTACAATGATTACTACTTACGTGATCCAGGAAGCTTGTCTATCATTTCTTTCAACTTCATATCCCTTGTCGTAGCGTCCAACTCATTGATCTTGCCATGCTGCTGTGTGATGAAGTAGACAGACACCGCTTGTCCGGCTATGAGAAGTGCAACAAAGATGGAGAGCGCAGGCACAACGTTTCTTTTGTTACATGTCATAGTACTGGAAAGAAAAGGAATTGAGAAGAATTTTAAATACCAGGTCATACAGAGAGGAATAACAACAGCACATTATTCTGACAGATTTATATAACCCTTGGATGTAGACTGATGATCTGCATCATAACTTCTGGTGCTCCTCAGCCTCCAAGAAACCATCTAGTTTGAAACAGTAAAAACTATACATGGAGAAGGGAGATGCAGCTGCAGTCTATCTGCCTCAGTTAAATAGTATCAGTGGGATAGAGGAAGAGGAGCTGTTGGGGGTTATCTGATCAGGTTACACAGATCGGCTTCTACATCTCACTAGGAACAATCTACTCACTCAGCAGACATGACAAGAAAAACTGGAAAAGTCAACCAAGAAAATCTACAATGCTACAATCATACGATAGAAGTAAATCTAAAAAAAAAATAATAATATTTTTTTCTGAGAGACATTCAACATATTCCATTTAGTTTCTTTGTGTGTATTAGGGATGAAGGATGGCTCAAGGGGTGATAATGCTCATTAAAAAAGCACTCCCACAAAAAACATTTTTATTCTTTAACCTGTTAGAAAGGTACATGATGTAAACTGTAGTAAAGGTAATCTTCTTTCCAGAGACTGTATTTGTGAGAGATCCCCTCCCTTCTGAGTCTCAGCTGTGTCATGTGACCAACTCTCTGACGTTCTCAATAAGGCTAGCTTCACACTAGCACTAGAGAAGGGAACAGCCTGCCGGATGTCTCTGCATTCCAGGATTGCCGAAAGCTTGAAAGTCTCCATCCGGACCCATTAAGCCTTTCGCTATCAGCACCGTACATGTACAGGGCTGGAGCAATAGCCAGACATGGCGCCAGCTCGCATGTTGTCAGTAATAAATGGATTTAAAAATTCATGATTGTTTAGAATTAAAAAAATAAAGTACGCTCAAATACAAGCTCCAAATTATTACAAAAAAGTTAAAAAAAACCCTTATATAAAAAATGTAAAGATTTAAATCACCCCCTTTCCGTATAATAAAAAAAATATAAATAACAAAAAATATAAACATCATGGGTATCACCGTGACCAAAAATGCCCATACTATTAAAATTAAAAAATATTTTTTGCAATACAGCAAATGGTGTAATGGAAAAAAGGGTCAAAATGGCCAATTTGCCATTTTTTCATTGGTTCTATTACCCAAAAAATGTAATAAAATGTGATAAAAAAATTACACACACACAGTCTTTCACTGTAAAATATAGTAACTAATATAAATTAATTTCTAAATGTATTTTATTTAAATGTCATATACAAGCTGTATACTGCCTGGCTATTATGTAGTATGTTGTATTATTACACTCCTGCAAGACAGCAGCTAAGAAGGAACGTCTACCCAGCAACTGCTGATGTCACTCCTACTAACCAATCAGGACGGTTACTTTTAATACTCACACTTTCATATATAAAGTATTGTGCAAAACATATTTTCCCCACAGCAGGGGCGTAACTACCATAGTGGCAGACCATGCGACTGCTGTGGGGCCCAGGGCAGGAGGGGGCCCAGTCTTAGTTGGGATTATCTCCTCTTTTACTGGGGGGGAACTTAGTCAGGACCCTACCCTCTAAAGAAACAACTTTTAGCAAATGAGGCAGTGGAAAAATGGCCCAAGGGTCATTGAAAAGGGTTTAGGCAGAAACCCTTCTGTCCTGTGTGGGGGGCCTGGTTTCATCTTTGCTATGAGGCCCTTACTTCTTTATGTACGCCACTGGCCCCTGGGTGTGTTGGGGGTTTGGACACCCCTTCTCGTATCCTGAGCTTCTATCACACAGGCACAATTATCGAGCGCCTTGCTACTGATGGCTTTTGGGATCCAAATTCAGTATCACTGCTGTGATTTACACCCAATTTTTAGCCTCAAATCAGTTTCAAAATGGAATATTTATCGCAATGCCAAAGCACTGAGGAATTGCTGTATAAGCAATTCTCTCTACACTCAGAGAAAGTGTACGCCCTTTACAGGGACCCTAAATCTAATTTCTGACAGAAACTCCCGATAAAATGCTGCCCTCCATGTTCACATTACCTCCAAAATTATTTACATGTAAAATTTGCATTATTTGTATTATTTTCATCTCATCTAATAAGATTTTTTTTCTTTATGGCTTTTTTATCATTGAAAAAGAAGAATAAACTTCAGTCTATGAGAAGCCACACTGAGTAGGACAATAAGTGATTCATCTTCTATCCTCACAGGTCTATGAACAACGAAAAACAAGTTTCAAGATGCCTCTGCCTAGCAACTGGTGATGTTACACCATCCTAAGCATTTGATTGGTTGGTCAATATTTTCACATGCTAGTTATGCTAATAAGATCCTGTGATCATGTAACATATTGGTCTTCGCAGCATCAGGAGATCTACATGATTATAATGCCCAGATAAAACACAGCAAAATGTACTAGACACAGCGATTTTATATATATATGTATATCATATAATGTGGACAGTACACTTATCTCACAATTTAGGGGACAGTAATATCTGACCTGTCAGAACAGATGTAGCCACATTTTTAAAGCAATGGTGCAATTTAACATGGTTTTATTCTAGCACCACAAAAGCTGCAGCAAAAAAAAACAGAAGTGTTATGGCCACTGAGATCAATGGCCATGGTTTTCAGGAAGCCAAGTCCAGGTCTTACATCATGGAGATTTTTACATCAGGTTTCTTGCCTTCCATCTTGGCTTGCCATGAGGAATCTTGAAGAAAATGTATTTATTTTTACTACTTAGATATCGCCAACATATTCCACAGCTCTGTACATAGACTGTAACTGTTCCCAGTAGGGCTTACGACATGACTAGACATACAGAGCAGGAGCATAGCTATAGGGGAAGCGGCTGCTTTAGGGCCGAACTCAGAAGGGGCACACCCAGGAGGAGGATTGAAAGAGTTTATTGTCAGGGCACCCACCAACAGTATTATACAATGATATTATATACAGACACTGTAAGAAACGGACAGAGCGACTGATGAGCCTCGTCTGAGAGAGTGATCTTTACTAACCACAGGAATGGGGGTCGCACGGGAGGAAGAGGTTGCGAAGAAGTTTCTGGAGGAGGAGGGGGATCTGTTCAAAAATTTTTTGTGGGACTCCATCATTTCTGGTTACGCCACTGATACAGATATATGAATGCAGCAAAAAAAAGTGTGCCATGCTCCATTAGACGCCATGTTGTAGAATCATTCCACACAATATCATGTTCTATATCTGGCGTCATTGCCTTTGACGCTTATGAAATAACAAACCTTGAAATTGGATATTTGTTCTTGGAATAGTATCTAAAAACATTCAGATAACATATATAGACAATTCTGGTGCCAAAATATACCAGTTCGGACAGCGTTCACTGTAGCTGATGCTGTTCATTGAGGCTCTGATACTGTCACGTTTCAGGCAAAGCCCTTTATCAAGCCAAAGAGTATGTGCAGAGAGGAGAACCTTGACTTGATCACCAGTCCAGCAAGCACCATGCTGCTCCATCCAAAGTCTATGGGACTGATGACAGTTTCCATCTGCCCCATAGACATGGAGTAGAGCATCATGGTGCATGCTTGACTGCTGCTCAAGTTGAAGCCCTCCTCACTATGGTAGTGCAGTGAGGAGGAATGGCGGGCCCAGGACCTCATTCTAGTGATCTGTGGGGATACCGGCAGTGGAGCCCCCAGCGATCAGACATCACTTATGTTATATCTACTGTGGGAAAATCCCTTAAGTACCAATCTTGGAATGAAGATATTAAAAAAATGCACCAGTAGTAAGTAACAAGTTGATTCTGATTTTAAAAAAACATCGTGCCATCTGTCCATGGGTTGCATGTGGTCATGCTACTGATCCTAATTTAAGTAAATTGGACGGAGTTGCAGTACTAGGCATAGCCCATGGACAAGAGTGGAACATGTTGATATTCTGTCAATGGACAGCTCACAGAGCTTGTACTGATGGACATTTATTTTGAAATACTGCGTCCTGACTGAGTGCTGATGTAATTTTGTTCATTGTTCTGGCCATGATACCACCTTTATGAACACTAAATTTACAGAAGCCAGCGGAGCAGATAGTTATTGCCCTCTTGGCCTTGTGATGCAGTTAACAGACTAAGGGTATGACCACACAGCGTGGTCGTGGCTACGACACGGCTGCACTGCTACCGTGTACTGTGTGCCCATAAGGGGTGCAGTGGCCTCTAATTAAACTAATGAAGACCACACTGTTTAGTCGGTCTGCATTGCTAATGGTCATGCGGCAACTTCAATACTGCATGGCCGTTAACAATGCAGACCAACTAAATCATGCTGTCTTCATTAGTTTCATTGGAGCCTACTGCGCCTGTACAGTACTCAACTGCATTGTGACCGTGACACAACTGCGCCATGTAGTAGTACCCTAAAGGAGAGGGGCTGCATGAAGTTCACATGCCCATCTAGGCTCTAAGAAGGGCAATTGCCCAAAAGATGGCGTTATCCTCTCAATGAGAATTGATATCAATCCATAAAAGACATCTCTAGTACCTAACTTAGTACTAAATCCCGCTCCCCAGTACTCACCCCACATGTACAACTGCTGTAACCAAGACAAGACAGGGGACTGGTTTCTTGAGATCATCTTGGGTGGGTCTCAAGCTCCTAGACCTCTGCCAATGTGAACCTGTATGTCTGAGTGCCACCCTATTGTTACAATACCCCTGTAACTATTTGTATCTAAACCTTCTCCAGCTCACTATGCTAACTGTATATATATACCAAAAAATATAACAGACTTTCTCTGCAGTGTGCCCTTGACTGTGCTACAGTGAGTATACAGCTCCAGGCTTCTTGTGAGAGTGCCAAATACCATGATAGCAGGCAAGGGACTTGCATGTCACTATGGAGTCCCTACAAAACTTTGGAATGGGGCCCGATTCCAATCTGACTAACTTCAGCAGCAAGTGACAACATGGCTTGTTAAGGTTATCATTATATTGGTCTCCTCTCAATCTCCTGCATGATTACATGCATTCCTTGGTCTCCTAGCCATCTGCAAGCAATTTTTCACTGCCTCCATCCAAGTGCCCCCCTAACTACCCCTAACCTCCGAATGGAGATGGACCCCTTTGTCCTATGGGGTACATAAGAGCCATGTCCTGAACTCACTGCTGAAGGTGATCATGATGGAGTGCAGCCCACTCCAAGTTTTGCTTTGCTGACCAATTCTATTTTTCTGGGATTTTCAGGATTTTGGGCAAAGCTAGGCTTTAATATTTATGAAAAAAAAGCTAATGTAAAATAGAAATATAGTAACTTTTATCATAAGGAATGTGAGACTTCATGGTTTCTGCAGACAGTGTACAACACAGGCTTACAGTAGATACACCTGCACAACAGTGTCATGTCCATAAAAAGTACTTTATCAGTTCTTATAGCTGTAAACGATGACATCCTATCTATGTATCATCTATCTATTATCTCATATCTCTCTATCTATCTATTTCATATTTATCAATCTATCTCAATCTATCCATGTCTGCAGTATCTGTCACATATGTATCTCATATTTATCCATCTATCCATCCATATATGCCGTATATACATATAAAATGCAGCTTTATACCGTGTTTCTGTATTGCCCACTGTAATCGAATTCTCTGCTGGCATCTCCTCCTGCACCAGGTTCTGGGTCTCCTCGGCCATCTTCTGGTTCTGGTCTGCTCCTCTCTGCACTCGTGTTGTCTGTGATGCACTCAGGTGGTTGGTTGCACTGGTTAATATGTAGGAACTGAAAGTAACTTAAATATCTGACAATACACAAGAATTGGAAATACCCGTAGCATAAGAGGTTTTTTTCTTGGTTGGAGTTGAAATCTAGATTTCTTATTGGCTACTGGACTGGCATCACTTGTTGTCAGGCAGACATGCTATCACTCTGTGAAACTTTCCCATTATGTGAGACGACGTACTGTAATAGCGTAATATGAGGATAATCTCCTGCTGTAAACTTTAATAAGTGCAGTATATAAAGTATATAAAGAGGGCTGTTAATGTCAGCCCAATATATTTATGTAAAGGTTTCAAAGAAACATAGAAGAATGACAGCAGAAAAAGTCCATATGGTCCATCTTCATATTATTTTCTTCATATTGTTCTTAAGGTAGATATGTGTTTATCCTACTGTTCGACTTCACTTACTGTAGATTTTCCAACCACATCTGCTGAAAGTATGTTCTAAGTATCCACCACTCTTTTCAGTAAAATAATATTTTTTTTATTTTGCCTATGGTCTTACCCCATTTCATTTCAGATTGTGCCCCCTAGTCCTTGTGTTCTGTTTCTTTTTAAAGTTGTTGTCCGGGTTCAGAGCTGAACCCAGACATACCCACAATTTCACCCAGACAGCCCTCAGTTATTAGCATTGGAGTATTTCATTGGATTGCACATGGCAAAGGCATTTTATGGAGTTCCAGTGACGTACCAGGCTCTCCATGGGGACTGCTAGGCAGAGGCTTCCGCCCAGCAGTGAGCCCAGTGATTTCTGCCTGGCACTAATGGGGTGGCTTTAGCCCTGCTCTGTAAAATGGCTAGGGCAGCGCTAAAGCCCGCCTATTAGAGCCGGTGACGTCACCAGGAACACTGCTGGGCGGAAGACTCCGCCCATTGGTGTGATATCATAAACAAAAAAGCCCGATCCTGCGCAGGGCAAGGGACAGCATCGAAGCCTGAAATGCTCCGATAACAGGGGGCCTGCCCTAGCCCTTTGACAGGCTCACTGCTGGGTGGCAGCCTCCACCTAGCAGTCCCCATGGAGAGCCCAGTACGTCACTGGAACACCATAAAATACCTTTGCCCTGCACAATCTAGCGCAGGGCAAGGGAGAGCGTCAGAAATGCTCCAGTGCTCATATAAGAGGGGGCTGCCTGGGTGAAACAACCCCTTTAATGAAGCTTTTAGCATATTAAAGGTTTTGATCATATCATCTCTTTTTTTCTCCGGGCTTTACAAATTATGTTTCTGGATGTTCTCAGCACCGAAAATATGTGGGATAAAGTAGAGCTGAGACTAGAATGGGGTGGTTAAAAGGTCCCCTTTACTCTCCATGAGCCCCTTCAGATTATGGGTGCCACTTTCAAAACAAGTCCAACACACAGACGTTGTTTAGACTAAATAAAGCCCTTTCCCGTGATATGCCTGACTCCCACTGTCCATCACAGTAGTGTTCAAGCTAAACCAAGGCTTACACGCTTTATCTATAGAGCATAGAGCCATGTAACATTCGGCAACATGTGACCAGTTACATCACATCTACTTTTACCCACTCATTTCTAGCTTCTACCGATAAAGTAGTGATCATTGGCGGAGATTACTGCACTTTCTATAAGTTATCCCACTGAAAAAGGCCAGCAGTCAAGCATGGAATTGCCGACAACAAGGAATAATAGATTGTATTCAGCCGAGAAGGTAGATATCAGGTTTAGTGTTTGAACGGTAATGTCACAGCTGGGATTTTGCATATGCAACTTTCAAGGTTAAGGTGCCCACTTATGCCTAGTTATTGTGGTAGGAATACTGTGAAGTCAAAGAACCTATTGTGGGCCCTGAAATTATATTTAGCATAATGTTCATCCACAGGAAGGAGATATAGAAGAGAACTGAACACCAAACCACCATGAAAAGGCACGCTAAACCAATAAACATTAGATACTAGGGCACACAACTAGAAAGACTTCAATGAGGCTACATGGCATACTAATAGCAGTAACTGGTAAGCTAGAATTCTCCCTGCAGATGATGGTTCTGTGGGAATATAAACATGTAGGCACTTAAACAGGGGCTATACACACAACTTTGCCATTTGCCTGAGACCTCATGACTAAAAAATGGCTGAAAAAACATATTGAACCTTGAGGAAAAAATAATATTTCTGGGTTTATAGTTACCTATTTATTTATTCTGGGTGGAAAAACCATCCATTGAGACAAATATGGAATAATAAAGAGCATTTGGAGTGGGTTCAAGAAAGAGAAGTATAAAGGTCTGCACTATAGTTTCTTTGTCTGGGATCAAGTAGTGTTTTTTGCTTAAAAATTTTCTCTCCACATATCAAGAAATTTTACCTTTCTCCTTTTAAGTTCACACTTATGATAAGTTTATTTTCTTTTCTGTACAATTTCATCTGATTATCTGGTGCCAGTGCCACACACAGGAAAATTTCACGGAGTACTGTTTTCTAGATGGTTTGGGAGGATCCACGAAGCTTCTGCCCCCCTGGGAGATTTGCCAGCTCTACTTGGAGTCTGGGAGGTCTCCTCTTTTTGCAGAACCTCCCAGATATCCCAAGAGAGTTGGCAAGTGGCCTTAATGAGGTTATTACTCCTAGTTGCCAAACCTCCTAGATTACTCAGGTGTCTCAGATGAGCAAACCAAGAAACAGTAAAGGCTCCTGCAAAGCCAATGTTTTTTGGCAGATGTGATCGTTCACCAGCTCTCTGTGTGATTATTATATGATACATATTGTCTTCATTGAATTTATGGGGTCAATCTTATACTGGTTATGTGGACTGTCTTTTTGGGAAGAGTATTTCAAGGTGGGTTTATGTATAATCTTCCTAAACTCAAGTATTAAACTATGGGGCTGATTTACTATAGTCTTTAATCCAGAATACTAGCAGTACTTGTACAATTTTGGCACAAATCAATCTACTATTAGCTTGCACCAAAAAGAAGAGACGTTTGTGCCTTTTTATATACTTTTCAAACATGTCTATTAAAGAGCATGAGACTGTACCGAGGCACCAAATGTATTACTGGCATGCAACATAAATTTATCACACAATACTGGTCTAAATTATAGCACCCAAGAGGTGGTATAAAGAAGGAAAGTGAATGGCACATACACAAAAATGCACCAGATCTATCACATTATGCACCACAGTGACTGATATGACATATTTTTTGACTGCCCCATCGCCATTTATGCTGTCTACATGTTTAACGACATTAGTAAATCCGCCTCTATATCTCTACTAGCATTACTGACTAATGATATGATTTTGTTAAAACAGATCTCAGCATCTGTAGGTTGTCAAAATTAAAGGGGTTATCTACTCTTTTTTTTTATTGATAGCTTATCCTCAGGCAATTAATAACTGATCCGACACCTCTCACCCCTGCCGATCAGCTGTTCAAGAGTAGCTCTGGAGCCAGAAGCAGGTGCCAAAACTACACAGCTCTATTCATTCTGTAGTGGACGGAGATGGTTACAGCAGCACTGCTCCCATTATAGTGAGTGGGGGCAGTGCTGCAGTAATATCAATATGAATCAGAAATGTTTGATTGGTGGGTGCCCATGGTTGTACATACTGGTGCCAAGTTAAGCAGATCTGACACTTTCATGCAGTCTACAATATAATCTTTAGTATCTTTAGATGAGTGCCAGTGCCAAGAGTGAAGAAATCTTCAGAGGACTGCAAGCAGCAGGAATTAGGAGAAGTGATTATCTGTCATCCTGCTGCAACATTGCTGCTGTTTGCTGGGGATGGATGGCTATTTTCTGGTTTAAATTCAGGTTGAAGTAAGGAATCTTGTGCGACATGGTTTACTCAATCAATTAGAGAACAGAATATCCCTCCTGTTCCTTCAACTGATGGGTAGCCTTACCCCAACACTGAGACAGTCAGTAAAATTGAATAATCCTATCAACAGGGATGATTTTAATCATCAGAGGATGGCTAAAACCGACCCTTTCATATGGCACCTACCAACATTTTGTATCTTATGTGTCCATGTCATATGATATATGCTTAGGAAAGTACCCAATAGATGCCAGACCACATTTTGAAACATTAAACCACTGTCCATTGCAGGAATATGTGGCACCGACTTCCTAACCACTTCTTTCAGTGTAGAGACTGGCACATTGCCTGTATGATGCATCAGTATTAACAGGGCCTTACATCTGAATATCAGAACTCCAAGCTCTGTGGTGGCCTATACTAAGTTCTGCTATAGAGCCTATGATATTTGGTAGGCCCCTAGGTATAGCAAGGTTTTATAAGCATGAGAGATTGTAGTCTTAGTGGTCCACTAATGTTTTATCATAGTTAAGATTACATTTTAATAGACAGTGTTTTTTTGTTGAATGATTCAGGACCATGGGGTGACAAGTACAACATTTTTATATGTTACCTATTAAAAAAAATAGTAATTCCTATTACAGCCAGTGGTGTAGCTAAAGGCTTATGGGCCCTGGTGCAAGAGCTCAGCTTGAGCCCTCCTTCCCTCAGTGCTTTGTGGCCAGGGGCAGGGGAGCACATAGCCTTCATGCTGCCTGAGGCAAAAATTGAAACAACACCCCCCCACACACACACTCCAAATTCTTGACCTCACCCCTTCCCTCCAGCCAGAGGTGTAACTTGACCAGCATGAACTTTCTATAATACCATTGACTTCTTATGTGGCACAAGGGTCCCCTCAGGCTCCTGGGCCCGGTAGCGACTGCTACCTCTGCACCCCCTATAGCTACACCCCTGATTACAGCTATCTAGGTGGTTGCTTCTTCTTCATTTTGTTTTCTAATGATATTCAGCATTGTCACTTTCCCATTGGTGATAAATGCTACTCATTTATCCTGACTTCTAGAGGCTGTGTTATAACAAGAAGGGCTTATGCGCTCAAACTTATTTTTCTCCACATCTGATCCGCATTTTTTGCGGATCCATTCACTTCAATGTGCTCAGAAAAGATGCGGACAGCACACCGTGTGCTGTCCGCTTCCGTATGTACGTTCCATGGCATCCACAAAAATATAGAACATGTCTTATTATTGTCCACACTCCAGATAAGGATTGGACTGGACGTTCTGTTTCTGCAAAATGCGGAACTCACGTATCCGCATTTTGGGGATCTGCAAATTGCAGACTGCAAAAAACAGCAACAGTGGTGTGCATGAGCCCTAAGGAGGATATTTATTAAAACTGGTGTAAAGCAAAACTGGCTTAGTTGCCCATAGCAATCCGATTCTTCCTTTCATATTCCAAAGGAGCTCTGAAAAATAAAAGGTGGAATCTGATTGGGTGCTATGGGCAACTATGCCAGTTCTCCTTTACACCAATTTTGATAAATTTGCCCCAATGTGTCTTGCTCACACGTGCATTTACAGTCACACCTCTACAACCACTTACACTTAGTCTGCTGTGTGACAGGTGTGCTTTGTGCAACTTTGTCATGGTCATGTTTGGCCGTCTCTAAACTTTTCTCATCCTGTTTCTTAAGCCTGCACTTTGTTGGGTTTTTTGTTTTTGCAGTGTGCACATGGAGGTGCGATAGCCTCTATTTTTGAGTTTGCACTCTAGCCACCCTTTTTGTAAGTAATGCAGTTTATAAGTGTATCCTACTTATTCCTGAATTCATTTGAGGCCCGTTGGCACAAGGAGAGAAGTTAGTATTGAATAGGGCCTTGTCTAAAAGAGGCCACCTTGTCATGGTGGATGGGCACAAATGATTTTGCTCAAATATATTTTATCGTGTACCTCATGTTCATTTATATAGTGAGTATGGCATTGGTAAAACATATAATCTATATACAGTATGTAATGTTTGCAGAGTGATGTTGCTTATGTCTACACTAGTGATATGACTTTTTATTATTATTATTATTATTAGAGATATGTGAACAAGATCTGGGATGATCATAAATTTGTGATTTTTATAATTGTAATCTCAACGTCCAGAACGACCATGAATTGCATTTGCTTTGTCTGCAATGCACATAAATTACTGTATTTATTTCAAATTAAAGCAGCTATCTTTATTAAGATGACAATTAACATTTCCTTAATTGTTCTCATATATAAGTGCCCATTAAAGGGAATCTGTCACCAGTGACTTCCCTATCAAATGTGTCTTTGTATAGACACATAGCTGTGTTATACCTGATTAAAATGCCGTTTGAGTTTTTTCTTGATCCGAGGCTCCATTTCAAAGTTATGATACTTTTTCTTAATATGCAAATTAGGCCTTTGGTGCAATGAGGGCATCACTATTGTTCTTGTTGCACCCAAGCTCCGCTCCTTTCTGTAATCAGCTCCTCCCTTGCTGCTTACCCACAGCCTGATGCTGTCAATCAAAGTAGAGAGGGACCACAGAAAGGAATGAAGTTTGGGTGCAACAAGAGCAATGGTGATGCCCTCATTGCACCAAAGGCATAAATGCATATTAAAAAAGTGTCATAACTCAGGAACGGAGCATCGGATAAACAACAGAAATACAGCATTTAATCGGGTGAACCATAGCTATGAGTCTATGCAAACAGTTTGGTAGGGAGGTCGCTGGTGACAGATTTACTTAAAGTTTTCCTAGGTGATAAATAAATTAAAAAAGGGACAGAAAGAGTTATAAATGAAAACAAGCTTCACAAACTCACCGATTCCCAACTGCTGCCTTTTGTATGCTGCTCCACTCCCGCTGTTCTCCAGCTCAAACCAAAGAGAGGATAGTGGGTTGGGGTTGTATCAGTACTGAAAAATTTGTCTCAAGCATACCCAGACAGGCTGATGTGTCCTATGGCGTATATGCTATATTATACATACAAGTTTTCTCCCTCCTCCCCACAGCACAAAAATGTTTAGTGTTATGCTATCTCAGGAAGAAGCTGTACATATACTTTTAACTTCATGAACCTGGTTGGTTGCAACAGAAGAGATTCTGCAGCCTCACAGAACAACATCGTCACTAGAATTGCTATTATAAGTGCACATAACGTCACGTTGGACAATCTTCTGGCCTCAGTTGGGTGCATGTCATGGATGGATACATTTGACGCAAACGCTGGGAGCTTTCCAGGTGTATATGGCAAGAGAAGGGCTGAAAATGCTATGTAAACAGGGTTTATGATTCATTCCCATTCTGTGGGTAATGACTACTCAGATTTTACATTGAAGAATTCCCCTGCCTTTCCTTAGGCTGGAAGAGAAACAGAAACATGGACCATATTCAGTATAGTAGATGCTCTCCTGCGCCCAGTTACTGCTTCCCAGTGGCCTAAGGATGGATTACTGCTGGCATCTATAGGTAAAGAAATTCTTTAGCCCCCAACCATGAGCCATCTGCTTAAAGGGGTTGTCCCATGAAAAACATTCTACAGTTTACTTACATGTAATTAAAAATGTTGTATAGCCCCTGAGTTATTCACTGAAATGTATCTGTTTAGCGCCACCTGCTGTTTGTTCTTTTTCTTATTTCTTTGTCCTTCTTTGAAGGCCGCACATACTCAGTTTCATCCTTTAACTGCCTCCTGAGCCGTGATAGGTAGAGCATGGATGCCTGGATCCATGTGAGGTACAGGACTGGTTCTAGCTGTGTTAGAAAGAGATTGTCATGTACTAGATTATGTATGATTTTCATTTTTTACATTAATCGTGGGATAACCCCTTTAAATGTTTAGCTAGCCTGGTTGTACTACCCTCTACAGATCATTTCATGTGACACCTAGGGTGAGTGATACGTGTGGTAAAAAATCAATTTTTCCTAAAACGACGGCAAAAAAACCCGAAATAATACTTACTCACCTCATCTATTTGCTTATGGAGAGGCCGTCGTGGCCATCTTGATTGAAGGAAACGTGCAAAATCTCACACATACTGCCATGTGATGTCATGTGGCCTCTCTGTGAGCAAATGGGTTAGGTGATTATGTTTTTTTAAGCCCTGATTAACCCCTGAAATATTTTAATGTGACTGTCAGATGCCGCAATCAGAGTTGAATGCAGCACCCGAGGGGTTGAATGACCAGAGGGAGGGGAGGCAGTGTTCTGATCACTGTTTCCCGTCATTGAGCCCGCTTACATGCAATGGAATGTGATTCGTGACAAAGTAATTCAGCTTGAATCAAATTTCTTTGTGAACTTCGGCAAAGCAGCCGAATCGGATTTTTGCAAATTTCGCTCTCTAATGATGACTCTACACTGTCTGACCTTGTCCTGTCAGTGTTGAATATCAGACTGTCTAGGGACATCCGCATGGGCGAGGCGAATGGTAACACCCAGTTGTCAATTTATTCAAAACAGAGGAACAGCACAACTCAGGATACTAAGAAGATATTTTCCACAATTATTATTTCATGGGGAATTGAAGTATTTACTAAAGCGGACATAGCAGGAGATCTGATCTGATGAACTGGGGCATCATCCCAAATGTCTCCATACCAGAGTGTCCATTTCACAGTATTTACAGTGATGGTCTGTCTCTGATCACCTCAGTCATGTTTCTGACAATACTGCAGATGTCACACAGCTGGGTCCCCGCTCACAAAGCCACACAAGAAAACAAGTCCCACCACAAATGCATCACTGACATCTCAGACAGGTTAGAGGAAGCTGTACATGTCTGAAAGTAAATTTGTGGCAAAACTGTGAATTAGCCCCAAGTGGTCATTGTGCTTCACACAGGTCTGAGATGAATTTCCATTAAATAGAAGGAATGAATAAAATGTTGTACAGTATGAGAATTATTTGGCTGCTTCCTCACAAAAACAGTCAATGCTGCACAGGCCATGTGTGGCATTGCAGCTCAGACCTATTCATTTCAATAGGGTTGAACTGCATGACCAGATACAACCCAAGGAGAGGTGTGGCGCTGTTTTTGGAAGAAAGCAGCCATGTTTTTTTTTTTATCCGGTACAACCCTTTAACCAGTCTCAAATAATCATTTAAAGCTTTTCTAATAATACATATCTATACAATCCATATCTATACATCCATATATATACATTTATAGACTCTATAAAGTGTGTGATTGAACTTTAGCTACTTGTAACACAATGTGCTACAATGGAATCTGTAGCGTGGCCCTGGAAGAATCATTCTGACATTCGGCCCCTGTATGAGGTCTTATGCAGATAAGGTAGCCAGGATGATGCTGTTGACAAAACAATTCTTGTAGGTCAGCAATGCATTTTAACTCCTGATGTTACTGTTTAAAGTGCAATATTGTAAGGGGAATGCCCATATGGCCAGGTAAATGGCTTAAAAGGCCCCTGGCTTAGCAAGGAGCCAGGGCTCATCTCCATCTCTGAGTGCATGCCCTCCGTGCACATAACCTTCTTCCTATGTTTTCACTCTTAACCTTAACTCTTACTATCTCTTATATTCAAATAACTGTCCATAAAAACTTTGCTGAATTTGAAACAAGCCTTTTATTTACAGAATTGCAGAATTTCTTATCAGTTTGATCACCTGTCCCTATACTATGGTGTCCAAACATAGCACAGCATAGTCTCTTGACAGACCCACTTTAATTGCTAAATGGATTATGAGCTCACAATTTAGAGCTTATTACCTTTGTGTGGTAGTATACAGAATTTGCACACTATCATACCAGGCGTTTAATGCACATTGTACATAGACTCACAGATTATATGTCCCATGTAATAATAAAGTATGTAAGGGGTGGCCATCAGGGCCCTTAAGTAGTATGCATTGCTCCTCACTCTAGGATTGTGGATGGAATGGAGCTGGACACAGGTGGATCTGGCAACAAAATCTACTGGTCCTGTGTGAGGCAACAAGCTTGACTGTTACAATAGTCATGGTACAGACTTAGGGCCCATTCACATGTCCGCATGTGTTCTGCAAATCCGCACAACACAGACACTGGCCATGTGCCGGCACCACAGAAATACCTTATCTTGTCCATGGCTGCGGACAAGAATAGGACATGAAAATGTGAAAATGAAGTGAAAATGAATGGGTCCACACCTGTTCCACAAAATTGCGGAATGGATGCGGAACCATTCATACGGACATGTGAATGGACCCTTAGTGGCTTAGTAGCATATGATTACAGTCTTTCATTGAAGGAACTGTCTTAGTCAGAGGCAATAGCTTATTCTCTCCCTTGGTTTGAAGTGTACCTAGCTTCATTGTTCATCAAAATGCAGGCTAAAATCTCCTCACAGTGGCAGTAGTGACGATGGCTGCAAATGGTGCCACAGTATCTTCTCCACATGTCCCCGACAACATGGACAGTCTCCAACAGACGCTCCCTGGCTGGCTGTTTCTAATGGCCGGTAGACAGGAGTGAAGCGGTCTAACAGCCATTAAAAATGGGTACTCTAGTGCAAAATGCTTTTTAGGAGTTAAAAAAATACTCAGCTTATCCACTTGCATCCACAGAGGCAGTCGCTCCTCTCTTGAGGTTAAAGGACCTGTGCTCCAAGTGTGATGACATCACCATGCGCTCCCAGTGATCATGCATCAAGATAGAAGCAACAGCCTCTGTGCATACAAGTGAATGAGGTGAGTAATTTTTAATTTCAGCTTAAAGAAACCCAAAAAACATTATTACAGCTGATGGCCACCATGGGTGACATCATTAATGCTAGGGGCCACTATGGGGGACATTATTACTGCTGGGGCCACTATGGGGAACATTATTACTGCTGGGGCCACTATAGGGGGCATCATTAATGCTGGGGACTACAATAGAGGACATTATTACTGCTGGAGGGCACTATGGGAGACATTATTACTACTGGTGGCCACTATGGGGGACATTATTACTGTTGGGAGCCACTATGAGAATCAATATTACTGCTGGGGGGCACTATGGGGTACATTATGTATACTGCAGGGGTTGGGATTTAAATAAAAAAAAAAGCTAATGAAAATGATGGGCCAGACGGCCAGAAAATGGATGCAAGACTGGCTGAAAAATGGCCATGAAAAATTGACAGTGTGTCCATTTCCCATTTTTTTCACTGTCGTGTGAATGTATCCTAAACCAATAAAGACACTGTTGATTGTTAGCACCTCCACTTTCCATTGAGTTCTATAAGAGTTGCATGACCCAGCTGCTTAGAAATGGCCAGTCGCGCTGCCCGCGTGCTGACTGGACTTTTGGGTGTCATCAAGGGCGTAGCTAAAGGCTCATGGGCTCTGGTCCAAGAATTCAGCTTAGGCGCCTCTTCCATGCCAGATTCTTGACCAAATCCCTTCCTTCCAGCCAGAGGTGTAACTTTACCAGCATGCACTTTCTATAATACTGTCTTCTTATGTGGTACAGAGGTCTTTGTACCTCCTCAGGCTCCTGGGACTGGGTAGCGACTGCCACCTCTGCACCCCCTAAGCTACGACCCTGGATGTCATTTATACTTCCCCAGGAACACTGACTATTCAATAAGAAAAGAGGATAAAACGCCATGAAACTGGGCAGTCAGCACTATAACCTTTGTTGAGTGGAATTTCCTCAGAACAATTATATCTGGATTCATTTCAGGGGGTTTCCAGATGAGGTCTGGTCTGCTCTCACTCTCTCCCACATCTCAGTGTAATTTCTGCTTTCTGGAGAAATTAAGATCCTGTTTTTGTAATTGTGGTTCAAGACTAGATAAAATGCCTGTGATGTTTTTTATTCCGATTTTTAGGCTTTGATCAGATATTTCTTTGCAGCAATAAGGGCTGACTTGGAGATGTCTTCTCACCCTTCTTTACCATAATAATACTATACATTATAGTGTCCCTGTAATTCAGTCACAGGCAGCAATGGTGGCTCAGTGGTTAGCACTGGTGCCTTGCAGCTCCGGGGTTCTTTGTTTCTGACCAAGGATGACTTCTGCGTGGAGTTTGTATGTTCTCCCCAGGTTTGCATGGTAGGGAAATTAGATTGTAAGCTCCACTGGGGACAGTGAGGGATGCTAATGTCTGTAAAGAGTAAAATATATAAATGACTAGCAGAAAGACCCGGCTTCGCCTGGGTATATTTAATCTATTTCATTTAATGTTTCTGTGTGTCGTTGCAGAGAGAAAGTCAAGGCAGCTGACAGAAGTTGATTTTTAACTTCATTTTTTCAATCCCCATTGGCTGCGGAGTGGGAGGGGGCATGACCTGACCGGGTCGGGGGCGTGGTTTACCGGGACCTTGGGGGGAAGGGGTGCTTTTAGGGTGGCCTGAATTATAGGTCAATGCCATGGTAATTTGAGGAAACACAATGGGTAGCAGTGGAAGAAAACATTGCTTCGCACGGGTATATTTAATCTATTTCATTTAATGTTTGTGTGTGTGTCATTGCAGAGAGAAAGTCTCCTTCCCACCCATTCCTGTAGCTGACAGAAGTTGATTTTTACCTTCATTTTTTCAATCCCTTATTGGCTGCGGAGTGGGAGAGGGCGTGGCCTGACCGGGGCGTGGTTTAGCGGAACCTTGGGGGAGGGGGTTGCTTTTAAGTCCTTTTAGTGGAAGAAAACATCTTTTATTACTACTTAACGGTAGTAGTCTAATATTAGTCTATTTCATCTAATGTTTCTGTGTGTTGTTGCAGAGAGAAACTCACCCTCCCACCCCTGCAGCTGACAGAAGTTTATTTTTACCTTCATTTTTTCAATCCCCATTGGCTGAGGACACGCAATGGGTAGCAGTGGAAGATTTACTACTGAACGGTCATAGTCTAAAATTAGTCTAAAACATAAGTTATATTTATGGTAACCGGAATACCCCTTTAACCACTTCAGATCTGGGCCATTTCCCCCCTTCTTGACCAGGCCTAATTTTACAAATCTGACATGTGTCACTTCATGTGGTAATAACTTTGGAACGCTTTTACTTATCCAAGCGATTCTGAGATTGTTTTCTCGTGACACATTGTACTTCAAGTTAATGGTAAATTTGAGTCGATAAGTTTTAATTTTATTTATAAAAAAATCCAAAAGTTAACGAAAATTTGAAAACATTCTGTCACGGGAGGCCGGCGGCGCGCTCCCCGCTTGCAGCGCCGCCGGACCTCCGTATCCACGGAGCGAGGACGCGACAGGCGTCCTCGTCTCCATAGCAACGAGAGGCGGGGAACGTCGGGTGGGCTTCCGGATGCTGTGTGCCCGGCGTCCCCGCCCCCCTAGACACGAGCAGTGGGTGGTGCTGAGCGCTGGCCCGGCAAGCCAGCGCTCAGAGTTATTGTATATTGAATTTACTGGGTCATGTGGCGCTGGCCACGCCACATGACCAGACTGTTAGCATAATTGAGCGCTGGTCACGTTTGGCCAGCACTCATTATGCAAATGAGGTCATGTGACGCTGGCCCCGTCACATGATCCATTGGAGGGCTTTTAAAGCAGGCTAGCTGCCCTCTCAAATTGCCTGTGATTAGTCTCCTTTGATCAGTGCTCGTGCGACCTTTTGGATTAGCTTGGATTTTTGAACTTCGGATTTTGGACTTGACCTCTCTCTCGTTTCACCCCCTGGCATTGACGTTACCTCCTGTGTTTGACCCGGCTTGTTGACCTTCCACCTGCGTGTTTGTTCTGTCTGTGTTTGTCCGTCCCTTTGTTCCCTTTCCCTTCCTGCGCACTTATCCAGTGTAGGGTCCGCCTTCGTGGTTGTCCGCGGCCGCCTAGGGCCGACTGAGGCAAGTAGGCAGGGAAAGACGGAGGGGTGCAGTACAGGGCTCACCTACCCTTGTCTCCCCCACGTGACAGAATCACAGGCCTTATCTCATGGAGCAGTTGCGGGCCCTCACGGACCAGGTGCAAGGAATGGCTCAAGCTATCCAGGATCTGGCCGAGAGGCTCCAACAGCAGGAGCAGCTTCAATCCGCTCCAGTAATGGGTCCCTCCACATCTAACCCTATCGTGGAGCCCCATGTTAAGCTACCGGACCGGTTTTCGGGAGACCGGAAGACCTTCCGCTCCTTTAAGGAAAGTATAAAGTTATATTTCCGCCTACGCCCCCACTCCTCGGGTTCCGAGCAGCAGCGGGTGGGAATAATTATTTCCTTGCTGCAGGGTGATCCGCAGGAGTGGGCCTTTTCGTTACCCCCTGACTCCCCAAGTTTGCTGACTGTGGACGCGTTTTTTCTGGCCTTAGGCCTATTGTATGAGGAGCCTGACTTGACCGCGGTGGCCGAGTCTCAACTCAGGGACATTCGGCAGGGTAACCGTCCAGTAGAGGACTATTGCGCGGAGTTTAGGAAGTGGTGTGTCTCTTCTGGATGGAATGACCCAGCCTTAAGAAGTCAATTCCGGGTGGGGCTGTCTGACCAACTAAAAGACCTTCTGGTATGTTATCCCACTCCTGACTCCTTAGAGGCGACTATGACCTTGGCCATTAAACTAGACCGACGGGTGAGAGAGAGGCTGAGAGAACGTTCTAGCATTCCTCAGGTGGCCGTTTTTCCTGAGATTCCTCTTCCGAGTCCATCGCCTGCCAGAATTCCGGAGGAACCCATGCAGTTAGGGGGGACCATAAGGGACCAAAGACGCCGAAAGGGAGCCTGTTTTTACTGCGGGGAGATGAACCACTGGCTCCAGCAGTGTCCCAAACTTCCACCTTCTAGGAGATCTCCGGTGGGAAGCAAGGTAACTCCGACGGTGGTAAGAAGGAAAATTTTGCTTCCTATTTCTGTTACTTATGGTCAAATTAAGGGGGAGGGTCAAGCATTTGTTGATTCAGGTTCTGCCGTTAGTTTTATTAATTTTGATTTCGTACAAACTGTTGGTATTCCGCTGGTTCCTCTAAGGGAGGTAATTCAAATCATTGCCTTAGATTCCACCCCATTGAAGAATGGGCGAGTGGAATTTTGTACTCCCGAGGTGTCCCTAACGGTGGGGATTGCCCATACTGAGACCTGTTCCTTCCTTGTCCTAAGGGATTTACCTGCTGACCTCGTCTTAGGTCTGCCATGGTTACAGGACCACAACCCCGTGATCAACTGGCCTGCAGGTGAATTAGAGAAATGGGGAGGTGATTGTTCCAAATGTTGCAAATCAATTTTGCAGTTAGGAGGTACTACTGAGTCTCTGATCCTGCCTGGATATATCAGAGATTTTCAGGACGTATTCTCCATGTCCGAGGCTGAGTTCCTCCCTCCTCACAGGCATTATGATTGTGCTATTGATATTATTGAGGGTTCCAAGTATCCTAAGGGCCGTATTTACAATCTCTCCACTCCTGAGCGGCAATCCATGAGGGATTATCTTAAGGAGAGTCTGGCCAAGGGTCATATCCGGCCTTCAGTTTCCCCCATGGGGGCCGGATTTTTCTTTGTGGGTAAGAAGGATGGAGGATTGAGGCCCTGTATTGATTACAGGGAACTTAACAAGGTCACGGTCAAGAACAGGTATCCGCTGCCCCTTATCCCAGATTTACTAAACCAGATTCAAGGCGCCTGCTGGTTCTCTAAACTGGATTTAAAGGGAGCTTATAACCTGATTAGAATCAGGGAGGGGGATGAATGGAAGACGGCCTTCAATACCCCTGAGGGTCACTATGAGTATTTAGTAATGCCCTTTGGGCTAAGCAATGCACCCGCTGTGTTCCAGAATTTTGTCAATGACATTTTTAGACCTTTTATTGGGAGGTTCATGATTGTCTACATTGATGACATTCTTATTTTTTCTGCGGATTGGGAATCTCACGTTTCTCATACCAGACAAGTGTTAGAGGTGTTACGTGAGAATAAACTATTTGTCAAAGGGGAGAAGTGTATCTTTGGCGTTCAGGAGGTGGCCTTTTTAGGATACATTTTGACCCCTTGCTCTTGCAAAATGGACCCAGTTAAGGTGCAGGCCATCCTCGATTGGGTGCGACCTTCCTCCCTTAAGGCGCTCCAACGATTTTTAGGGTTTGCGAACTTCTATCGCAAATTTATTAAAAATTTTTCATTGGTGGTCAAACCAATTACAGATCTGACTCGCAAGGGAGCGGATCTAGTTAATTGGCCCTCTGCAGCTATTGAAGCCTTTGAGAAGCTAAAGCAATGTTTTACTAATGCCCCTGTGTTAATCCAGCCTGACCAGAATGAGCCCTTTATAGTTGAGGTGGATGCATCTGAGGATGGGGTAGGGGCAGTGTTGTCCCAGGGATCCTCCACCCTAACTAACCTTAAGCCATGTGCTTTTTTTTCCCGCAAGTTTTCGTCTGCTGAGAGGAACTACGATATCGGGAATAGGGAGTTATTGGCCATTAAGTGGGCATTTGAGGAATGGCGTCACTTCCTGGAGGGGGCATTACATCGCATTGTGGTCCTCACGGATCATAAAAACCTTATGTTTCTAGAGTCTGCTAAGCGTTTGAATCCCAGACAGGCGAGGTGGGCTTTGTTTTTTACTCGTTTTGATTTTTGTGTTACCTTTAGACCAGGAAGCAAGAACATTAAGGCTGACGCTCTATCCCGGAGTTTTCAGGCATATCAGCCTCCTGACGTTCTTCCTGAGCCCATCTTGCCGGCTGACATCATCGTAGCCGCTACCTCGTCTGATCTGGCATCTGAGATCTCGACAGCACAACATCTCGCTCCCACTGGTACCCCCAATGACAAATTGTTTGTGCCGGCTCATTTGCGTTTGCGACTGCTGGGTGAGTGCCATAACTCTGTATTATGTGGACATCCTGGGATCAATGCCACCAGGGAGTTGGTCTCTAGGCAGTATTGGTGGCCATCGATTTCCAGGGATGTTCAGGCTTTCGTAACTGCATGTAATACTTGTGCCAGGTCCAAGAATCCCAAGACACGACCTATGGGCGAGCTATGTCCATTACCCATACCTAGCAGACCATGGTCGCATTTGTCCATGGACTTTATCACGGATTTACCTTGTTCTGAGGGTAAAACTGTGATTTTGGTTGTGGTTGACAGATTTAGCAAGATGTGTCATTTTATTCCGTTGGGTAAGTTACCTTCTGCTAAGGTTTTGGCGTCCGTCTTTTTAGACCACATAGTTAAACTGCATGGTATTCCTGAGAATATTGTTTCGGACAGGGGGGTGCAGTTTGTGTCTAAATTCTGGAGAGCTTTCTGTAAGAGGATTGAAGTATCTTTGTCTTTTTCGTCGGCCTTTCATCCGGAGACCAATGGGCAAACTGAACGTCTTAATCAGTCCGTTGAGCAGTATCTCAGATGTTATGTTGCAGATAACCAGCATATGTGGGCCAGATTCCTGTCTCTGGCCGAGTTCGCGATTAATAACCGTGTGAATTCGTCTTCTGGGGTATCGCCGTTTTTCTGCAACATGGGATTTCATCCGCGCTTTGGCTCCTTTTCTCCAGCTGTTTCGGCGGTCCCAGAGGCCAATGCTCTCTCTCAGGAACTGTGCACAGTTTGGGCACAGGTTCAGTCGAACCTGGAAAAAGCCCAAAGAATTCAAAAAACTAAGGCCGATAAGAAGCGTTCTAAGGGTGTGAATTTCAAGGTGGGGGACATGGTGTGGTTGTCAACTAAAAATCTACGCATGAAAGTACCATCCTATAAGTTTGCGCCTCGCTTTATTGGTCCATACAGGATCACCAAGGTGATCAATCCGGTGTCGTTTGAATTGTGTTTACCTGACTCCCTTCGTGTTCACAATGTTTTTCATATGTCTTTGCTCAAACACTATGTTGCTTCCGCTGGTCCAGAGGAACTGTCTCCGCCTCCGGTCGAGGTGGAGGGACAAGTGGAGCACGAGATTCATAGAATCATTGACGTTAGGAAGATCCGGAATTCCTTCCAGTACCTGGTACATTGGAAGGGATTCGGGCCAGAGGACAGGTCTTGGGTGCCGTTGACCAGGATGCATGCGGATTCGCTCATCCGGAAATTCTACCTGCAGCATCCTGATAAACCTGCTCCCGCTGGTAAGGGTCCGGAGGCCCCTCGTGAAGGGGGGGGTACTGTCACGGGAGGCCGGCGGCGCGCTCCCCGCTTGCAGCGCCGCCGGACCTCCGTATCCACGGAGCGAGGACGCGACAGGCGTCCTCGTCTCCATAGCAACGAGAGGCGGGGAACGTCGGGTGGGCTTCCGGATGCTGTGTGCCCGGCGTCCCCGCCCCCCTAGACACGAGCAGTGGGTGGTGCTGAGCGCTGGCCCGGCAAGCCAGCGCTCAGAGTTATTGTATATTGAATTTACTGGGTCATGTGGCGCTGGCCACGCCACATGACCAGACTGTTAGCATAATTGAGCGCTGGTCACGTTTGGCCAGCACTCATTATGCAAATGAGGTCATGTGACGCTGGCCCCGTCACATGATCCATTGGAGGGCTTTTAAAGCAGGCTAGCTGCCCTCTCAAATTGCCTGTGATTAGTCTCCTTTGATCAGTGCTCGTGCGACCTTTTGGATTAGCTTGGATTTTTGAACTTCGGATTTTGGACTTGACCTCTCTCTCGTTTCACCCCCTGGCATTGACGTTACCTCCTGTGTTTGACCCGGCTTGTTGACCTTCCACCTGCGTGTTTGTTCTGTCTGTGTTTGTCCGTCCCTTTGTTCCCTTTCCCTTCCTGCGCACTTATCCAGTGTAGGGTCCGCCTTCGTGGTTGTCCGCGGCCGCCTAGGGCCGACTGAGGCAAGTAGGCAGGGAAAGACGGAGGGGTGCAGTACAGGGCTCACCTACCCTTGTCTCCCCCACGTGACACATTCACTGTTTTCTAAATTTCAATCTCTCTGCTTTTAAGACATATAGTGATGCCCCATAAAATCCTTTTTAATTTACATTCCCCATATGTCTACTTTATGTTGGCATCATTTTGGTAGTGTCATTTTATTTTTTTAGGACAGTAGAAGGTTTAGAATTTTAGACGCAATTTTTGCAAATTTGCAAAATCAACTTTTTTAAGGACCAGTTCAGTTCTGAAGTCAGTTTGTGGGCTTACATAATAGAAACCACCCATAAATGACCCCATTTTAGAAACTACACCCCTCAAACTATTCAAAACTGGTTTTAGAAATGTTGTTAACCCTTTAAGTATTCCACAGGAATTAAAGCAAAATAGATGTGAAATTTCAAAATTTCACTTTTTTTTGCAGATTTTCCATTTTAATCATTTTTTTCCTGTAACACATCAAGGGTTAACAACAAAACAAAACTCAATATTTATTACCCCGATTCTGCAGTTTGCAGAAACACCCCACATGTGGTCGTAAACTGTTATTTGGGGATACGCCAGGGCTCAGAAGGGGAGGAGCAGCATCTGCATTTTCTAACATGGAATTTTTTGTCATGGTTTGTAAGAGTGATAACTTTTTAATTTTTTTGTGGACTGAGCTGCGTGAGGGCTTATTTTTTGCGTGACAAGCTGTGCTTTTTTATTGGCACCATTTTGGGGTACATCCGGCTTTCTGATCACTTTTCAATCTAATTTTTGGGAGGTTAACTAAAAAAAAAAAAAAGCAGTTTAGGGGCATTTTTCTATATTTTTTTTTTACACCGTTCACTTGATGGGGTAGATCATGTGATATTTTTGTAGAGCCAGTTGTTACAGACGCAACAATACCAAATATGTCTATTTTTTATTTATTTTTTTTTACGTTTTACACAATAAGAGCATTTTTAGAACAAAAATCTTGTTTTTGTGTTGCAATTTTTTAAGAGCCTTTTTTTTTTCATTTTTCGGGCTATAATCTTGTGTGGGGGCTCATTTTTTGCGGGATGAGGAGACGTTTTTATTGCTACCATTTTGGGATGCATACGACTTTTTAATTGTTTGATATTATGTTTTTTGGTAGGTGATGCGACAAAAAAAGCTGTTTTGGCAAAATTTTTATTAGATTTTTTTACGCAGTTCACTTGATGGGGTAGATCATGTGATATTTTTATAGAGCCAGTCGTTTCGGACGCGGTGATACCAAATATGTCTATCTTATTTATTTATTTTTATTTGTAACTTTTTTTAATGAAATATTTGGGGGGAAATAATTTTTTTTTTATATATATGTGATTTTTTTTTTTTTTTTTACACTTTTTGTCCCCCATAAGGTCATACAAGACCTCAGGGGGACATTTAACTTCACTTATTTATTTATTTACACTTGATTTCTCCTGTAACTGGGGCTGACATAGTAGCCCCAGTTACAGGGGAAATACATCCCCAGAGAGGCTGTACAGCATAATACTATGCTGTACAGCCTCAGTGCAGGGCTGATCGGGTCTATGAGAGACCCGGCAGCTCCTGCACTCTCCCAGCCCCGGCGATCACGTGACCGCCGGGCCAGAACAGGAAGCGATTCCTGATCTGTATACACAGTGCTCGTTGAGCGCTGTGTATACAGCGATCTAGAAGGCAGGGAACCCTGGGAACGGTCCCTGCCTTCTCTTTGGGGTACCCTGCTGTCACTGACAGCAGGTACCCCACTGTGCAGCTGCACGATTAGAGTGCAGCTGCTATCTCTGAATGGACGTTCAGAAACGTCCATTCAGAGATAGATAACCACTTCCCGGATCCAAAGCGCTCTGCCCCTTTATAGCATTGAATAGAAATAATTGGATTGTTACCTGAGATCCTCAGCTGGCTGCTAATTACCTGGCTGTGTTGTTATGGAAACATGCCCTCCCTGTGTGTGTCTGTGCAGAGAATGGCAGTTGGGGTTTAAAACCAATGCTGTCAGGCTAATATTGGCTAATGCAGGTCATATTTTGGGAATATCTCGGGAACGTTAAGTCCTAGAGAGATGAGACCTGGTCTAAAACCTTCCCGAGCACCTGATGTACCTGTGTGCCGAATTTGGTGAAAATCGGTCCAGTAGTTTGGTCGCGCATAGAGAACAGACAGACAGACAGACGGACAGACAGACAGACAGAAACTCATTTTTATAATATTAAGATATACATTCTGACGAGTTTGAACAGATGTAGGACCCATTAAAGTACATAAAAAGGGGTTACATACATAATATAATACAGATATAATAATATGATCTAGCTAAGTGACAGACTGGTGCAAGAGGGTAGAAAACTGCCTATGAGAACATAGAATCTCCAAGGGAAGAAGTAGGTGAAGGTAGCCGGCATAGATAAATGTAGGAAGCATGCTGGGCAGTACAGTTGCCTAGTCAGGTGTAAAACTCCCAAAGCAATGGTGTACTTACCATGAGGATAGATCACGGCACTGCCATGGGGTCTGACTCATTCTCCTTAAGCCACCCCTAGAGGATGCTCACTGCAAATAGATCTTACAGCTTCCACTGAATTTAATGATAATTATAAATTCATATACAAGGCACTCTCTGTACTCTAGTAGTGGCTGCAGGCAGTTTTATCATGCAATGTCTAATAAGAATCAGAAGACTTACAGTTGACTGGAGATATATCAACGTATTTATACCAATAGTTTGGTATAAAGAAATTGAGAACTATGGCATTCAGATTGAATGCCATATTTAGAAAGCACCTGTTGTACTTTTTGTAGTATAGAAGTCAGGGAAAGTTGGGCAAAGGTGTGACTTTTATTTTTTTTTCTAAATTAAACGATTCCTCCACAAATCACAAAGGAAAAAAAATTAAAGATTTATTCGAAATCTCACTGGTTGCCCATACTAACTTATCCTATGGTACAAGTCCTATTCAAATCAATAAGAACGGAATTATGTGGACGCTTTAGAATTAGGAAATTAGCTCTGACTCCACCGCCGCATTACACAAGCTGTCTGATGAACCTATATATTAACTTTAAAGACTCCCTATCAAAAACTTGACATACAGCTGGAGAGATTTAACAACCTGTGAAAGGTTTTTTTGCTGCTTACACAGTGTCAATATATTCTGTAGCATTGCCCATAAATTACTTAATGGGTAAACTGAGCAAAACTGCAAAGACACTCAGGAGAAAAACCTGCTGCAGTGTGCAAGAGAATAGTGATGTGACTGAAGATTGCCAAAGCAACAACATTTAGATGAATGCCGTGTGTTCAGCATGGACAGCAGTTAGACGGACTAGGCGTGACTCAATAAGGTCCTGGTAGGTTGCCACAGGTATCTGCAGCCATGCTGTCTGCAGTGCATCCCACAGCTGCTGGAGAGAGTGAACACGGCGATTCAGGCGGTCCCACAGATGCTCAATTGGGTTCAAGTCTGGGGAATTAGGGAGCCAGGGTAGTACTTGGAAGTCTTGGTCATGCTCTTTCAACCAATGTCAGACATTTCTAGCCGTGTGACATGTTGCATTATCTTGCTGGAAGATGCCATCTGCTCCAGGAAAGAAAATCAGCATATATGGGTGTACTTGATCTGCAAGGATTGATTCATACTCAAATTAGTTGACAGTGCCTTCCACATGGATGAGTAGGCCCAGAGAAAACCACAAAAACATTCCCCAGACCATGATGATGCCACCACCAGCTTGTGTTGTTCCAGCAAGGGTAGCAGGGTGTTCTCTGATGTATCTCACCTGACCCACCAACAACCATCCATTTGATGAAGCACAAAACATGACTCATCAGAGAAGGCATCTTTTTGCCAGCAGTGGTCCAATTCTGATACTGCCGTGAAAATATAACCCTTTTTCCCCTATAACACCAATACAAAGATAAGAGGCACCAAAAATATACTATAAAAAGATATCACAAGGTGTGGCAAAAAGCCTCATCTGAAAGAACTGCCGAATTTCATACCTTACCTGTCCGGAAATTCGTGTTCCTGGAGTCCAAAGGCAGCACACAATGGGGATTAGGTTCTCTAGAACAAGGCAGAAGAGACTAATTAGCAGTAATTAAACAGTTAAGACAGCTGTTATAAGAGCCAGTAAGGACCACACCAACACAGAGTTTGTATGCAGCAAAAATTTAATTTATTAAGGGTGGGTTCCCTGTGCTGCCTTCGGACTCCAGGAACACGAATTTCAGGACAGGTAAGGTATGAAATTCGGCAGTTCCTGGACGTCCTACGGCAGCACACAATGGGACACAGTAGCAGTGAAAGAGAAAAAAGGGGGGGGGATAAATCCAGTACGTATTACTTCAATACACTCCTACTCAAGGCTGCGCTGTCAGAAACATCCAGGCGATAGTGTTTAATGAAAGTATTCGGAGAAGCCCATGTGGCGGCACGACATATTTCCTGTAAGGAGATATTTGCAGCTTCAGCCCACGACGTAGACGTCGACCTAGTGGAATGAGCCTTAAACTCCAAAGGTGATGGAAGACCTTCTAGAGAGTAACAGAATTCCACTGTGTTCTTGAGCCATCTAGAAAGGGTGTGTTTAGATGCTTTAAGCCCTTTTGACTTTCCTTCAAATAGGACGAACAAGTTCTCTGCAGATCTGAAGGACTTCACTTGCTCTATATAAAACAGCACTGCCCTTCTCACATCCAAGGGATGTTCAGCACCTTCTTCTGAGGACAGTGCTGGCAGCACAATCTCCTGATGTAAGTTAGTGGAGGACGAGACCTTGGGAAGAAACCCTGGTAAAGTTCTTAAGACAATACAATCACCCATATCTCTCAAGTAGGGTTCACGGCAAGACAACGCTTGTATTTCCCCAATACGTCTGGTAGAAGCAATGGCTACTAGAAACACTGTTTTCCAGGACAGGAACTTTATACTAGCTGAAGACAAAGGCTCAAAGGGAGGCGATTTTAGCCCTTTTAACACCAGACTTAAATCCCAGGATGGAAGCGATGATTTGATAGTAGGGCGAATGTTCCTAACACCCTTGAAAAAACGAATAACCAAAGGATGGCTAGAAAATTTTCCATTCAGGAAGGAATTTATTGCTGTAAATTGGACCCTCAGGGTGTTAACTTCAGGCCATTGTCTAGGCCTCTTTGTAGAAACTCTAATACTGCTGAAACTGAAGACTCTGTGGAAAAAGATCTGAATGTTTGCCAGACTTTGGCATATTTTTTCCTCGTAGCTTCCCTCCTAGACTTGACCAAAGTGAATATGACTCCATCAGACAATCCTTCTTGTCTTAGGTGTTCCAGTTCAGCATCCATGCTGTTACACTCAGTCTGGCCAGATGTTGATGGAAGAAGTTCCTCTGTGATAGAAGATCTGGCACTCTGGGAAGTTTCCAGTACCTCCCCTGGGAGAGGGACAGAGCCAGAGTGAACCATGACCTTCTGGGCCAAAAGGGCAGAATGGCTATGGCCCTGACTTTCCCTTCCTTTATCTTTCTCAAGGTTCTCTGGATGAGAGCAGGAGGAGGTAAGGCATATATGAATATCCCGTGCCATGGAATCGACAGTCCGTCCACTGCCACAGGATTTTGGGCTGGATTGAGAGAGCAGAAGTTCCGGGTCTTGGTGTTGTCCCTCGATGCAAACACATCCAGTTGGGGGGCACCGAATCTTTGTACCACTTGATTGAAGACATAGCGGGAGAGAGACCACTCCCCTGGATCGAGAACATGTCTTCTTAGTACATCGGCCTTCGTGTTGAGAACACCTCTGATGTGAATGGCCGATAAGCTCCTCAAATTCTTCTCCGCCCACTGAAAAATGGCTTGGCATTCTTGAAGGAGAGAAGGACATCTGGTGCCCCCCTGCTTCTTCACATAGAAAACTGTCGGAAGGTTGTCTGACCTCACCAGAACGTCTTTCATGAATAGGAGATCTCTGAAATGTACTAGGGCTAGCTTGACCACTCTGAGTTCCTTGTGATTGGAGGTGAAGTGCTTCTCTGCCACGGACCAGGTTTGCTGAACCCAAAGCTCCTTGACATGCGCACCCCAGCCCCAAGAGGAGGCATCCGTTGTGAGGATAACTGGTTGGTTCTGAACAAGAGGAACTCCTATCTGAAGTCTCTGAGGAGTCAGCCACCACCTCAGACCCTGACGTGTCTCTGCTGAAATAGTCATCTCCTGATCCAAGGCCAGATGATCTCTGCCCCAGGCAGACAGAATTTCCACTTGGAGTGGGCGGATATGAGCCCTGGCCCAGAGGACTGCATCCAGCGTGGAGGTCAGACATCCCAGCGTCCTCATTGCTGACCTGATGGAAGAAGTGGGACAAGAGATTAACCTGAAGACCTCTCTCCTGATCTTCAAGATGCGTTCTTGTGACAGAAAAATTTTCATTTGAACTGTGTTGATCACAAACCCCAGGAACTGAATCTTCTATACCGGTGTGAGGTGTGACTTGGCGAAGTTTACTAGGAAACCATGCTCTTTCAACAGATGAAGAGTAATGCCTACTTGAGATGACAGTTCTTGCGCAGACCTGGCTATGAGGAGCCAGTCGTCCAGATATGGCACAATATGTATGCCCTGGAGTCTCAGTACTGCTGTCAAAACAATGGCCACCTTTGTAAACACCCTTGGAGAGGAGCTTAGCCCGAACGGCAGACAGGTGAACTACAGGTGATGAGTGTAAGATCCGGATGAGATGGCTATTCTTAGAAACTTGCGGTGGGACTCTGCAACAGGTATATGCAAGTAGGCGTCGGTTAGATCTAGAGTAGCAAGAAAATCTCCTCTGTTTAACAGGGGGATGACTGATCTGATGTTGTCCATCTTGAACTTGCGTTTCTCCATTAATTTGTTCAAGAATGTGAGATCGATCACTAACCGGAATTTCCCATTGCTTTTTGGCACAGAAAAAATTCTTGAATACACGCCTGTTCCCCTTTGCTCTAGAGGAACTCGCTCTAGAGCTCCTTTTGCCAAGAATTCTCTCACCAGGATAGGTAATTGTGGGTCCTGAGATTGGTTCAGGAAGAACCTGTCCGGAGGAAAGGCCTTTAGCTCGAGGTAATAGCCCTTTTTTATGAGGGATAACACCCACTGATCTGAAGTTGAACTTTCCCAAGCATGAAGAAAATGAGTTAGCCTCCCCCCGACACCCAATGACGGTAAGCTGGCGTCATAAGTCTGGATTCTTCTTAGGGGGTGGGGGCTTATTCTTGTTAAATGTTGCTCCTGCATTAGTTTGCTTGGGCCTGAAACTCCGCCATCTGTCAGGCTTTGAGTTCCTCCTAAACTTAGGTGAACGTCTGAATTGTCTCCTGTAGGGCTTGAAAGTAGGCTTTCTACTAGACGAAGGGAAGGAAATCCCCTTATCCTCATTTATATCTTTGAGGATCTCTCGCAACTGAGGGCCAAACATTGACTCTGGTTGGAAGGGGAGGGAGCAAAAATTGTGTTTTGATGATAGGTCACCTGACCATTGTTTAAGCCACAAAGATCTTCTTATGGCATTAGATGTTGCCATGCTCCTAGAAGACATACGAAGAGAGTCAAGAGGGGCGTCACAGAGAAATTCTGCTGCTGCCTTAAGAGTCGGGATTTTCTCTTGTCTAGGAGTCCCATCTTCCAAGTCTTTGGTGATATCACTTAACCAGACCCTCAGTGCTCTCGCCACAGATACAGATGACATGGCCACTTTCGATGCTGCAGCTGCAGCAATATAAGTCTTTTTTGCAAGTGTGTCTGCTTTTTTTCCAGGGGGTCTTTTAGTAGTGTTGACTCCTCTGATGGAAAGACTGATTTATTTTTTTGCCAGCTTGGCAACCGGGAGATCCAATTTAGGAGGGTGGTCCCATTTAGCGGTCACTTCGGCATCCAACTTATAAATGGACTTAAATCTGGAACCTGTGTCCAGTTTTTTCTCAGTGTTCCCCCAGTCCTTTTCAAACCAAGCATCAATCAACGGGTGAGAGGGGAAACACTTCTTCTCATTGATAGGAAAATAATAAAGTCCATCTTTAGGGTTTTTCCCTTTTATAGAACGATCTGACTCAAGGGTAGACTTTACTGATCTTATCAGCTTGGACACATCATCCCTATGGAAGATATAGAAATCATCAGGTGCATCTGAATCAGAAGAGTCCGAGTCAGACTGGGAGCTGTGAGAGGGAGAATTGCGACCACTAACGTTTTTTCTCCGTTTAGCAGATGGGCCTGTCTCCCCAAGAATATTTAATAGCTCGCTCCTAATGATTTCTGTGATAGAGTCAGAAGACATAGCAGATGTAGGTGCAGTCTCAGCAGTAACATCACAGAGGATGCATAAGTCTCCAGAGCAGTCCTCAGGTAGAGGTTGCTGGCAGGAACGGCACCTCCTGTGCCTAGTCTTGCTGGTATGCTTTCCTCCTGGAGAAACCGACATCTATAGAAAACATAAAAGGGGATCAGTACTTGTATAGACAAGAACTTACGATACCAGGAAAAAATGCAAACTTAGAGAGTGCAAGACCTATGTATGACAAATATAAAAATCCCATATATAAATATATGTATATACACACATAAGCACCCAACTTGATGACCTCTAACATATTCATAAAAGTGACCCCACTATAATATGCAGGACAGAGGCAGAAAGCATGGTAACCCCAAGTCCCAGGAACATACATCTGGGAAACAGAGAGTGATAGATTAGCAGGCTCTTACTTTGGAATACTAACAGCACAGCTACCTGGCAGAGTGTCCATGGGGAGAAGTGCAGAGGATCCTTTTCACAGGATTCTCCTCCCAGATTCCGCCCTTCCTGTGATGCAAGCAGTTCCTCAGCCAAGCAGGAGAGGGCAGGCTGTAAACTTGGCGCCCAGGAGACGCTGCTAGCACGAGGAAGACTCCAGGCAGCACCCTGGAGAAAGAGGGGGCGGAGCCTAGAGCCGGCCAGAGCTGCTGTCTACACACAGAGACCAGGAAACAGGCAAGTGCATGCTCCAATACAGTGAAAACACAGCTGGGTATAACAGAAGTCTGTCATGAGGTAACTGTACAGACATCTGACAGAGCTTCACTCTAGTAGAGGCACAATCTTCTGGAAGCTGTGTGGCATAATGGGGTGAGGAGAACTGCAACCCTGTCAGCTCTGCGTCCTCTACCCATGCCAGTCTATAGAAATAGACAATCTGCAGGGTGGAGATAGGGCAGACTGCGAACACCGTCAGCCTGGAACCCCCATTCACCCCGACCGATGGGTCTACAGCACTAATAGACCAAAACCTGTAAAAAAGAAACACAAAGAAGTGTAAAAAAACCTATAGTCTCTTCTACATTGCAGAAGAAAAAAAAACTCTGTGTTGGTGTGGTCCTTACTGGCTCTTATAACAGCTGTCTTAACTGTTTAATTACTGCTAATTAGTCTCTTCTGCCTTGTTCTAGAGAACCTAATCCCCATTGTGTGCTGCCGTAGGACGTCCAGGAACACCAATCACTAGCAACACACCAGTAATAGAAAATATATATTTTATTAGTTCATCAAGAAAATAGATAAAATCAATGGTGGTAACTATGCACACAAAAGGAGGGGCACATTGGACATAGTACAAGTCAAGATAAAGTGCAAGTGCAATTCATACTATAATATAAAACACTGTACATAAGGTAATCACTTCAAAATACATGAGGTAAGGTGAGATAAATATAATAATACAGACCAGTGCCACCTCCGCCCCGACGTACGTTTCACTGTTGCTTTCTCAAGGGGATCAAATCTCACTGTGTTAAACACTTATTTATAGTCCCACAAGAATTAATTAAAATAATCCAAAACATATGGCCAACAGGAACCCAGAATATATCGTTCATAGCGAGCAGTTCGGCATGCGTTCCACTGTGGAACGCAGGTGACGTCACTTCCGGTCCGGAAAACGCTCAGAGTGAAAAACCAAATGCCCCATATATATTCTGCTTACATCAATAAAAATCAATCAATACTAAAATAATGGAAATAACCATGACCCTATGGTGTAAGTGATATTATAATAGATACCATGAAAGTAGTACATTACAGCGGCGTTACACAGAAGAATGCGGCCGGCACCAGAAGTCCGGCCTGCGTTCCACTGTGGAACGCACGCGCATGCGCTTGTACATTGTAATCCAAATAGATCGTGATGCCGAAGGTAAGACTGGGAAAGACTAAAGGGAAAATAGGGCAAACCAAAGTGGTGCAAATATAATGTGAAGGATAACAAAAATAAAAAAAACAAAAAACATGATAAAAGTAATGAAAAATATGATGTGATATGAATCAAATGTGTAAAAAAGTAAAATATGAAATGTAAAAAACTGTATAAGTAAGTGAATGGACTGGAATGTGAAGTGTGCATGTGACAATGCAACAAATCAATGTGATTAAAAGATAAAAATCGGACTGTGTAACAAATCAGTAAATGAGTAAGAGTGTGAATATGTGCATATAACAGTGAATCATGTGACAATAAACATCACAAACAAAAAATATATAGGAGTGTAGAAAAATGATAATGAAAACATATATAATGAAAAAATATTATTGAAAAAATGATGAAAAAATAGTAAAAAAATAGTGAAAAAATAATAAAAGTGTTGGATAAAAAGTATAAATGATAACGGGCACACGTTCGTTTCACAGCACCGGTGGACAACACAAAATGAGGATACTCGGTCATATTAACCCCGCTCCGAACTGCAAAAAGGAAAAGGAATATACAATTAATATAAAATTAATATAACAAACACGAGGACAAATCAATAAATAAATATATACCAAATAATAAAGACTAGACATTATTATTAAAAACACAAGCATCAAGGATGCTACCAACAATCATGACATTAACCATATCACTAACCATATATGTCAAGTACTAGAAAGGAGAGACTAACATAATAAATAAATAAATAAATGCACATCATACTGCGAATCAAAAGAATAATAAGAAGGTTATAAAAATGGGGCAAAGCTAATATGTTCATTAAGACCGCGAGGTGAGATTGTATCCAGGCGGAAAATCCATCTGGATTCTCTCTGTGCCAGTAAACGTTTCCAATCCCCACCCCGTTGTCCTATCAAAACACGGTCTATGCCTCTTACCTTCAACTGCGTTCCATCACAACTATGATGAATTTTAAAATGACGTGGAATCGTTTTCAATGCTGTGATATCCTTCTCATCTTTAGCAGCCATAATCCCCAATACATGCTCCCTAGTCCATCTCCGAAGTTCACGAGATGTCAAACCGACATATAGTAGCCCACATGGACAAGTTGCCACATAAATGACACCAATCGTACCACATGTGTTTGTGTGGGTGATATCGAACATTCTGTGGCCAGAGGAATCTGTAAAGATGTTAGTAGTTAGAATATTCGGGCATGCGATGCAACCACCACAGGGTTTACATCCCCATTTGGGGCCCTTAGAGCCAAATGCTCTTTCTGGGCTTGTACCACTGTGGTGGCTACGTACCAATCTATCACGCAAGTTTCTTTCCCTTCTATACGTGATTAAGGGACGTGAAGGGAGTAGCTTCTTTAAAGTCAGATCCATACGCAATACATCACTTCTTTATGTCCAGAGTTAAAAGACGTAATGAACCTTGTAACATTCTGGGCATCAGAATGTTTCTGCCCATGTGTTTGTTGAAGTAAAGGTGTCCTTGGAGAATTCTTCGCTCTCATATAACCTCTCTTTATAGAAGATTGTTGGTAGCCCCTGGCTACAAATCGTTCTGTAAGTTCCTTGGCTCTCAGTTCAAAGGTCTCTTCTCGTGAACATAATCTGCGTAGTCTCAAAAATTGACCTGTCGGAATGCTTGCAATTAACCGACGAGGATGTGATGACCGGGCATGTAAGAGGCTATTAACTGCGGTCGGCTTGCGAAAGATATCGGTACAAACAAATCCATCTGTGTCCACCTGTAATTCAATATCCAAAAAGTCCATACTATTGTGGCCGGTCTTATATGTAAATTTAATATTGAGGTCATTCTGATTCAATGTATCCATGAAGATATCCAAATCCTCACGGGATCCCTGCCAAACAATGAGAATGTCATCAATATAACGATTCCACAAATGGACCTTCTCAATCTGGTCCACTGGGTCCGTGAGAAAAATTGTCCTTTCCCACAGCCCCAGGAAAAGATTGGCATAGGATGGCCACATCCTTCACATTATATTTGCACCACTTTGATTTGCCCTATTTTCCCTTTAGTCTTTCCCAGTCTTACCTTCGGCATCACGATCTATTTGGATTATAATGTACAAGCGCATGCGTGTGCGTTCCACAGTGGAATGCAGGCCGGACTTCCGGTGCCGGCCGCATTCTTCTGTGTAACGCCGCTGTAATGTACTACTTTCATGGTATCTATTATAATATCACTTACACCATAGGGTCATGGTTATTTCCATTATTTTAGTGTTGATTGATTTATTTTTATTGATGTAAGCAGAATATATATGGGGCATTTGGTTTTTCACTCTGAGCGTTTTCCGGACCGGAAGTGACGTCACCTGCGTTCCACAGTGGAACGCACGTCGAACTGCTCGCTATGAACGATATATTCTGGGTTCCTGTTGGCCATATGTTTTGGATTATTTTAATTAATTCTTGTGGGACTATAAATAAGTGTTTAGCACAGTGAGATTTGATCCCCTTGAGAAAACAACAGCGAAACGCACGTTGGGGCGGAGGTGGCACTGGTCTGTATTATTATATTTATCTCACCTTACCTCATGTATTTTGAAGTGATTACCTTATGTACAGTGTTTTATATTATAGTATGAATTGCACTTGCACTTTATCTTGACTTGTACTATGTCCAATGTGCCCCTCCTTTTGTGTGCATAGTTACCACCATTGATTTTATCTATTTTCTTGATGAACTAATAAAATATATATTTTCTATTACTGGTGTGCTGCTAGTGATTGGTGTCCTTTTTCCCCTATGCAACGACCATCGATCTGCTCCTTTAACTGCTGTGCTGTTATGGGTAAATGCAAGAAATATGCAGCCATTTTGCACTTGTCTACAATCCGGAGTGACACGTCTTGATGTATGCACCTTCTGCAAGGGATATGTCACAGCAGTTTTCTATGAGATCCAAACATAGTACAATCTACTTCAGCAACTACCTGATCATATGTGCTAAGCTTTGGCAAGATTTGGGGGTAATACTTCTCCTTATAAAGACCACCAAGTAGGTCTAAGGGGTCTTAGGGTGCCGTCACTTGTTGCAGAAAATTCCACAACTGAAAATCAGCTCCATTCACCTGAATGGGGCTTGCAGAAATCCATGTGCTTCCTTCCCCATTCCAATGAATGAACTGATTTTCAGTTGTCAAATTTTCTGCAACAAAATCATGTGAAGGCACCCTTATAGGCTAGGCCAGTGATGCTCAACCAGCCATCCTCCAGCTGTTGCAAAACTACAACTCCCAGCATGCCCTAATAGCCGTAGGCTGTCCAAACATGCTGGGAGTTGTAGTTTTGCAACAGCTGGAGGGCTACAGGTAGGGCAACCCCGAGCTAGGCAATACTCTGTATTGCAAATCAGCTCTCCTTCCAAAAAGAAATGAAAGCCAAGCCTCTGAGGTCACCAGAAACCCATGCTTGACCTTTTAAACAGGCCTTTAGACATAATTTAGGATTATAGCTATAATCCTAAATTACGGTATGTCTAAAGGCCTGTTAGAAGGTTGAACGTTGACATATAGGATAGCTACCTTACATCTGGTGGATCAGAGGCTTGGCTTTCATTTCTTTTTGGAAGGAGAGCTGATTTGCATAGCTTTGTCAGGCAACGATTCATTGATAAGAGGATGTACAAGAAAAGGGTTGCTAAATTGTTAGTTTTTTTCTAATTTTTGCAAATTTCTAATGTACTTAATGCATTGCATTTTTGTACCGTTTTCAAGATCTCTGCTTTCTTTCAGTGAATGGTAATGTTTCTGTTTATATTACAATGCTGAAAACTTATACAAACCTTTTTTTCACACTTGCAATTTGTGGTTCTTTCTGGGTTTCCTGTGGGCTTTCCGGTACATTTAACAGTAAGAATAGCACAATCTTCTCTTTTAGCCAGTGATGCAAGAGTTTGTTTGGATCTGCTGGAAAAGATAGCTTAGTGTTTTTCACTACTGAGAGATATCAGTTTTGTAAGCAGCCTTCCCTGAGCTACACATCCTGGACTAAAGACTGATACGTTGTAGCAAACCCTCAGGGCAGGGCTAGTATTGCAGCTTTGAGAAGGTAGTGTAATATGCAGGTCTTAATAAATGACCCCTATAATGTGTTAAATAAATAATTGCAGGAAACAAAGTAACGGTTTCATTTTTTTCTTAAATGAATAGAGCAGGCGATTATAAGAAGATTTGAAATAAAAAAAATATGCCCCCTCCCCGGACATATCCCCACTAAGCCCCTCTGACATTTCATGCTCCGATGCTCTCCCCTTCCCTGTACTGTAAAGCTCAGGGCAAGGGCTGTTTTGTTTACACCTTTACACTGCTAAGCGGAAACGTCACTGGCACTGATGGCTGGCTTTACAGGCTAGGGTGGCACTAAAGCCTGTCCATTAGTGCCGGTGACGTCACCAGGCTCACTGCTAGGCGGAAGTCCCCCCATAGTACCCCTAGTGGTAATAAGGCTCCCTACAGTGACCTCAGTACTAATAAGGCCTTCTTATAGGGCACCCCTAATAGAAATAAGGACACTCTATAAGGCACTCCCATAGAGCCCTCAGTAGTAGTAATGCCCGCTACCACTGCCCACAGTATTTATAATGTTCCCTGCAGTGCCTCCTGTAATTATAATGCCTCCTGCCATACCCTCTGGAGTATATGGAATATATATATGGAGTAAATATATAGAATCCTATATATCCTTCAAAGTGTACCTATTGATATACCTAAAGTGTTCTTTAAACTTGTGAAGAAAATAGTATTATCATTTATATGGAGGAGGGGGCAGAATAGGATCACGTATGACACTATGATCAGACATAAAAGAGATGGGGGCTTAGGCCTACCAGACATAGAGAAATACTGGCATGCCTCTCTAGCGGTTAGAGTAATTGAATGGTCCACCTTACCCATACGCAAGTTTTGGGTTAATATTGAAGAGGAATGTAGTATTGTTCCGCTAAGCTCTCTCATTTGGAAGACCAAGACTACCCAACACTATATCAAAGGGCTATCTAACTCTTACACCAAACACACTCTGACTATATGGCAAAACAAGATTAGGCATAGATACTCAGAGGACCCAGATAACAGGCTTTTACCCCTAGCGACAATACTTCCAAGAAAATTCAGGTCCCTCTACAAGGAACTGTTGGATAATAGACCTCTGGCAGTAGCTACGTTAAAGGATATTAGTACATCCAATAACATTATATCTCTTTCTGACATTAGAATTAAATACCCTCTAACACAGCTCTCTAAACGTAGCTATACACAACTTAAAGAATTCTCAGATGCCTTGAAATCAGTTCAACATAAGGTCCCGAAATATAGTAATATCATTAAGTTTGTACTGGATCACAGGCAGCTAGATCATGGTATATCTAGGGTGTACTCGGAGCTATCAACGCCCACCCTGCCCCCACCATACTTGAAAAAATGGGAGGAGGAGCTTGGCAAATCCTTCAATGAACAGGAAAAACTCCAAATTGTATCTAAAGGCCCTTTTACACGGGCCGATAAATCTCCCTGAACGAGCGCCGATCAGCGACATCGGCGCTCGTTCAGGGAGCCTTTACACGGCCCGATGAATCGAGCGCCGGGCCGCACGAGTGATCGCTGTATCGCTCGTGCGGCCTGGAAGCTCCATGCTGTCAGGCGCACATCGCCTGTTTACACAGGGCGATGTGCGCCCGACAGATCGGATCTTTTGGTTTTTACAAAAGATCCAATCAGCCGACGAACGAGCGTTTTGCTCGTTCGTCGGCTGATTAGGGCCACTTTTACACGGGCCGATTATCGGCCCTAGCGTTCCTAGGAACGCTTTTTCGGCCGATAATCGGCCCGTGTAAAAGGACCTTAAGGCCTTTCCCAAGATAACGGCGATTAGGCTACAAGAAACACACTATAAGTTACTAGCAAGGTGGTATAAGACTCCAATTGTACTTAATAAGATTAACCCAAACATATCCAGGTTATGCTGGAGATGTGGAAGACAGGAAGGGTTGCTTTCACATATCTGGGTAGACTGCCCATTGATTGCCACCTTGTGGTCCAAGTTCAATCAAGTAATAAGTAAAATATACAATTTTAAGGTAAAGTTGGATAGGGATGTTATCCTTTTTGGCCTACTGAAGAAAGACAATTTAGCCTTAAACGATAGGTTGTTTCCATTCCTCATCGGTGCGATGAAAACGATCATCCCACGTCATTGGTTGCAGACAGAGATCCCGGGAATGAAAGAATGGCTCGCAGAAGTTTGCAAAATTAAAGCTTAAATGGCGCATTATGGGAAATAACGATAAATATGAAAAGATCTGGTATAAATGGGACAATTATTATGTTACTGATATTAATACCCTTCTCTAAATGTATAACAGGATATAAAGGAAGTCTTTAAGTAAGTGATTTCGTAAAACGACGACGTCTGGTTCCTTGTTTTTTCCTTTTTCTTAATTTTCTTTGCTTTTTTATTTCCTTTGCCTTATTTCTTTTCTTTATATCTTTCACATCATTCTGGAAGAAGCAACACTTACAGCATGCCATTTAATGATGATATTGTCTACATATACTCATTTGTGGTTATATATTAATTGGAAACTCTGATCATTGCGGAAAATGTCTGCATTTGTACATGCAGTTGTATAGATTGGAATTTTGTACTACTAAAAATCTTACAGAATGACTTGTTTGCTTATAACTTTTACTTGTTATAATAAAAATTTAAATTTTCAAGAAATAAGGACACTCTATAAGGCACTCCCATAGAGCCCTCAGTAGTAGTAATGCCTGCTACCACTGCCCACAGTATTTATAATGTTCCCTGCAGTGCCTCCTGTAATTATAATGCCTCCTGCCATACCCTCTGGAGTTATAATCTTCTTTGTAGTACCCCCATAAATTATAATTCTTGTCCTCTCCCTCCAGTCTATACCATGCAGCCCCATGCAAACAACATCACTCCTCTCCCTACAGTTTTCTATACCATGCAGTCCCATGTAAATACCAGTCCTCTCCGACCAGTCTTCTATACAATACAGTCCCATGTAAATAACATCACTCCTCTCCCTCCAGTCTTCTATACCATGCAGTTCCATGTAAATAACACCAGTCCTCTCCAACCAGTCTTCTATATGACACAGTTCATGTAAATAACCTCTCTTCCTTACAGCCTTCTATAACATAGTCCCATGTCAATAACTTAAATCCCCTCCTTCAGCTCGCTCCAAAACATAGTTCCATGTAAATAACATCACTCCTCTCCCTCCAGTCTTCTATAATATCCAGTCCCATGTAAATAACATCAGTCCTTACCCTCCAGTCTTCTATAATATCCAGTCCCATGTAAATAACATGTCCTTACCCTCCAGTCTTCTATAATATCCAGTCCCATGTAAATAACACCAGTCAATTCTTCCCAATCTTCTATAAAATACAGTCCCATGTAACTAACAGCCCCCTCCCCTCCCTTTAGCCCCTCTAACATACAGTCCCAGTTAAATAGCATATTTCCCTCCCACTAAGCAGGGAGGAGGTATAATGGGGAGAACCACATCTCCCAGCATTTCTCTGCCACTTACATTCATTCCATGGCATCACAGGTCTCCACTCCTGAGCGCTGCCTCTTTCCAGGACGTCCTCCATGACAGCACCAATGGAGGATGTCCTATTGATCTCTGTAGGGACAGGAAGCGTGAGAGATTAAAAGGCCCCTCCCCGCCACTATCTCCAGTGTTCTTCCTGTCCCTACAGGGATGAGGAAGCAGAGAGGTCCCTGCTTGGGATAAAGATTTTAGTTTTTAGGGCCGGTGGGTCCTTATGGAGGAAAGGGGACGTGTCGGGCGGGTTCTCCCTCTCCTCACTCCCCTCAAGACAAGTCCCCCGCTAGCACCCCTCTGGGAAGGGGTCCCCTAGCACCCCCCCCCCCGATACCTGAATCAATCAAGGAAATGCCGCTGGTATCGGGGGTTGCCGACGCCACTTCTCTTTCGGGAGCTCTGGGCAGAGGCTGCGGCTCCACGATCCTCCGCTGTGCAGTGTCCCACGTGACCGGAAGTGCGTCATCTGACGCAGAGGTCACGGCATCACGTGACCGGAAGTTCGGGACCCAAGATGGCGGCGCGCATAGCGTGGTAACGCCGAAGACCTCAGGGGGCCTTACGTTACCGGTGGAGGAGGGTGGTAGAGGGAAGAGGTGGATTCTTCCTAGTGAATGGAGTCCCCTCCCTCCCCCCCCCCCCCAGGAAGAGGAGGGAGCCGAGCGGCATCAGAGGGGGTGTGTCCCCCTAGGTAAGAACCTATTTAAAGGTCTTTACTACATTGCACTGTGTCCCAACATGGAGGTGTCAGGCAAACCAGAGGTCTCCTCGGAAGCTCCCATCCAGGGTCATATAAGTTATCCCTTCTGGAAGTCTGGTGCCTTTTCTTTTTGGGAACAGGCAGTATATATATATATATATATATATATATATATATATATATATATATATACTCTCTCTCTCTCTCTCTCTTAATCAGGTAGAGAAAGATCCGGGGCATAAAGCCCATCTGGACTCAAAGAAGAGGGCCAGAAAGTGTGCTGTCTGTTCCAAAAGGCTCTTGGACAAAAAACAGATATGCTCTGATTGTATTGCTAAAATCCTTAAAGAGGAACAGCCCTCCTTTTTGTCGGACCTAAGAGTGATGATGCGGGAGGAGGTCCAGGCTTCAGTATCTAACCTGGTACCGTCTCAGGCTCCCTCATCACCACCCACAAAGAAATTAAGGGTCCAGGTGGACTCAGATTCTGAGGACGAAGTATTACTTTCAGAAGGTGAAGTGGAGGACGAGCACTCTGTTTCTCCATTTATTTCCTCAGAAGAATCTAAAAGATACCTATTTTCTAATGAGGATCTAGATTCTCTACTCTCAGCAGTCAGACAGACAATGGCGATAGAAGAGGAAGACCAGACAAAAACCGTGCAAGACGAGATGTTCGGGGGTTTGAGAGCGAGAAAGAGAAAGAGAAGGCTCTTTCCAGTCAACCTGAACCTCTCTGAAATGATAAAGGAGGAATGGGAGGAGGCAGAGAAGAAATTGTATGTTCCTCGAGAGTTTAAGAGCCGTTTATTATTTAACTCTGAAGACACAAAACTGTGGGAGGAAATCCCAAAGGTGGATATTCAGGTAGCCAAAGTGGCTAAGAAAACCACGATCCCCTTTGAAGATTCCTCCCATATGAGAGACCCCATGGATCGCAAGATGGATGGGTTGCTTAAAAAGGCATGGGAGTCCACTGCGGTATCTATAAATACCAATATAGCAGCCGCTTCCGTAGCCAGAGCTATGGTTCTTTGGCTTAATCAACTGGAAAACCACCTTAAAATAAAGACATCTAGAGAAGAAATCCTAGAGTCCATACCTCTATTAAAAATGGCCACTGCTTTTATGGCAGATGCCTCGGCAGAATACATCCGGTTTGCAGCCAGGAATGACTCTCTGACGAATGTGGCTAGACGCGCACTATGGCTAAAATCCTGGGCCGGTGATATTCCATCCAAAAACAAACTATGTGCAATTCCATTTTCTGGTTCTTACCTTTTTGGCCCGGTGTTAGACTCTATCCTGGAAAGGGCGGCGGACAAGAAAAAGGGGTTTCCAGAAGATAGACCCAAAAGGCGCCAGCCCTTTCGGAAGCCGACTAGACAGTTCCAGAACCAGACGTCCAGAGGCAAGGGGAAAACCGGAAGATGGAGCTACCCCAAAGGGGGGAGAGGAAGAGGGTTCCTCCTTAATCCTAACTCTACCTCCAACCCGGGAAAATTATGACGCCAGGCCAGTGGGAGGAAGACTTCGCTTCTTCTGGCAGGAATGGGCAAAAATTACTCAAAATCAGTGGATCATAGATTCCATCAAGGAGGGATTCAAACTAGACTTCCTTTCTGTACCACCTCAGAAGTTTCAGATAACAGAGATGCAATCCCTGGTTCTTCAGGATCAGCTTTTAAAGGATGTGGAAAAATTAAAAAGTCTTCAGGCAATACTCCCAGTACCTCCGTCACAGAAGTTCAAAGGGCACTATTCAAGATTATTCCTGGTAAGAAAACCAGACGGGTCCTTCAGAACAATAATAAACTTGAAGTATCTGAACAAGTGGATACGATATCAAAAATTCAAGATGGAATCAGTCAAGGTGGCCATTCCACTGATAGCTCCAGGGGGTCTTATGTGCACAATAGATCTAAAAGATGCATATTACCATGTACCCATTCAAGAACAATATCAGCAGTATCTGAGGTTTGCCATAAAGACAGAAGAAGGAATCGCCCATTACCAGTTTCAATGCTTACCTTTCGGGATATCATCTGCCCCTCGCATCTTCACGAAGCTGATAGTAGAGGTCATGGCTTTCCTGAGACAAGATCTAATAAGAATAGTTCCATACCTGGACGATTTTTTACTGACAGCAGAAACAGAGGACATGCTGGAAGAACATCTACAGAGGACCATTTTTCATCTAGAAACTCTCGGTTGGATAATAAATTACCAAAAATCGGATTTACACCCAGATACGAGGAAGATCTTCCTGGGCACTTGTCTGGACTCTACACAGCAGAAGTCCTTTCTCCCCCTACACAAACAGGGAAAGTTAATAGGGAAATTCTCCATTTTTTTTGGCAAAGAAAAAAGTCTCTCTAAGAGAATCCATGCAGATCTTAGTCTACAGGACGTCCTGCATCACGGTAGTGCCATGGGCCCAGTTTCACTCGAGAACTCTTCAAAAGTTTGTCCTAACAAAATGGAATCGAGACCATTGCTCACTAAACCTAAAAATGATTCTTCCTCAACAAGTAAGAGACTCCCTGAGGTGGTGGATAGTCCCAGAAAATCTTCAAAAAGGGATTCCCTGGAACCCAAGACCAGTAGTGGTAATCACCACGGATGCCAGCCAGTCAGGCTGGGGAGCTCATCTGCTGGACTCTTTTTTTCAGGGGATATGGTCTCCTCAGGACAGTCTCAGGTCCTCCAATTTCAGGGAACTGAAGGCAGTTCTGGAAACCCTAAAATATGCAGAACATCTTCTAAGGGACAATCATCTGAAGATTATGTCAGACAACATGACCACGGTCTGCTACCTAAAACGTCAGGGAGGGACACAAAGTCCTCTGCTTCAAGAGCTGGCAGATCAAATATTTACCTGGGCAGAACTAAGAGTTCCATCGATATCAGCGATTCATCTAAAAGGGACTCTCAATACCACGGCAGACTTCCTGAGCCGTCACAGACTCGACCCAGGGGAATGGAGTCTCAACGGGGAGGTTTTCGAGTTGATCTGCAAGAAATGGGGGCATCCACAAGTGGACATGTTTGCATCAAGAGAAAATACCCAAACAAAACACTTCTTCTCCCTGAATCCCAGGGACAACTCGGCGGGTCTGGATGCATTTTCCCAAGAGTGGAAGATGAATCTGGGATATGCTTTTCCCCCCTATCCACTAATTCCGGCAGTCTTAAAAAAGTTAAGACGGAGTCCTACCACCATGATTTTGATAGCTCTGGCTTGGCCAAAACGGAGCTGGTTCCCTGTTCTAAAGATCATGTCAGGGGGGGAGCAGATGACTTTACCGAAGAGACCGGATCTCCTGCTTCAGGGCCCGTTATATCATCCGGACCCAGAAAAGTTGAAACTGACAGCCTGGATCCTGAAAGGCAGACATTAAGAAGGCAAGGTTTATCAGAAAAAGTAATATCTACCCTGCAATATAGTCGTAAACCTGTTACATCTTCTATATATAGAAAAAGAGGTTTCAGTCCTGGCTATCCCAAAATTATACACCAATATCCTCTCCATCGGTGGGTCAGATCCTAGATTTTCTTCAAAAAGGATTTGACCTAGGTCTGAGACCCAGTACCTTAAAAGTACAGATCTCGGCATTGTCTGCTTTCCTGGACCAGCCTTTAGATGGATCAGGAGATTCATTAAGGCAGTATCAAGAATTAGGCCTACACTCAGGCAGACGGTTCCCCCTTGGGACCTAAATCTAGTGCTAAATGCTCTATGCGATCCTCCCTTCGAGCCACTAGAATCTATATCAGATAAGCATCTGTCCCTCAAAACAGTCTTCCTGGTGGCCATAACATCAGCCCGCAGAATCGGGGAGATTCAAGCATTGTCAATCTTAGAACCATATCTAAAGATCTTAGATGACCGTGTTATTCTTAGATTGGATCCCTCTTTTCTACCTAAAGTGGTGTCCAATTTCCATAGGGATCAGGAGATAATTTTACCCTCTTTTTGTACCTCCCCCAGAAATGACAGAGCAGAGGTTCCATAACCTAGACGTAAGAAGAATGATACTCGCCTATCTTCAAACAACTGAGTCATGGAGGAATTCCTCAAATCTTTTTATCCAGTTCGGGGGAAAGAACAAAGGACAAAAAGCGTCCAAACAGACTCTCGCGAGATGGATTAAGGAAACAATAAAAGAGGCTTATGAACTCCAGAATAAACCATCGCCTTTTTTAATCAGGGCCCATTCTACCAGAGCTATGGCCACCTCTTGGGCTGAAAAGGCAGATGCATCGATTGACCAAATATGTAAAGCAGCAACTTGGAAAAATTTTCACACTTTCAGCAGACATTATAGATTAAATGTAGACGCAAACCAGGACCTGGCATTTGGACGGAAAGTCCTCCAGGCAGTTGCCCCCCCTTAAAAATACTTATCTGATAGTTCTCCATTGGTGCTGTCATGGAGGACGTCCTGGAAATTAATATTTATTCTTACCGGTAAATGGTTTTCCAGGAGTCCGACATGACAGCACCTGGTATTCCCTCCCTTTTCCTATTTTCGATAACTCTTGTATAGAACAATGTGAATTTAACATTGGAAAAAAAAAAAAAATAAAATAAATAAATTAAAAATAATATATATATATAAAAAAAAAAAAAGGTGCTTCCGCTCATCCGGTGTGGTAATTTGGAAAACACTGGAGATAGTGGCGGGGAGGGGCCTTTTAATCTCTCACGCTTCCTGTCCCTACAGAGATCAATAGGACATCCTCTATTGGTGCTGTCATGTCGGACTCCTGGAAAACCATTTACCGGTAAGACTAAATATTAATTTCTGCACTTTTTGCAGTGGGAACTTACTGGTATATGGCATGTTACTGCTGCAGCCAATCTCCTCTCAGTGATCTAATGCTGAGGACAGTGACTGGCTGCAGTGGTCACATGCCATACCCCGGCACATCACTGACACTGTACTTGCTGGTTATATACCTGTCAGTCATTGTTTACATGGCCGTAGCAATGATGCCAGAAAGTCCAGCACGTCACATACAACATCACTGCAACCATATAACCAAAGCACTCACTAGAATAGTGGGGATGTAACAGACAAGAATTGTGGATTTTTTTCCACATCATGCTGCCATATTTTATTTTAAACTATTGGACACCCCATTTAATCCAGGGGTGTTTGTGATTTAAGGGCATTCTGTTTAAGACATTTTGAGGGTGTTGAATGGGGGCATGGTCTCTAAAAAGGGGTGAGGCACATGTCCATAAAAGTTTTATGCTGACAGCCCTGATACAGGATTAGTAAATCTGCCCCTTTCTATATATAAATAGAAGCCTATATGGATACATTACATTTAGGGATGAGCTAATCGACTGCAGATGCATCAATGTGGTACCTTGGAACTGAACCAGAGTTCAGTAGAAAGGTTTTTTACAGTAGAAATTAATTTCCGAAGTTATTACACGAAGTCTCGCGAGACTTCGCTAAGTAATAACCTCGGCTCATCGGAGCCAATACAGAGCACTCGCTCCGTACAGTTTTAAAACAAAGTTTTATGCGAATCAACTTCGGATGAAGCAATCAAAGTCGATTTGTTCATCCCTAATTGCATTATCCATCCTTACATTTCAAAATAGTAGTATGATGTTCACAAGCAAAGACGCCATCTTTTGGCAGATCTCAGCTATTGCAGGACAAGAGATCTCACTGCCATGAATACAGACACTTCTATACTGTATACTGCTGTCATAATGTCCACATAGACTGAACTATTAGTAAATGATGAGACAGTTGCATTCCCTAAGGCTGTGTTTACATCATGGCTTTGCCTCAGAGAAAGGCTATACATTGCATCTGTCACGCTTAACATATACAATTTTTACTTCCCCTCTCCGTGGTCACTGATGCACACATATAGCTACGCTGCTGAGAGATTAGAAATACCTAACAGTGTTTATAACAAAGCATCCCATATACATTTTTCTTATTGCAAGCATGGAAGGCACCATGTTTCCTAACATACAAGATTTATTCCACTGTGAGACGTGATCTCTAACAGCGCCTATTGTTACTAACCTCAGATCCCCCATTATGCATTGCTGGTAACAAATCTGAATTTAATTGTAAATATGAATAGAAGAAAGAAACCAAGTAGATTGGAAGCTGGCGTCATTTTCCAGTAAAACATACAGAAAAGTATACTGTAATATGCCCATAGACTTCTCAAAGAAGAGTGTCACTTCTGACAGTGTATACTACCGTGTTTCCCCGAAAGTAAGGCCCTGTCTTACATTAAATTTACCCCCAAAAGTCCCACCCTGCCTTACTTTCGGGGAGGCCTTACATTAGACAAAAAAAAATGACACATTTTTTAACAATAAAATTGACATTTAATAACAGGCTGAACAGTACTACAGGCTGAACAGAACTACTGTGCCCCCATCAGACCTCAGATCAGCGTACTGTGCCCCCATCAGACCTCACATCAGCCTACTGTGCCCCCATCAGACCTCAGATCAGCGTATTGTGCCCCCATCAGACCTCAGATCAGCGTATTGTGCCCCCATCAGACCTCAGATCAGCGTATTGTGCCCCATCAAACCTCAGATCATGGTATTGTGTCCCCATCAGACCTCAGATCAGCTTAATGTGCCCTCATCAGACCTCAGATCAGCGTATTGTGCCCCCATCAGACCTCAGATCAGCGTATTGTGCCCCATCAAACCTCAGATCATGGTATTGTGCCCCCATCAGACCTCAGATCAGCTTAATGTGCCCTCATCAGACCTCAGATCAGCGTATTGTGCCCCATCAAACCTCAGATCTGCATACTGTGCCCCCATCAGACCTCAGATCAGCGTATTGTGCCCCCATCAGACCTCAGATCAGCCCACCCAGCCACATAAGATAAAAATAAAAAACCTCTCTTACCTGTTCTGCGCTGCGGCTGCCCTCCGGTCCACGCTCCGCTCTCTTCCCTGGCCCGCGCACACTATGACCTGACGCTGCGTGCAGCGTCAGGTCATAGTGCGCGCCGCCAGGGAAGAGAGCAGAGCGCGGACCGGAGGGCAGCCGCAGCGCAGAACAGGTAAGTAAGATTTTTTTATTTTTATGGGCCCCCTTGAGTCACTGGGCCCGGAGCCGTCGCCCCCCCTGCCCCCCCGGTAGCTACGCCACTGAGCCGGCCACAAGAAGCCCGCAGGCAGGCGAGTATGAACACATTCCCCAGCCACCCCCCACCATAGACGGCCTTACATTCCTCACAGACCCCCCCCGATAGCGGCCTTACAATCGGGGGGTGCCTTACATTGGAGAACCCTTGGCACCCCCCTACCCTGCCTTACTTTCGGGGGGGGTCTTATATTCGGGGAAACACGGTACAGAACATGCTTTTACTCTTAGTAATGAGAAGATGCAGCGACAGCATCTGTTTGGTCATTTCAGCGTTGGAGCCACCTGAATAAAACTAACACACGTCTCAGCTTGCTGGCTGAGTGAAGTGACAATTTGAAAGATTAAATATATCTTGCGAGCTCATGCTGCAGCATGCTGTTCATTTTTCAGTTTTTTTTTTTTTTGAGGGGGATGTAGTTTCTATATATTTTAAAAAATTATTACAAATAAGGACAGGTCCTCATTAAAAGGATACTTCCATTTCAAGGTCCCCAAGTCAGATTTCCTTCCTAGTACATTGCAACCAAAACGGAGATCGGTTACAAGTTTTAAAGTGGCATTCCACTTTAAAAACCAATAACCGAAGTTATTCAACTAAGTCACGCGCTACTTCTTGAATAAGTTCGGCTCATCGGAGACCATACATTCTAATACTGTACAGAGACGAATCTTCGTACAGTATTATTCTGAAGTTTTGAACTAAGTGACTTCAGATTAAACATCTGAAGCTCGCGTCGCTCAACACTAATGGTAACCAAAGAGGTCAACTCCAAGGTCAAGGTAAATCCGTGTCAGACTGCACCATCCATCACTGTCTTAGGCCCCATTCACACGACCATGTGAATGGGGCCGTATCCGCAAAATTGCGGGAATAGATGCGGCCCCATTCACCTCTATGGGGCCGGGAGCTAGCTCCGTGCTGCGGCTCTTTTGAAGCATGTCCTATACTTGTCCATGCGCACGGACAAGTATAGACATTTTCAATGGGGCCGCACGGCGTGTGTTCCGAGCGCTGCGGAACACACGCAGTAATGCGGACCCGCAAATATACGTTCGTGTGAATGGGGCCTTAGTCAAAGTGGACTTATTAAGAGACGACCGAGTAGGAAACAACTGCTGAAAGCAAGTCATAAAGCTAGGCATAATGTCAGTATAATTCTGTATTAAAGGGGTGATACCGTTAGAAAGACTGACAGGAGAGCTACACATGTGATTGCTGGATGTCCTGCACATATCACTGCAAAGGGTGACCAACTCCTGTGATGGCAACCACAGATCACCACACCGGCAGGACTGAAGTGCTTACTATGAAACCTCTATACTTGTATCTCAAGCGTTACTTTCTGCCCATATATTAATGGTATACACCAATAAAGTACTGCACCAATTTATAAAGAATACATGTTTATTAGTTCATCAATATTTGATACAAAATAAATATGTTTAAAATAATCCAATGGAGGTAACAAACACATAAAAGGAGGGGCAGAATTGATCATACTCATATTAAGTAGAATAAAGTGTTACAACAAATGTCTACATAAAGCATGGTAAAGTGCAAGTGCAAACAACAGTACAAGAAAATATATACCATAAGTAGAACACAACAGTTAAAAAGCCAATATAGTGAGTAAGTAAGTAGCAATACAGACCACTGCCTCCTCCAACCCCCAGGGGTTGGAGGAGGCAGTGGTCTGTATTGCTACTTACTTACTCACTATATTGGCTTTTTAACTGTTGTGTTCTACTTATGGTATATATTTTCTTGTACTGTTGTTTGCACTTGCACTTTACCATGCTTTATGTAGACATTTGTTGTAACACTTTATTCTACTTAATATGAGTATGATCAATTCTGCCCCTCCTTTTATGTGTTTATGTTACCTCCATTGGATTATTTTAAACATATTTATTTTGTATCAAATATTGATGAACTAATAAACATGTATTCTTTATAAATTGGTGCAGTACTTTATTGGTGTATGTTATTTGAGGCCTTTTCTTGCACCCCGGATGTTCTTTTGACGTTCGTTGTGCCTCACAAATTTGAATTGGTGTTATTTTCCCATATATTAATGGTTCCAAATCCAAACTCAAGTTAGTTTAAGGGGTTCTCCGAGTTATATATTGATGACCTATTCTCAGGATAGGTCATCAATATCAGATCGGCGGGGGTCCGACGCCCGGCACCCCCGCCAATCAGCTGTTTGAAGAGGAGGCGCGCGCCGTATCAGTGCTGCCTCCTCTTCACCGTTTACATGCTGGCCGTAACGGACGGGGTAGTGGTGAGTAGGTGTAATTACACTTAAGCACCCCATTCATTTCTATGGGAAGAATCGCTTCCATACAAGTCTATGAAAGCGATTCTTCCCATAGAAATGAATGGGGTGCTTAAGTGTAATTACACCTACTCACCACTACCCCGTCCGTTACGGCCAGCATGTAAACAGTGAAGAGGAGGCAGCACTGATACGGCGCGCGCCTCCTCTTCAAACAGCTGATTGGCGGGGGTGCCGGGCGTCGGACCCCCGCCGATCTGATATTGATGACCTATTCTGAGGATAGGTCATCAATAGAGATGAGCGAATGTGCTCGAAACAAGCACTGTACCGCTCAGCTCCCCTGCGCTCACATGGGCGCAGGCAGCAGCTTCCATCCTCCTTAGGTGCACGGCACATAGAGTAACTTCAGGTTTTTTTTTTGGAGACCCACTGAAATGAATGGTCCTGCATACAGTCCACAAAACAAACAAAAACGGAACAGACACTGAAATAAAATACCTATTCTCTCCCTGAATACAGCGGCCTGGATATGACTTATCTGCCGTTTCCAAGGTGCTATAGTGACTAGTTAATAGAGATTGCTACAGACTAAGGGCTCATGCACACGACCGCATGTTTTTCGCGGTCAGCAAAAAAATACGGATGACATCTGAGTGCATTCCGTATTTTGCAAAACGGAACAACTGGCCCCTAATAGAACAGTCCTATCCTTGTCCGTGATGCTTCTTTTGCGTAATGGACATACGGACACAGAATGCACATGGAGTAACTTCAGTTTTTTTTTTGCAGACCCACTGAAATGAATGGTCTTGCATACAGTCCGCAAAAAACAAAAACGGAACAGACACTGAAATAAAATACGTTTGTATGCATGAGGCCTTACAGTAAAGTTCAGATACACATTTTACTAAAATAGAAAGTGACAAGTGATGGTTTTGGTCTGATAATTTTATTAACAATTGAATGACAAGGCTGGATAACTACAGACGACGACCACGGCGACCACCCTTTCTGCGGGTGCTGTCTGAAGGGATGGGTGTCACGTCCTCTGAAGAGAAAAAAAAAATAGATACATACATAATTAGAAGGCACATTAACAGTAGTACAGTCAGCAGTGCTCTGCAAAAACTTCCAGAAGCACATGGAGATACAGTAGGGTCTATAGCAGGGATCAGCAACCTTTGGCACTGCAGCTGTTGTGAAACTACAACTCCCAGCATGCTTCTTCCACCTGTGTGGGAGTTTAGAGAACAGCCAAGCAAGTGTGCATGATGGGAGAGTGCCAGAGGTTGCTGACCCCTGGTCTACAGGATGGATGCCAACTGAGCTTCCACTGACCAGTAATACATAAATGCACATAGTTTATATTTGTGGTGATCACTTTAAGGCCTATCTTTAGGGGCACGCCCATATTTTAGGCAGGAGTGCCTCTTCAAGAAAAGCTTGTCAACAGTTTAAGTAATGCACAAACTGCCATATACCAGTCAAGCCAGAATAATGTACTATTAACCTAGCACAAAAGATGCAGTAAATTCTGCCACATGCAATGTTTCAGGAGACATAAAGGCATGCTTACCGATGCGGCCAATTTTCATGCCAGAACGAGCCAGGGCTCTGAGGGCAGACTGGGCACCAGGTCCAGGAGTCTTGGTCCTGAAAAAGTAAACAGTTTCAAGCTATAAATCTGTGGTCGTTGACACATGAATATAATCCCGCCAACTAAAGAACAGCAGGCATATGCCTGTCAGGCAACACCCCCAATATAGCAGGGGGAGTCTGACTCACTGACTGGCACAGGCTGCCAAAGGCACTACTGGCAAAAGTTAAAACAAAGGGGCTGTCCAGGATCTTGATACCGATTGTCTCTCTTGAGGCCATCATAATCTGATCAGGGGTCTGACACCCTGCTGATCAGCTGTCTGGGGTTAGCTCTGGCACTAGAAGTACACAGCTCTGTCTCTGGATGAAGCTTCCCCGATCACATCTATGGGAGCAGTGATACAGTTAGCAGCTCCAAACAGTAGATGGACCTGTGCAGTTCTGATGCAGAAGCTACAACGAAACATCGGATTGTGAGCGTGCCTTACACCAATGCATTGCTTGAACATTTTTAGCTCAAGACCTGTCCTCCACTAATGAGAGATTGATAGGTTGCTCCACAAAATGAATTTAAGCGCCCATCTATATGAGGGAAGGGGTCCAACAGCGCAGCTCCCATTGAAGTGAATTGGCACAGTGCTGCAGTAACCAACGGATGGAGCCGTTTAGCTCTGCCATCACAGCGTGTAGAGGACCCCAACCCAACCCCCCATGCCTCAATCTCACATTTATGAGCTATCCGCTATCCTAGGACTGGTCATATCAATTGTTAAAGGGGGTGTCCAACACCCTCACCAGCCAGCTGTTTCTGTAGTACCAGAAACTATACTGTGTATGAAGCACAAACCAAGGGAATGGGAGCTGTACTACCGTATCCTGGGGACAGAAACTACACCGTATAGTCTCCAGCTCCGTAGCTGCCAAAAACAGCTGATCCATGTGTGTGCTTGACCCCCACTGATCCGATATTAATGACCTATCTTGAGGATAGGTCAATATCTGTAACCCAGAGAACCCCTTTAAGGTGAAGGTGCCCACAGACATTTAATCACTGTGGGCAGAATATTCTGAAACAGGCAGTCACAGTGAACCCTAAAATGCCTAGTCCACATTCCTCTCTGGTGAATGCATTGTTTTGTTTTTTTTTTATGTCCCAATCAAAGTTCAACTTTGACTGGGACATACATGTGGTTAGAAATCATCCAGAGAGGGACTGGAGATCGAGCGGTCAGATGAGCTGATGGACTAGTCACATGACAGCATTCTGCAGCTGCCCTGTACTGGGCACCACAAGAGCTGGAGAAGCAAAACAAAACTTTTTTTTTTAACAAAAACCTACATTTAAGCTGAAAATTCATGTTAACAATGACTCTGAATGTGTCCATGAGCCTTCACTATGCAGATTTTTTTTGCTGGACCATAATCCACCACCACATTTACACACTCTGGAGGCGGAATATGAACCTGACCTAATGGGCAAACACTGCCTAAGTCAGAACTCCAGCCCACACCATTACATGGCACCACCACAAGAAATGTTCTAATCCCACCAACGGAAATCAGAGCCATGGCCCATACATTGAGAAGGTCTGAGAAACATCAGAAGTGAATGTCCAAAACTAGGCCACAGTTAGGTGCTGGGACATAAACTGGAAGGGCAGAAGATGAACTTCATATGAAGTTCTGTTCCAGAATTATCCCTCAAAATACATTGCTACTAACCTGCGTAGAGAAGATGGTGCTCCAGACTATGTTCTACAAGACTTATCTCTTCAGAGCTATGCTTTCAGACACTGCCCCATAGGAAAAGGTCCTGTTTGGGGTAACATGCACTGCCATTCTGCCACCCAAAACACAGTGACCGGTTTGTGGTGGGGTGGGACTTCAATACGGCTTGGCCTGACTGCATATCTACATGGCAAACCATAGAAATGCACACCAGGAACTTATAGAAGGCAAGGACATAAAACAATACACTGCCAACGGATAAAGCAGAGGTTACCATGATGTCCTGTGTGGAAAGGTCTTTAAAAAACCCACTGTATTCAACTCCTACAGGACCTCGGCTACAGGTACCAGCCTGCAACTGCTTAAGCCCAGGTCCGCACTGCACTAATGAGATGATGGTCAATGCCCACAACTGCAGAGAAGAAGACGACTATCTGCATGCAGCTTTCCCAGGGCGGCTAAACTTCTCAAAGAAGGTCCAACACTCAATAGCAAAAAACTGGAGCAGATCTGCCTGTAGGATTTTCACCCAAAGCCACAAGTGGATCCACCAGACTTCCTTTATATTAGATTCTACGTCTGGAAAAAATCCTGCAGGAAAATCTGCTTCAATACCTTGTCCCATAAAAACTGCATGGCGTACCCTAAACCATGCCAACTCCAGGAGCCTCAGTTCACCAGTCCAAGTATTCAATGCCCATCATATTCTGAAGGCCTCCATGAACCACCCAGACCACATCCCCCCTAGAAGCAATGTTTGGGGGAAAACACTATGGCACTGACTGCACAGATCCATAATACAGGAAGCAACCAGGGTAAAACCCATGCCGCCGCCCCCCCTCTTATCACACACCTGTACTGCAGCCATGTGCTACACACTACAATACATTGTCTTAGCCTCATGTGTCCCACATGGATGTAGACTCAACCATTACCTGTTGCCACCGGTGGCACGGAGCTTGATGTGAAGAGCAGTGATGCCAAGTTCCTTGCACCTCTGGGCGACGTCTTGAGCAGCCAACATAGCAGCGTAAGGAGAGGACTCATCTCTGTCGGCTTTCACCTTCATGCCACCGGTCACACGGCAGATTGTTTCCCTGCAGAAGGAAATACACAGGCATCAATATACTGCCAGGAGCTGACTGTACAGGGCTGTGGAGACACCATGCAGTTAACCTACATCCCAAATTTACTGGATCCAGTCACTTACTTGCCGGACAGATCTGTCACATGTACAAAGGTGTCGTTGAAGGAGGCAAAGATGTGGCAGACTCCAAACACGTTCTCTCCTTCAGCCACTTGTGGCCCCAGGCTGATCACCTGCTCTTCCTTCTTTTCCTTACCCTTACGTGGAGCCATTTCTAGGAGGAAAAAACACAAGATGGCACATTACAAAGATTTACATACATACATACTGGTGCCCAGAATAAACAGGGCAGGGGGCACATGTGCCAGGCACTAGGACACAAACACCAATATATGCAAACAGACAGATGTAGCAGAGCTGAGAATGTAACCAATCTAGTCCTTTAGGGTTTAGAGCGCTTGTGCGTGTAGCAGGGCTTACGCTGTCATCTGCCACACAGCGCTGGGTTAGAATTTTACATAGGACTGCAGGTACTTTTACTCCATAAGCAGCATGCTGGCTTCACACCCCATGTTATTCCGCGCGGAGGGATATACCACAGGGCGGCAGTGCAGAGGCCTCCGCCAGTACTACTCAATGGAGATCAAAAACCTTCTCTATTACCAGTCCTCTGCCTCCCCGGCGCACAATAACCACCAGCACACTGAGGGCAGGGCGCCCCTAATCCCCGGCACCGGTCGATGCCTTCGGTCCCCTCATTGTTACTTAGGATTGATTTGGATTTCAGTGCCAGGGCCGCACTTACTGTTACGTCTTCTCGTGGAGCCGCTACAGGAAAGGAAGGAAGCAGGGCAGCGGGGGCAAAGGTCACTCCCTCCACCGGAAGTGATTCTAGGCGAAGCGCTCGGGGTCACAAGATAAATTGCAGAAAAGCGGGATATTTTCTACTGTCGTAGTATGATATTAACGTCTGTAATGTTATCCGAGCCCGTGGAAGAATGGATTTACTTTTTATAAACAAATCAGAACCGAAGCGGGAATCATTTTCCAGGAACAAAGATGGCGGATTTGGGGGAGTCACGTGAGGACGATCAGTAACATAACAAAAAATTCACGTCTGAATATTGAGAACGTGGAATTGTTGCCCACCGCGGCCAATAAGAGTCCGCATTTCATTTCTCTAGTACAGTTCAGAGAATGGAGGTTAGGTTGTGATTGGACAGTTTTGATACTGGAGTCTTAAGGTTTAATATGTGCCATATCTAGATCTGTACTGCAGTTTTATATATTAACTCCTTTCTATCTGACCAGTTTACTCTGTAAGGACCGAGCAAGTTTGTTTTTCAGTCATTGCATTCTGAGAGGTGTAACATTTATTTCCTTTGTGGATTTAGTTGTGCCCTGCTCTCACATCATGCAGATGTGGGCACAGCTCCTGTGCCTATGCAATTAACTGGATATAACGCCATACCTCCCAACTTTTGAAAATTGCAAAGAGGGACAATGTGTACGGCGCGCATCACGGCAGTTTTATTCATACTAGGCCGCGCCTCTAAGTCAACCCAAAGCATAATTACTGGAGCCCCTGCGGCAATTTTGTTCTTGTGTTTCAATGTCCATATAAATATTAACACATAAATCATAAGATTATAAATATTTTAAAGTACAAATTGCACCAAATAATGAAATTCTGGTCTAATATACAGGTAGAAACCATACAGACACTTTAGTAAGGAGCAATTTAGTAAATTTATTAATGCACATTTATGCATTAATCCTCCAGGTCAAAAAGAGGGACATTAAAGGATCAAAGAAGGACAGAGGGACTTGGGTCAAAAAGAGGGACTGTCCCTCCAAAAGAGGGAAACTTGGGAGGTATGTAACTACATGTCCATTGGCAGGAAGCCACTGCAATGGGTTAAAACCATACCATAGAAAAGTTTCAGTAGAGAGATTCTAAAAATTGGCATATACTGCAAAATTTTTGCCTTTATGCTCCTCCTATTTTATACACCATGCCCAAAATCTGTGGAATTTGAATCACAAAATAAAAACACAGACTGGACCCTACAATAATAGAAACAGACCATCGAAATCAATACAGATGCCAGAACCATATCCCCCAACTTTTAAAAACCCATGGAAGGAAAACAGCAGAGCTTGTAGAGCGCCACAGGATTTTTTTTTTTACATGAATCCATGTCTCTAACTTTACCCAATGCCTATCTATACATGCCCAATCCCGCTCAATCCCCTTTGTGCCCCCTCATGTAAAGGATACAGATATAGTTGACATGTGGCATACATGCCGGGATTCGGATTCGGCCAGACTAAAGGCTGTTCACTGCTTGAACAGCCTGCTGAATACTTCTAAAGCTGGTGTGAAAATACCTTTATGCCCCTTTCACACGAGCGGGAGACTCGCATGTCTCCCGCAACGCATCTACAGGGCTGGACTCGGCACTGACAGGGATCGCATAGCATTATATGTGATCCCTGTCCGTGCCCAGTCCAGCCCTGTAGATGCGTTGCGGGAGACATGCGAGTCTCCCGCTCGTGTGAAAGGGGCATTACTCCTAGAGAAATTAAAGGGGTTGTCCAGGTGAAAAGTGTATTTAAAAACTCTCCTCATAATTAAAATGAATGAAAAGGAGCCCTCACCACACTGATCCCCCTACATTCCTGTTTCAAGGATGCCTGGTCCCCCAATGTTCTCTACCACCTGATGCTTGCGATGACATCCCAACACAGAGACATTTGACTGCTGCAGCCAATCACTGACGCTGAGATGCTGCAGTCAATAGTAATCATAGCATCTGTGGAGTTAGGCAGAGGGAGGGGAGTTCCTTCTGTCTTACGTTCAGAGCCTCCACAGTGAAATTGTGGGCTCCGATCAATTACCTTGACAGCCTGGGCCCTGCTGAAGTTCCGAGGCCTGTCATGGTATACTGCCTGCCAAGCTGTGACAAGGCTCTGCTCAGCAGGCAGAGCACCAGAATCACATAGACCAGTGATTTTCAACCAGTGTGCCTCCAGCTGTTGCAAAACTACAACTCCCATCATGCCCAGGCAGCCTACAGCTATCAGCCTACAGAAGGGCATGGTGGGAGTTGTAGTTTTGCAACAGCTGGAGGCACACTGGTTGAAAATCACTGACATAGACTATAATAGATCTCTGCTATGGTCTATGAGAAACGATCAGAAGATCTCAGGTTCTAGGCTCCTAAGGGGTCTAAAAGTAATTATGTTAAAAAAAAATAATATATGAAAATACTAAAAGTTCCCCCCCTTTCCTAATTTTACATATAAAAAGAAACATAACAGGTATCGCCACATCCGAAAATGCCTGGGCTAATAAAAAAAATCTATATATTTTTCCTGCACAATGTATGCTGTAACGGAAAAAAAAAAAATCATGGGATTTGCCATTTTTTGGTTACCTTGTCGCCCCCAAAAATTGACTAACGTTTGTCAAAATGTTGTACCCCAAAAATGGTACCAAAAACACTATAGTTCGCCCTGCAAAAAAAACCAAGGCCTCGTACAGCTCAGTAGACGGAAATGTAAAAAAGTTATGGCTGTTAGAAAATAGCAATGCAACCAAAAAATCTTGTCGGAATTGTGGGGTTTTTTTGTTTGTTTTTTTTTTAAAAAAATATTTCACCCTGTTTTCCAATACAAGACATGGTGAATTAAATGGTGAAATTAAAAATACAACATATAGTCCCACAAAAAATAAGCTTATTTGGCTATAGGAATGGAAAATTAAAAAAGTTATGGCTATTAGAATGCAGGGAGGGAAAAAACAAAAATGCAAAAACAAAAATGGGCCTGGCCCTTAAAGGCTTAAAGAGATATTCCCATCTCACAAATGTAGTTTGTATAGTTAGATATAGCCATACCAATATTATTACTAATAGAATGTATTTATATAAAATGTACCGTTTAGAAGATTTCCCTATTTGTATAGGCATTGTTCCACACACATCAGTCAGGCCGTCGCCCCTAGTTACGACCACCGCAGCCATGTAGTAGTGGTGGCCGGCTTGCTCTTGTTCAAACCTGCTCTGAGGTAACTGCTGTATTGTGAACACACATTACATGAACATGCGGAGACACATTTTAGGGTTGTAGCATTTTTGTCTGCGTTTCCAAAACGCAGAGAAACGTATCCTGTTCCAAGATCAATTCATCTCTATGGAGCAGGATCTGTTTATAAAGTCTGCGTTTTGGACGGATCCTGAGCATTGCGTTTTGGACTGGTAGTGTCCAAATGCAGATGTGAAAGTACCCTAAGATGTGTCTCCGCATGCTCATGCTCATGCAATGTGTGTTCACAATACAGCAGTTACCTCAGAGCGGGTTTGAACAAGAGCAAGCCAACCACCACTACTACATGGCCACGGTGGCCGTAACTAGGGGCAACCGCCTGACTGATGTGTGTGGGACAATGTATATACAAATCTTCTAAACGGTACATTTTATATAAATACATTCTATTAGTAATAATATTGGTATGGCTATATCTAACTATACAAACCACATTTGTGAGATGGGAATACCCCTTTAAAGAAATATGCCTTGGTGAAGAGCTGGGTCATGTTCTTAAAAGTTCTGTTCAACTGCACGTGCTTCCTCCTAGTCAGTAAAAGGGGGGCAGAGAGAGGGGGTAACACGTAAGGGCAGGAGCAGACCACTCTGTAGCCTGTGACATAAATCTACATAGATGCTGTGTAGACAAAATGGTAATTTTTATTATTGTAAATCCAAACCACAGATAGGGAAGCACATGACTTTATGTATAGAGATACCTCAACCCTCCCCAAATTTACATGGGGTGTGTTTCTATGCATTATTTTTCGCATGTCACTGAGTGACCAGGCTGATCATGATGTAGTAGTGCCCATCTTTTTTGCACTAGGCAGGTAAATGGAAGCGGATATTCCCTGGGCATATTGATCTGTATGTAGAGATGCTAATGCATAAGTCCTATATTCCAGCATGTGGTATACACGAGGGGGCTTTCATCATAGAAATCTGTGATCTTTCCTTCCTCTATTATTCATCATGGAGACTCTATATATTGAACATAGCAGACCTCATCTTAGCCAAGTCAACTGCTCCGGGCCTTATTTTCCCATATTCTTTTATATGCCACTGAAATCAATAGTCATTACAGGGCTAGATAAAGAACGGCACATATAAGAGAACGGGGACTCTGAGACCTTCGAGTTGCACCATCTTGGATTTAAAGGGAACCTATCGGCACAGTCTTGCTAGTTGCTACACCAACTGCAGTCAGCGTGATAACAGCGACAGCTCCCATGATCCTAATGAACTAAACTACTGCACCTCCATGTACTATTATGTACTGATCAGTATCTCACCCCCCCACCCCACCCCACCCCCACGGCCTAACTATGAATAATCTATATTTTCTTAGTAAGTATAAATGCCACAGGACTAAATACTGTACAAAATAAGGGCTCCTGCACACAAGCGTTGTTTTTGTCTGCACCCGATCCACATTTTTTGCGGATTGGAACCAGACCCATTCACTTCAAAAAACAGAACATGCCCTATTCTTGTCTGTTTTACGGACAAGGATAGGACAGTTCTATAGAGGGCTGGACATTCTGTAAAATGCGGAATGCACACGGCCGATATCCTTTTTTTTACGGAGCCGCAATTTGCGGACCACAAAAACGGCTAGAGTTGTGTCAATTAGCCCTAACAGGAGACATACGGTATTAGTAAAAAACAAATGCGAGTAATGAAAGCGATTCTCTTTTAGTAGTGAGTCACACAAAATATCAAGCTGGGGGTTTCTCACTTTATGAACTGAAGAACAGAGTAATCACCAATAATTGTGTCATTCCGATTTCCACATATTTCTAATGAAATGCAAAAAAGCTGACCATAGAGTTCAGTTGGGAGCAGTGGCATAGCATGGGTTGCTATCACCCGGGATACCACTGATAACTTGCTAAGCACAGATAATGCAGTAGATGTTACCTGCAGTCCTATGTAACACTACAGATAACACAGTGATAACTCTGTGAGTACAGATAATGTAGTAGACGTCACCTGCAGTCCTATGTAACACTACAGATAACACAGTGATAACTCTGTGAGTACAGATAATGTAGTAGATGTCACCTGCAGTCCTATGTAACACTACAGATAACACAGTGATAACTCTGTGAGTACAGATAATGTAGTAGACGTCACCTGCAGTCCTATGTAATACCATAGATAACACAATGCTAACTCTCTGAGTACAGATAATGTAGTAGATATCACCTGCAGTCCTATGTAATACCATAGATAACACAGTGATAACTCTCTGAGTACAGATAATGTAGTAGATGTCACCTGCAGTCCTATGTAACACCATAGATAACACAGTGATAACTCTCTGAGTACAGATAATGTAGTAGATGTCACCTGCAGTCCTATGTAACACTACAGATAACACAGTGATAAATTTCTGAGTACAGATAATGTAGTAGACGTCACCTGCAGTCCTATGTAACACTACAGATAACACAGTGATAACTCTGTGAGTACAGATAATGTAGTAGACGTCACCTGCAGTCCTATGTAATACCATAGATAACACAATGATAACTCTCTGAGTACAGATAATGTAGTAGATGTCACCTGCAGTCCTATGTAATACCATAGATAACACAGTGATAACTCTCTGAGTACAGATAATGTAGTAGATGTCACCTGCAGTCCTATGTAACACCATAGATAACACAGTGATAACTCTGTGAGTACAGATAATGTAATAGACGTCACCTGCAGTCCTATGTAACACTACAGATAACACAGTGATCACTCTGTGAGTACAGATAATGTAGAAGATGTCACCTGCAGTCCTATGTAACACTACAGATAACACAGTGATAACACTTTGAGTACAGATAATGTAGAAGATGTCACCTGCAGTCCTATGTAACACCACAGATATCACAGTGATCACTCTGTGAGTACAGATAATGTAGTAGCTGTCACCTGCAGTCCTATGTAACACTACAGATAACACAGTGATAACTCTGTGAGTACAGATAATGTAGTAGACGTCACCTGCAGTCCTATGTAATACCATAGATAACACAATGATAACTCTCTGAGTACAGATAATGTAGTAGATGTCACCTGCAGTCCTATGTAATACCATAGATAACACAGTGATAACTCTCTGAGTACAGATAATGTAGTAGATGTCACCTGCAGTCCTATGTAACACCATAGATAACACAGTGATAACTCTGTGAGTACAGATAATGTAGTAGACGTCACCTGCAGTCCTATGTAACACTACAGATAACACAGTGATCACTCTGTGAGTACAGATAATGTAGAAGATGTCACCTGCAGTCCTATGTAACACCACAGATAACACAGTGATAACACTTTGAGTACAGATAATGTAGAAGATGTCACCTGCAGTCCTATGTAACACCACAGATAACACAGTGATCACTCTGTGAGTACAGATAATGTAGTAGCTGTCACCTGCAGTCCTATGTAACACTACAGATAACACAGTGATAACTCTGTGAGTACAGATAATGTAGTAGACGTCACCTGCAGTCCTATGTAACACTACAGATAACACAGTGATAACTCTGTGAGTACAGATAATGTAGTAGATGTCACCTGCAGTCCTATGTAACACCACAGATAACACAGTGATCACTCTGTGAGTACAGAAAATGTAGTAGATGTCACCTGCAGTCCTATGTAACACCACAGATAACACAGTGATCACTCTGTGAGTACAGATAATGTAGTAGATGTCATCTGCAGTCCTATGTAACACCATAGATACCACAGTGATAACTCTCTGAGTACAGATAATGTAGTAGATGTCACCTGCAGTCCTATGTAACACTACAGATAACACAGTGATAAATTTCTGAGTACAGATAATGTAGTAGACGTCACCTGCAGTCCTATGTAACACTACAGATAACACAGTGATAACTCTGTGAGTACAGATAATGTAGTAGACGTCACCTGCAGTCCTATGTAATACCATAGATAACACAATGATAACTCTCTGAGTACAGATAATGTAGTAGATGTCACCTGCAGTCCTATGTAATACCATAGATAACACAGTGATAACTCTCTGAGTACAGATAATGTAGTAGATGTCACCTGCAGTCCTATGTAACACCATAGATAACACAGTGATAACTCTGTGAGTACAGATAATGTAGTAGACGTCACCTGCAGTCCTATGTAACACTACAGATAACACAGTGATCACTCTGTGAGTACAGATAATGTAGAAGATGTCACCTGCAGTCCTATGTAACACCACAGATAACACAGTGATAACACTTTGAGTACAGATAATGTAGTAGATGTCATCTGCAGTCCTATGTAACACCACAGATAACACAGTGATAACACTTTGAGTACAGATAATGTAGAAGATGTCACCTGCAGTCCTATGTAACACCACAGATAACACAGTGATCACTCTGTGAGTACAGATAATGTAGTAGCTGTCACCTGCAGTCCTATGTAACACTACAGATAACACAGTGATAACTCTGTGAGTACAGATAATGTAGTAGACGTCACCTGCAGTCCTATGTAATACCATAGATAACACAATGATAACTCTCTGAGTACAGATAATGTAGTAGATGTCACCTGCAGTCCTATGTAATACCATAGATAACACAGTGATAACTCTCTGAGTACAGATAATGTAGTAGATGTCACCTGCAGTCCTATGTAACACCATAGATAACACAGTGATAACTCTGTGAGTACAGATAATGTAGTAGACGTCACCTGCAGTCCTATGTAACACTACAGATAACACAGTGATCACTCTGTGAGTACAGATAATGTAGAAGATGTCACCTGCAGTCCTATGTAACACCACAGATAACACAGTGATAACACTTTGAGTACAGATAATGTAGAAGATGTCACCTGCAGTCCTATGTAACACCACAGATAACACAGTGATCACTCTGTGAGTACAGATAATGTAGTAGCTGTCACCTGCAGTCCTATGTAACACTACAGATAACACAGTGATAACTCTGTGAGTACAGATAATGTAGTAGACGTCACCTGCAGTCCTATGTAACACTACAGATAACACAGTGATAACTCTGTGAGTACAGATAATGTAGTAGATGTCACCTGCAGTCCTATGTAACACCACAGATAACACAGTGATCACTCTGTGAGTACAGAAAATGTAGTAGATGTCACCTGCAGTCCTATGTAACACCACAGATAACACAGTGATCACTCTGTGAGTACAGATAATGTAGTAGATGTCATCTGCAGTCCTATGTAACACCACAGATAACACAGTGATCACTCTGTGAGTACAGAAAATGTAGTAGATGTCACCTGCAGTCCTATGTAACACCACAGATAACACAGTGATCACTCTGTGAGTACAGATAATGTAGTAGATGGGTGTGAGGTCCCAGAATTCAGAACACACACATTGTGACCTGAAGTCTAGGGCCGGGCTGCGGCAGTGTGGGCCAAATTCTCATTCTCCTCTGCCCAACCCTACCATGAAACAGAATACAGCACCATACCTCTTACATCCAGTGACATCTCCCAGGATGTAGACTCTTTCCTCAACGTCTTCATTTGGAGATAAGACCGACATGACACCTTCTTTTAGCTGCATCTCGTTCACAGAAACATATATTTAGATTCCTCACTATCATCCTCTCCATCCTGCTGCTACCTCCAATACTGTGCTAGTAACAGATAGATAGTCCCCCTGTATATTAGTCCCTTGTATATTATAGTCCCCTGTATTATTATTATATTGGCCCCCTCTTTGTTATTAGTATAAAGGCCTCCTCTCTCTCTCTATATATATATAGTAATGCTCCACCCCCAACTTACCTCTCTTCCGCTCTCCGTCACCACTTGAGGTATTCCGGCGCAGGCCTGAAGCCTATGAGGCATAACGGTGGGGGTCCACTCAAATCCCAGGACCCCTGCCGGTCAAATGTTTGAGGAAGCCGCTGCGCTCAACAGAGAACATTGTATAGCTGCTGTGCTTGGTTTTGGAGCTCAGCCCCATTGGTTTGAAATGGACTGAGCTGTGTCTAGGCTTGTGACTGATGAACATGATGTCACCGGCCTAGTCTAAACTACAAGAATGCTGGCACTTCTGTGAAAAAAAGCAAAACAAAAAACACGCACTCCTGTCTGCATTATCGTACTGTTGCCCTCTTCCTGGACACTTTGGTTCCTGCAGGCCCAGAAGTGGCTCCCATAACGGCTGAAACCAATCACAGGCCTCAGTGGACATATCTGCCTAAATAGTACGTTACTACTGTAATATATCATTCAAGCAAATGTGACCGCTGATACTGTAGAAGTCAGGACACGTGGTAGTCGTCCCAGGAATGCAGGGCAGAGGGCGCAATTTGGTGAACAGAAATTTAACAGTTTCAACACTGGACAAAAAAAAATGATGATAGTGGTCCTTTAAATTGGTTTTAACCCTTTCCTGAACAGACAATTTTCCATGTTTGTGCTTTAGTTTTTCGCTCCCTGCCTTCCTGTAACCATAATTTTATTCATATCTGAGATGTATTAATAACGTTTTTCACCTTTTTTTAAGTCACCGTAGGTGACTATAACAAAAAATGTATTCTGTAATGGCATTTTATCCTTAACAGAATACAGACTTCAGTTTATTCCAATGTAGTGCTGCCACCTGCAGGCATGTATTGGAATATACCAGTAATCGGCATTGGAGCCTCAAGCAGACTCCGACCTATCACTACAAGGTAACAGCTTCTCCGATCTCATCTGGGGAAAGCAGTTACTAGAGTGGTGGCATGCGGCTCATGCATTTTCACCACTCAGATGCAGTGGTCACATTTGATCACGGCATATGAGGGGTAAAACGACTGCGATCGGCGTTAAAGACATTAGCCCTCCGCCTCTGCTCTTTGAAAGACAGAAACCTGGCAGCTATGCTGTGCTAGTGAGTTGGTGCCATATTTAAAGTGTCAACTTCTGCTGTACATATATGGTCCTGGTTGTCAAGGGGTTAAGTGCACCACACAGAGTAATGGCCCGAAGTGTCCCCATACAGTAGAATGTTTCCATAAGGTCCTCACACATAGTGTGATGTCCCCTTAAGTGCCTCCTATATAGTACAATGTCTCCTTAAAGGGTTATTCCCATCTTAGACAATGGGGGCATATCACTAGGATATACACCGAGAATGGAGTGGTGAAAAGTGGTGGAGGGCGCACTGCGCATGAGCAGCTGCCCTCCATTCATATCTAATAGGCCGTGGTGGTAATTAAATTTATTCACCAAGTCATGTCCGACGTTTCGATAATGCCCCTTTCACACGAGCGGGAGACTCGCATGTCTCCCGCAACGCATCTACAGGGCTGGACTCGGCACGGACAGGGATCGCAGAGCATTATATGCGATCCCAGTCAGTGCAGGAGTCCAGCCCTGTAGATGCGTTGCGGGAGACATGTGAGTCTCCCGCTCGTGTGAAAGGGGCATAACAGTCTTTCTCAAGCTCCAGAAAGACTTTGTAGTGGAAACATTGCATATGACTTGGTGAATAAATCTAATTACCATTGAAGGAAGACACAGATTGCTGCAGTATTTCTTATTACAGTGTCTACAAGAAGCCAGCATTCTAGGGCCTATCACCTCTTGTACCTCTAAATGGACTTAACCCCTCGGCACCTCTGACGAACTTGACAGCCATCACAGGACCAAACCACTTCCTGTTCTGCTGGGACTCGGAGCAGCTGGGAACAGGTATGGCGTGACTGTAGACAGGTGAGGATGAGTTTGCCATTTAGCTTTCTGTTCTTCTGATCTGTTTTTAAAAAAAAAAAATGGATCGGTTATTTTGAGCATCAGATGTACTCAATTTGCATCAGTTTTTTCTGACTGGAGAAAAATCTCTGCGTGCAGCACAACTGATGCTCAAAATAACATTATTGTATTCAACAGTATCTGCCTCCTGAGAACGCAGATACTGTAGAAGTCAGGACACTTTGTAGCCGTCCCAGGAATGCAGGGCAGAGGGCGCAATTTTGAATTGTCCAACTGGTTCTGAGATGATTGAGAGGCATGAATTTATTCATAAAATGCTAGTAGGTATAACAGAGGAATGGTACAGCGTAGAACTATAATGCTCTGCTATTGTGTAGTGGACGGAGCTGGTTACTCCAGCACTGCAGTAACCAGGTCCATCTACTGTGCTAAGGATGGAGCTATGTATTATATAGAGTCATTACACACATAGAGAACTTTTCAAGTGTTTATTTATGTTAATGTTGATGATTATGGCTTACAGCCAAGGAAAACCCAAAAGTCATTATCTCAGAAAATTAGAATAATTAACCCACAACACCTGCAAAGGCTTCCTAAGCTTTTAAAAAGGTCCCTTAGGCCCCTTTCACACGAGCGAGTTTTCCGCATGGGTGCGATGCCTGACGTGAACGCGTAGCACCCGCACTGAATCCTGACCCATTCATTCCAATGGGCCTGTGTACATGAGCGTTTTCTTTCACGCATCAGTTCTGCGTTACATGAAAAACGCAGCATGTTCTGTATTCTGCGTTTTTCACGCAGCCCTGGCCACATAGAAGTGAATGGGGCTTCAGTGAAAAATGCATTGCATCCGCAAGCAAGTACGGATGCAATGCGTTTTTCACTGATGGTTGCTAAGAGATGTTGTTTGTAAACCTTCAGTTTTTTATCACGCGCGTGAAAAACGCATCAAAATGCTTTGCACCCGCGTGGAAAAAAAATGAACAACTGAACGCAATCGCAGACAAAACTGACTGAACTTGCTTGCAAAATGGTGCAAGTTTTCCTGAATGCATCCGGACCTAATCAGTCATGCTCGTGTGAAAGGGGCCTTAGTCTGGTTCAGTAGGCGACACAATCATGGGGAAGACTGCTGACTTGCGAGATGTCCAGAAGGCTGTCATTGACACACTCCACAAGGAGGATTAATGGGAAGTTGAGTAGAAGAAAAAGGGTGGTAGAAAAAGGTGCACAAGCAACAGGGAGAACCGCAGCCTTGATAGGATTAAGAAAAGGCCTTTACTAAATTTGGGGGAGATTCACAAGGAGTGGACTGCTGCTGGAGTCAGTGCTTCAAGAGCCACCACACACAGACGTATCCAGGATATGGGCTACAAGTGTCGCATTCCATGTGTCAAGCCACTCATGACCAATAGACAACGCCAGAAGCATCTTACCTGGGCCAAGGAGAAAAAGAACTGGACTGTTGCTCAGTGGTCAAAGGTGTTGTTCTCAGATGAAAGTAAATTTTGCATTTCATTTGGAAATCAAGGTCCCAGAGTCTGGAGGAAGAGTGGAGAGGGACTTAATCCAAGCTGCTCGAGGTCTAGTGTGAAGTTTCCACAATCAGTGATGGTTTGGGGAGCCATGTCATCTGCTGGTGTAGGTCCACTGTGTTTTATCAAGACCAAAGTCAGTGCAGCCGTCTACCAGGAAATTGTAGAGCACGTCATGCCTCCCTCTGCCGACAAGCTTTTTGGAGATGGAATTTTTATTTTCCAGCAGGACTTGGCTCCTGTCCACACTGCCAAAAGTACCAATACCTGGTTTAATAACTACCGTATCTCTGTGCTTGATTGGTCAGCAAACTCGCCTGACCTTAACCCCATAGAGAATCTATGGGGTATTGTCAAGAGGAAGATGAGAGACACCAGACCCAGCAATGCAGACGAGCTGAAGGCTGCTATCAAAGCAACCTGGGCTTCCATAACTCCTCTGCAGTGCCACAGGCTGATCGCCTCCATGCCACGCCGCATTGATGCAGTAATTCATGTAAAACCAACCAAGTATTGAGTGCATTTACTGTACGTACTTTTCATTTGGTCAACATTTCTGTGTTTAAAAAAAAAAATTACAGTTGGTCTAATATAATATTCTAATTTTCTGAGATAATGACTTTTGGGTTTTCCTTGGCTTAAGGCCTCTTTCACACTATCGTTAGTACGGATCCGGCGGGTGAAGGGACCCGCCGGATCCGTACTGATAATACAACCTTGTGGATCCGTAATTCCGGATCCGGTTGTATTAGCTTTTAAACGGATCCGGAATAACCTCTATTGAAAGTCAATGGAGGACGGATCCGTTTACAAGTGTGTCCACACCAAACGGATCCGTCCCCATTGACTTGCATTGGGGGTCATTCCGGATCCGTCTTGGTGCGGTTGCCCAGACCGGAGAGCAAACCGCAGCATGTTGCGGTTTGCTCTCCGGTCTGAAGACTGAACGGAATGCTTTCAGGAGCATTCCGTTGTCTTCAGTTCAGTTTTGTCCCCATTGACAATGAATGGGGACAAAACTGAAGCGTTTTATTCCGGTATTGAGCCCCTATGACGGAGCTCAATACCGGAATATATAAACGCTAGTGTGAAACTAGCCTAAGCCGTAATCATCAACATTGACATAAATAAACACTTGAAAAAGTTCACTCTGTAATGACTCTATATAATATATGTATTTCACTTATTACTGAATTACTGAAAAAAATAACTTTTTGATGATATTCTAATTTATTGAGATGCACTTGTAGTTCCGGCATTGATTTCCAATGCTTGCCCGAGGGTGCAGGGTTCTGGATCTGTCAGCTGTCCTATGTAGTGTAGTATAGAGGATCCCTCGGCTCTCCTGTGTGATGTAGTATATAGGATCTATCATCAGGATTGGTCATCTCAGTATCAGAATGGCGATAATCCAACTCCACCACCGATCAGGTGTTTCAGACAGCCTCAGAGTCGGAAACTGTAAATTGCAGATCCGCAAAATACGGACGTGTAAATGAAGCCTTAAAGGGGTTTTCTGGGAGTTTACTACTGATGATCTATCCTCAGGATAGGTCATCAGTATCTAATTGGTGGGTGTCGGTCCCCCGCCGATCAGATACTGATGACCTATCCTGAGGATAGATCATCAGTATTAAAATCCCAGAAAACCCCTTTAAATAGAAATTAATGTGCAACACCCGTTTCGGCAATGGGCCTACCAGTATCTGTACAAGCCAGCAGTTCTCCTCAGGAGCAGATTACTCCTCCTACAGTTCATTGATGACCTCTTCTATTGAAAAGACAGTTACCAGGTTACACTAATTAGCAATGTGTCTTTTTCATAATTAAATAGTATGTCTCCTAGCAATATCTATTAATATATCCTTTTCCTTTATTAATATATCCATTTCCTCCTATTTTATGACCTCTGCTTTATCTTCTGCTCATGAATTAACGATAATTTGAGATTACACATCCTTTTCTACTTCTTTTCCACAAATGTTGCTAGTCCTATTTTTATACAGTCTACTATGCCAATGTAGCATGGTTATTTTTCTTTACTTTTATAATTTTTTTTATCATGTATTTACTTATATGTTCATATTTATTTGCTGTGATATTGTTCCTCCATTTTTATTTTCCTATTTTCATAAATGCAGCAGGAGTTTTATTGAATATCACTCGAGTTTGTAGGCAGCCATGCAAATTTCTGAGATGCTATGTGTTTTAACGTTCCCTCCAAGTCAGTCTTCTTAGGCCTGATGAAGGCCGTAGCCCATCACTGAACCACGCATCACGCGTATTTTAATTTCCATTTTATTGTGTTTTTACAGTCTTTTGATAAATGTTGCCAACCCAAGTGTCTGTCTGACCTGCTGTTCCACTGTTCTGCAAGCAAAATTCCAGCTTCCCCGACCCAGGAGGGAGCAGCTCCGATGCACATGAGCTGCATCAGCTGCCTGAAGACATAACCAGAGTTGTACCTGCTTGCAAAACTTAATTTGGTAAGCACCTTATCCTTCCGGAGCTGCAGTTTTACACTGTGAGGTGCAGATTCTCTATCTTTATGTTTTATTCAGAGCTGTAGCCTAGACAACCCCTTTAAGTGTAGCTCTCAGAATGCTTCAATTAATATTTCTATTTTATAAGCATAGCAGTTTTTATTTAGGCTTTCTTCACACATGAATTTGCTTTGGCATCTTTTCTCTTAAAAAACGCTGGTAAAAAAAGTTTTTTTGCACAGAATTGTGAGCTGTGTTTTTGAAAAAGAAGCCATTGTTACATTAACAAAATGCCATGGACACAAAAACACACCCTAATTGAAAAAAAAAAAAATACGCAAAAAGCTTGTTAAAAAAACATTTAAAAAAAAAGTGTGAATGCACTCTTAAAGGGAATCTGGACCATTATCTAGCAGGGATCTTCCGGGGAGTAGCTGCTACTCCCCGGAAGAAGCCCTGCGGGGCGAAACGGCGTTGGGACTGTGACGTGGTGTGTGGCCTCCTTTCTCCATCTGTGGCATCATTACTTTGGGTAATTGCTCTATGGCTTTTTTGATGATGGTATCTTACCATCTTTTAACTTACATGAATGTCTTAGTCTATTTAACTTTTGATCTGACAATCTGTTGATGGAGGACGGGGTGCACGCACCACGTCCCTATTTCTTTTCCAATTATTTCCATGCTATTGTTCTCCTGCCTTTGTGTTATGTATTGTTTTCTTTGTTTATTATTCCAATAAATTATATTTGTTATGATTCATGTTTGGACAATTTGTGGACCTATTGGTGTAAAGAAAAATCTTAGTTTACTAGTTTTCAATCATCCTACCACCCCCAATACTGTGCCGCTGTGCTCCCCAATACTATAATACCCCCTAGTAGTAATCATTCTCCTTATAATGTGACAGTAGAAAATGCCCCCTAATGTGTGCCAGTACAAAAAATACCCCCTTTTAATGGCATAATCTGCCAACATAAAATACCCCTATATAGTGCCCCCAAATCAATGCCCCCATAGTACACCTCTCCCCCCTTCCCCATAATACCCGCCATAATGTGTCAAAGTATAAAATGCCCATATACAGAGCCCCCCATATAAAATACTTCTTCTTTGTGGCCTCAGTAGATGCCCTCAGTGTCCCCCAATAATGTGCCAATAAGATTTCCCCCCAATAATATGGCAGTAAGTGCTCCCTTAGATGCCCCCATAGTGCCTCCCAATAATATGCTAGTAAATGCCCCCCCTTAGATGCCCCCCATATGCCAGTAAGTGCCCCCTTAGATGCCCCCAATATGCCAGTAAGTGCTCCCTTAGATGCCCCCATAGTGCACCCAATATGCCAGTAAGTGCTCCAATCCAGTATTGCGCCATATAAAAAAAAAACAACAACTTATACTTACCTCCATGAGCCTGTCAGTGATGCGATGCAGGCCTCTTCCGGCCTGTGTCCCACGCTGTACGGCTCAGGCGGCGCGATGATGTCATCGCGCTGCCTGCCCGGCCTCTGATGGGCTGCAGGCCTAGTGCCTTCAGCCTATCAGAAGAACAGGGAAGGGAGAAGCCTCTCCCTCCCTGTTCCGCCGCAGCAGTCATCGGTATCGCTGTCCTGAGGACGGCGATAAAGATGACTATGGAGATGAGCGCTTCCACAATGGAAGCGCTCATCTCCCTGTTCCACTGACCACCAATGAAAGAGGTGCCCCTTCCGGAAGTGTGGCGGGGGCCGGATAAACGGCCTCAGGGGGCCGCAGTTTGGGGACCCCTGATCTACAGTAAAATATGATTAGTACTGCAGATAAGGAGTCCAGATCATTATTATTATTCTACCGCCCCCTGTACCTCCACTGTCAGCACTCAGAGCTGCACTGAAATACATTGTCAGGACTGTGTATTGCACAGGAGTCCTCTCCATTATGTCAGAACACAGTGAGGGAGATATATCAAGGCTGGCAGATCCATCCAGAAGCCTCTTAATAAATCAGGCGCATCTCTGCCCTGCGCCAGAAACTGAAGTCTATGCCAGCTACAGGCTGTCGTAGACTTCAGCTATAACTTTCTGGTGAAAGTTATTGTAAATGCGGAGACGGCGCATTTTTCTCGGCACTTCAGAAAAGTGCAGAGAAGCTCAAAAAAATCACAAATTAAGGTGCACAGATGCACAAATGTGACATATATGGCTTCATAAGTGTCCCACAGTGTGTTGTTCTGTGGGGGAGATTTATCAAACTGGTGTAAAGTAGAACTGGCTTAGTTGCCCATAGCAACTAGATTCCACCTTTCACTTTTCAGAGCTCCTTTGGAAAATGAAAGGTGGAATCTGATTGGTTGCTATGGGGAACTAAACCAGTTCTACTTTATACCAGTTCGATAAATCTCCCCCTGTGTATTTCGTGCAGCTTTGAGTGCTGGGAATGAGGTGCAGAAGGAAAATAAAAAATGGAGATCTGGACTTCTTATCTGCAGTACTAACCATGTATTCCTGTACATAGTCCAAAGTCAGGGTGACAGATTCCCTTTCATGTAAAAGTTTTGCCTATAGTGTTCTCTTAATAAACTCACCTCAGTTCTGTTCCAGCGAATGGGAACAAGCAGTTTAGGCACAACCAAAAGCATGGAACAATGCCTAGTAAACAATGGAGGTGACACTGAGGCCCCTTCAGTTAGCTTGTCAACTGGCGTGCTAGGAGTTGGACACACACCACTAGTACCAGAGAACCCGTTTAAAACAAATGTATTTTTTTTCTAGTTAAAGCCAGATACTCACACATATTCTTTTTTTCTAACAGCATTCAGCTATTACATGACAGCAGCCAGCAGACCATAGGAAACAGTGGACAGGAGTTGATCATTGTTGTCTTTGGGAGAGACATTCACTGTGACCTATTGCAGAGGACATTGTGCAGGGAGGAGGGGGTGATGTTTATCTTATTCTTCATAAAGATGTTAACTTTTATTGTAATCCCGTGATGATAATGAAACAACTGAAAAGTGATCTCTACAGAACTGAAACTGGAGGATTTCAGGACTTCCATTAGTAACATGGAAAATATTCTTAAAAATACATTTCACTTAATTGTCTATTTTCTGATCAGTCCCTACACATTTATTTGTAACTATGGATATACATAGGTCTGCATAGGAGCTGTATACATTTTTAATTTTAGATATTCCATGATTCTTCAGACTATACATTTTATACTCTTTCACCACTGGGGGAGCTCTCTGCTCTTTGCCAACCCCCACTGAGTAAAAGTCCATCTATGCTGAGGAGTGTGGGAAGGTGTGTGTCTCTTACTTTGAACTGTTCAAGTAGTCAGCGGTTGACTCAACAATCTTAGGCCTCATTTCCGTTTTTCCTGTGCGATTTGCATTTTCTGTGGACAGCACACGTACCCATTGATTTGAATGTGTCTGTTCACAACATCAGTATCTGACTGTGGGTCAGTGAAAAAAATCATGTTCATGCACTACTTTGGTCTGTGATGCGGACAAAACCCGCCCTTTGAAGTTTATGGTTCTGTGAAAATCACAGACACCACACGGCATCCATGTTGCATCTGTTTTTCACTGAAGACTGATAGATGCTTTAGAAATTAATTTTCATCTGAGCAGCGTCCATAGATTACAGATAAAAATGCACACACTGACCAAACACTGATCCTTCATGAACATCTTCACTGAAGAAACACAGATGCCTTTTTTCACAGACATAAAACTGACACCGAAATGTGGACAAGGCCTAAGGCTGGGTTTACACACCTCACCCACCTGCTAATACCAAGGTATTACCTTTAAAATTGTGTGGCCACTGGCCACCAAGGGCGTGCGGGCTTTCATCTGCATGTAAACCCAGCTTTTACAGAAGTCATATTACGGGCCTCCTGTCGGTCCACTTATCCGATCTTGGATCAGCACATGTTCTATGGTGATCTTAGGCAGGGGCTACACGGTGACATGCGTCCCAAAACAATATGTAATGGATGGACCTTATTATAAGCCAATGAGGTCTGTCAAGATTTGTCAGTATCCTTTCATGTACAGATCCAGCATAGTCAATCCATTTTAGACAAAAGCCATGAAGCTAGTGTGAACTGGGTGTTAGCGGGTTTAGTAGAGTGTGTCAAAATGCTCCACCTGTAATACAGAGAGTAACACGCAGCGGCATTATGGCTGTGTCAAGCCAGCCTCATTTAGGAACTGAATCACTGCGATTATACTGCCCCCTATGGGGAACAAAACAGATAGGTCAGGAGACACAGCGTTCTGTGTAAGCGCTTCATTCTACTTGTTTTAGCAACTGGTAGGGGTCTCAGCACTAAAGTACTTGTTCTATTTTTTTGTGGTACGGACGGATCACGGACCCATTCAAGTTGAATGGGTATGGATTTGTCGCAGCAGCCGCACCAATAGTGCCCTTTCATTGGGGACTGCAAATTGCAGGCCCCAGTGCATGAGCAGCCGAGAAACGGCCTCGTGCATGAGGCCTTATTCCTGTTATTGTGCAGGTCAGCCATTAAGATCTGGTACACTAGAAGCAGATTCTTCTCCCCAGCACTGGACACATTAGGAAGATCTGAGAGAGAATGAAATGTACAGCAGGGGGCGCCATAATAAGTACATAACAGCAATATCTAGATACTTTTTAAAAAGAGTTTTCCAATTGAAAAAACAGAGAATAGTGAAAGTGAATGGAGTCGCTTTGGGACTCGTGGGTTGCAGGGATCATGACACTACAGTTGAAACAAATCCAACACCATTGGATTTCTTGTGACCATATTGTCAGTGAATCACATCATGACTATAGCATAGTGTAAGTGCATCTCTAGTAGCGTAACTGGTGTTGTGGCCAAGATGGCAGTGAAGTCCTAGCTGAAAGAGGACCTGTCACCACTTCTTACCAACGGGGCATGTCCTAACAATATTCAACTCCATCAGCACTGACCAGATAGTGTTAGACTCTACAAGGACACACCCCCAACACCCAGTTGTCAATTTATTCATAAATTTCTAGGAGCAGTAACACAGGAACAGCATTCTTGAAGGATGTAAGCATTTCCTGTGATGGGCATGTCGGGAGTGTTGATAGATAAAAAATGGTGGGTGCTGCTGGATGGTTTCAAATGTAACAAAAATAGTGTATATTTTCAATAGTTTTCTGCCCCATTGGGTTTTTTCAAATGTCAGGTTTTTTTCGACCATCTGTCCGCTCAGAGAAAACCACAAGATGCTCTGTCTTCATCTGTTTTTCACGCAGGACTGGTTCCTTCAGTCAAGACAGAGTCAGGCAAGATGGCGATGCAGGAACCTGGCCTTGTCAGTCAAGGAGAGGGACATGCTAGTAGAAAAAGCAGGAGGAGCATGGGTGCAGAGAGTGGATTGGTCCCGCCCTCAGTGCACTTAACTGCTCATTTGCACTTTGATTAAAAGAACTGTTTCTCCAAAATGAAGGAATGAATCGCTTGGTGAAAGGTATCATTACATTCCTATAAGACATGCCTTGTTTAAAAATAAATTTCCTGGTGACAGATTCCCTTTAAAAGGGTCAATTCATCTTATAATGTTACGGCACATTTCCAGAATAGCAGAGTCTGTCACTGATCCTGAGAATGAAGGGGCTGAAGTACTTTTGGTGGTTTCTCTGCACAGTTGCACTCCTGCAGCATACCTCCACTCCAATGCCTGGAGGTCAGACCCCTAGCCAACAGAAATCGAAGGCATATACTAGCAATCAGCTATCAATAGTAATGGTGGAGAAACCTCAGAGTACAAGGCTTGATACTTGAGCCTTCTAGGTCCTACTGACTAGTTAAAGGGGTTGTCCGGGTGCAGCGCTGAACCCAGACATATCCCCATCTTCACCCCTCCAGCACCCCTGATACGAGTCGCAGGGCAAAGGCATTTTTTGGAGATCCAGTGATGTATCGGGCTCATCATAGGGACTGCTGGGCAGGGGCTTCGGTTCAGCAGTGAGCCCGGTGACATCACCAGCACTAATGGGCAGGCTTTAGCGCTGCCCTAGCCTGTAAAACGACTAGGACAGCGCTAAAGCCCACCCATCAGAGCCAGTGACCTCACAAGGAACACTGCTAGGCGTAAGCCTCTGCCTAGCAGTGTGCTATTGTAAACAAAAAAGCCTTTGCCCTGTGCAATACAGCGCGGGGCAAGGGAGAGCATCGGAGCATGAAATGGGCTGGAGGGGTGAAGATGGGGAACCCGGACAGCCCCTTTAAGACTGCCCACGAGGAGTACCATCAGTATTAACATACATAGCACACTTTATTCTGACCCTATTACCAGCATTGCAGGAGGAAGCTGTGTAGTCGTCACTCCAAATTATTTGTAACAGATTAACCTTCATTTCATTCCATTTAATGACATTACCACGTGGTTAATAAAAGACCAGGGGGCAAGATTTCAAACAATGCTACAAGTAAAAAAAAAAAAAAAAAAGATTAATAGTAATATAATTTACACGGTAAGAGCTTTATCTTCCGCATTCTGTGACATCCATAATTCAATCATCTCAGTCTTACAGGAAACCATTCGAAAAAAAATCATATTAATGGTAATTAAGACAGGATATTTTACTGAGCATCTCAGTTATAACCGCAGCAAATACAGGAAAGTGGGACTGCACCTTTAAAACATTAGTAATCCTCAGTGTCTGAGTGGTTAAAGGACCAGCAAATGTAAAAAGAAAATCCAGTAACAAGGTACACAGGGAATAAAAAGAGCAGGAACTGGCAAATATGTGGACTCTATAGTATAATAGCATCACATGCTGGGACGCTTCCCATCTAGAGTCACCAGTCGCCACTCTGCCTTGAAAGCTTGGAAACGTACGTGACTTTACATCACAGAATCCCTGATTATTATTGCTACAGTGTATACTCGTCAGATTTCCCATGATGGCAAAGTCTGAAGACTTTTATTCTACCCTCTTCGGATAAAATCGGCGAAATGTTTCTATATGCTATCGGTCAACCTTGGAGCGGCCCTAGACTATTTTTCTTCTTTAAAGGGATTGTGAACAGCAAAAAAAAATGTAGGATTGTAGAATTAGGATGTAGTAGACTGTCTAGTCTCTGAGGTACCCGTGTAACCTGTCAAGTGGAATTATGCTGACTCCATGGTGTTCACAAAGCTTGTAAGATGTAGTTAGAAGTATATGGCTCATTAGCTGGGTGAAATATAGTCATTGATTGATGCTTAAAGGGGTGGTCCAGCCTATACTAAGTGATGGCCTATCCTGATCGGCAGGGCAGGTGTAGCTGGAACAGAGCTGTATTAACAAGCTACCTCCACATCAAGGTTGAGGGAGTTGTGTAGTTCCAGCGCCAACTTCTGGCGAGAAAGCTACACCTGAACAGCTGAATGGCGTGGGTGCGGGATGCCTCCTCCTTTACGCCCCACTTGAAACCCAGGAAATGACCGCTCACCCAATAACTAACAACAGTGTTGAGCTATCTCAACCAGTGATTGGCTGAGCGATTGTTTTCTGTGTATTGTGATGGACCAGGAATGAGACACTGACAAGACAAGGAACCGGTGAGGTGTGTAACGTTCCTCTTTTTTAACCCATTCTAAAAATACCTGCCAGACAACCCCTCCAAGATCAAGCTGGAACATGCTGTGATAGGAGAAGATAGTGCTGTCTTATTGGGTGTTTGGATACAGAACTTTTCCCATAGTGATGCAATGATACGTTTTTTTTCTTTTCCGATTTTTTTTTTTTTGGGGGGGGGGGGGTTGGTGAGGGATGTGAAGACCATTTTGGTGTTGACAACCCCTTTAAAGCTTTCGTACCTGGGGCATTAGTGTTGCCGTAGGAGGCATGTTAATCAGCAAATAACTCAATACACTGCTTGCACCAAACTGTACACTAATTACATGGATAATAAGGATTTCACTCAACCAAATATCACATTCAGTTATCTACGTGACCTCAGGATTCCAAGACACAGCTTGGAAACAGTTGCAGTCTTTTTGTGGGAAGACCAGGAAATATTCTTGAAATACATGGTATTTCATAGCTTAGTGGCACTTCCATTAATAGTACAGAGTGATTTTTGACCATAGCCCACATGGTTGGACAGCTCAATTTCAGACCTATCCAAGTTTCACATGATGCCCATGTCATTCCAAATCAGTGGGGCTCTTTTATTAATACTTTTATAAGTGGTTGAGTCCAAGTTCAACAGTCACACAAACTTGTAAGACCCTATAAAGCAGAGGATCCTACACAATATAAACCAGGCCTTTAAAACAGGCCTTTCAGGATGCTCATCAGTTGCTGTGTGATGCCTTCAGGAGTAAAGGACGTCCATCTCGATGTCTGTCCATTGAAGTCCCTTGCCAAGCGGGTAGGCCATTGTTCCTTGATGCCACATCGACTTGGTCAAGACCATATCCTCTTCCCAAAAGCAGCAGCCAACAGCTACCTCGTGTTCTGCAGCTCCTCTCTCAGCCAGGTGGGCAGCGTCTGACCCATCTTGTACAGCAGCTTGGAGAGCTCGATGTTATGGTCCCTATAATAATCTGTCAAGAAGGATCGAGACTGCAAAAATAAAATGAAACTGGGATTACTCAAGAGGTATAGACACTGACTGCATATAATCACACAAAACACTACAGAGACCACTATACTTGGTCTGGAAAGGTCTTTAAAAGGGGACTCGTCCATTAAAGGGGTTCTCCCATGACTAATGTAAAAAATGAAAATCAGGCATCCTATAGTACATGACAATACCTTTCTAACAAAGCTAGAACCAGCCCTGTACCTCACACGGGTCCAAAGATCTCATTCATTGCTCTGCTTGATTTATATAAATCTGACCGCTCAAGGGGCGTGTCTTTTCTGCTTCAGCTCAGCAGCTAAAGGATGAAACTGAGCATGTGCGGCCTTCTCAGTGAGCAGGTCAAAGAAATAAGAAAAAAAAACAAACAGCGGGTGGCGCTATACAGACACATTTTACTGAATAACTCAGTGGCTATGCCAAATTTTTTATTACACGCAATTACAAGTATTCAGATCCAGGTGCTGGTTTGAAAACTGTAGAATATTTTTCGTGGGACAACCCCTTTAAGAAAACACAGAGTTTGGTCTTCTATGCACCCTGTATTAGTAGTAGGATCTGACAGCATTCTCACTTTGTCTAATCTATAAACTGCATCTCCCCTCCCCAAAGAAGCCCTAAGCGCTGCCTACATCTAGTATTTATGGCCTATATTCTCTCCTTTTGTGGAGTCTTAGACTACATTCATACAAAGTGAAAAACGGCTGTCACACAACCATCTATGGGGCTATTCACATGGTTTGTTTTTTTTTTTTTTTTTTAACAGCCAGTGAATAGCGGCCATTAAAAAAAAAAAAAAAAAAAAAAAAAATGTCCTATCATTGGCCATTTTCACAGCCAGACTCACTGAAATCAATGGGACCGTCTATAAGCAGTTAAGACAGGAGTGCACCCGTTTTATGGCTGTCAAAAATGAGTACACTAGTTCAAGATGACCTTTAAGGGGTTAAAAAAATTTACTCACCTCATAAACTTGTACGAGCAGAGGCAACCGCTTCTCTCTTGATGCTGAAGGACCTGCGATCCAATCATGATGATGTCACAGGCCCTTCAGCATCAAGAGAGGAGCGACTGCTCTAGGCATGCAAGTGGGTGAGGTCTTTTTTTTTTCCGCTGTAAAAAACCCCACATTGTTACAGCTGAAGGCCACTGTTTTTAACGGTCCCTTAAAAAGAGATTTAAAACAACCATTACAAATGGCCAGATGGGCAGAAAATGGATGCAAAAGCCTTAGTCCTCATGTATATGACTATTTTTCATCTGTGTGCTATCTGCATTTTTTTGCACACTGCAGTAATTAATTTCTATGGGGCCATGCACGCATCCATATTTTTGGCGGATCCATGTGGCCGTTCTGCAAATTCAAGAACGTGTCCTATTGTGGTCTGTGTGGTCGAGAATAGTTCTTTCTGTTGATGGATGTGAGAATAGGGCAGCGTGCACACAGGAGGGATCTGTATTTCGTGGACTGAAATACAGACTGGAAGCCATACTATTTCAACTGTACGACTCACAAGGGGGACATGCGTTTTAAACTAGACTCTGCAACACTGAGCCTTTGCTCCACACTTACATCCGAGTCCATATCTGGATATTTTCTCCCTTTGCTCTTTCCCAAACATTTGGTTTTCCCACCATCCAGAAGTTGGCACCAAAATCCCTTCTTGGCATCAAACCTGGAAAAATAGTAATAAGAAATGAAGGACCTGGTCTTTCCTGGTGCTACGGATCTGAGATAATGGCGCTAATTACAGGTCTGCACTGCCAGCTTTAAAACGTGTTAAAATGAGGGCAAAATGTACGGCAATTAACAGTCTAAACTAGAAAATGCCCGTGCAGACATGGTGTGCCATTAAGGCACGTCAAGAGAGTTACTTTCTCAGTTATTACTGTGCCAGATGTCTTTCTAAGTTATACGTAGATGGCAGGTTCATTTGTACGAGACTGTGACCAAAAAAACTTAATGAATTTCATACATTTAATGGCTTAACCCCTCAGAGACTGGGCACGTTTTCATGCGGATTTTTGATCTAGTAGTTATTAGTTAAAGGGGTATTCAGGGGTATACGATACATCACTAGGATATGCCATCAAATTATTATGATGGGGTCACTCTGTGCTGACCCCGAGAATGAAAGGGCAGACCCTTACATTTTTGGGAACCTGGCGTTTCTTATCTGTAGGAAACTGCAACCCAGCTCCATTTAAACGGGTTTCCGGTATTCAAAAAACATGGCTGCTTTCACCTGTCCATGGGTCGTGTATAATATTGCAGCTCAGCTCCACTGAAGTGTTTGATCTTTAATACCACACACAACCTGTGGACTGGTTTGGCTGTGTTTCTGGAGGGAGGGGGGGGGGGACCTGCGGTCCTCCAGCTGTTGCAAAACTACAACTCCCAGCATGCCTAGACAGCCTACAGCAAGGCATGGTGGGAGTTGTAGTTTTACAACAGCTGGAGGTTGGGCATCCCATTCAGTTCTATGGGACTGCTCCATCTGTTCAACTACATAGGAAGGACACAATGAGTTAACAAGTAGGTGTACTTACGCCAGAGTTTTGTGGTAGTCTATGGCATTTGCCACTCCGAGGAACTTCTGAACAGATTCCATTACGTTGGCAGGCTCAGTGCGTAGAAGCTTACCATCTAAAACCAATATCTAGAGAAAAAACATCAAATTAGTACAGATCTGCCACTGCAGCATCTGGTATTCAGCAAAAGCACAAAGCGAGAACAAAAGCATGGAAAATATTTCAAGGAGTGGATTGTAGATCAACATTTCTCTTTGACCTGGCAGAGAGGTGGAGTTCATTAAAGGGGTTGTCACTTTTTCATATTGATGACCTATGCTCAGGCACTAGTGCTGCAGGCTCTTCAAACAGGTAATCAGCAGGGGTGGCGATCTGATATTGATGGCCTATCCTGAAGATAGGTCATCAGTGTATATAAATAAATATATATAAAAAAGTGGACAACCCCTTTAAGGCCACAATCATACAGCATGTGGTGGATTAGGCTACTTTCACACTTGCGTTGTAAGGATCCGTTTGTGAGATCTATCCAGGCTCTCATAAATGGTCCTGAACTGATCAGTTTTGTCCTAATGCATTCTGAATGGAAAAGGATCCGTTCAGAATGCATCAGTTTGCTTCAGTTCAGTCTCCATTCCGTTTTAGAGGCGGACACTAAAATGCTGCCTGCAGCGTTTTGGTTTCCGCATGAAGAAACTGATCCAAACTGATCTGTCATGACTCACAATGTAAGTCAATGGGGATGGATCTATTTTTTCAGACACAATAGAAAACGGATCCGTCCCCTATTGACTTTCAATGGAGTTCATGACGGATCCATCTTGGCTATTTAAAAGATAATACAACCGGATCCGTTCATGACGGATCCAGCAAAAACGCTGGTGTGAAAGTAGCCTTATTCGTAGATTTTCAGGGGTGAATTCCACTCTGAAAACCATAGAAAATTACATTATGTGTGAATTGCGTTCTCCTAAACCCTATCCACATGATGTAAAAAAAATCCTTTGAAACTGAAGGTGAACTCTGCAGAAAATCTACAGTAAAATCCATATGTAAGGCTATGTTCACACCTTCATTTATAACAGCAGCCACCTCTGTATTGGATTAGTCACACATTGGAAGACCAACAGTACTGGAGCCCACTGCTATAATGGGGTCCATTGGGTTCCATCATGGTTTCATTTTAACAGAAGGACAGTGTTGCATGCTGCACTTTTATTTCCATCAAACGTGTGACGCAGATGTGACCTCAGCCGAAAACATGCAGTTCTTCCCTCCATAGCTCTACATTTCCTAAAGAGTAAGGAATCACTGACCTGGTTAGCGTGAAAGTGGTTTAACCATCGTTCAATATGAGTGGAATACCATCCTGGGACAAGGCACCTGCTCTGCAGCGCTCGGAGCTTGGGCGAGGCATCAGCGCCAGCAGTTATGACTTCTTGGAAAGTGTATTTCATGGCCACAGGGTCATCATGGGCTCTTTGATGCTGACAGCAAGACAAAAAAAATTAAACCAGGGCACCATTCATGATGGGTTGTTACAATCTTAAGACTTGTGACCCTTTAAGAAACACACTAGCTATTTAGAAGATGGCCATGTCAATGGGTTACATACCTGGTACCAGGAGTAGGCACGGTCCGCAGGATTTATGAGGATTGTAATGAGTTTAGCCTTCGGCAGAAGAGCTGCCACCCGACGGGGAACAACTTCTGAGTCAAAATAGTTGGCGCTCTTCTCAAAGTAGAAGTCTGAAGTGGTGTTCGATGGAATGGGGAAATACTCCATGTACCTAGAGAATGGTCAAGACAAGAAATGATTTACATCCAAGCCAAGTACAGTATAGAGAGGATTCTTGAGATCTGAGGTACAAATACTGAGCGGGCACAAATACACCCAGGTAACAGGCCCAGAAGGTCTCAAACTGGGTCTGCAGCACTGAATGGCATATAGCCAACTGTGTGCTTACCCCTGCATAGTTTTATATGTACATATGGACAGTATATGCTATTAGGGTATAATACAGATTAAAGGGGTATTCTCATCTTAGACAATGGGGGCATATCGCTAGTATATGCCCCCATTGTCTTATAGGTGCGGGTCCCACCTATATCCAGAACGGAGCGGGGAGCGCTGCGCCTGGAGGACCCTGGGTTTCCGGGGGTCCGGCCACCACCAGGCGCAGCTCCCCGCTGCGCTCATAGAAATGAATGGGAGCGCAGCGCGGCCACCGCTCCCATTCATTTCTATGGAGCCGACGGAAGTAGCCAAGCCAGCGCTCGGCTATTTTCGGCGGCCCCATAGAAATGAATGGAGGGCGGCTGCGCATGCGCAGTGCGCCCTCATTCAGTTCGGGGGCTCCGTTCTGGATATAGGTGTGGGACCCGCACCTATAAGACAATGGGGGCATATCCTAGCGATATGCCCCCATTGTCTAAAATGAGAATAACCATTTAAATATTTTTGAAGAGGGTCTCCTGAAATTTACATTAAAGGGGTGTTCCCAATACCTATCTGATTGGTGGGAGTCAACCTCAGCCTAACCACGTCCATCGGCCACGTGGTCTTCCTGCAACTCACGTCCATTCAAGAGAATGGGTTGAGCTGAAATACCAAACACAACCGCAATACAATGTCCAGAGCTATGCTTATTATACTATGAAGAGACCGCCGCACTCGTCTGAGTGGTGCGGCCCCTTCAAACTGCCTGGGTGCTGAGTGTCGGACCTCCACTGATCTGATATTGATCATCTATCCAGAGGATATGCCATCAATATTTCCCATAAAAACCCTTTAGGAGCAAGGGGGGGTGTTACCATTACAAATTAGATTGACAGGACAAGGCAGTGAAAACATCATCACGCCTGGCCCTGCGAAAGCGGAGAGGGCGCGGAAGTTACACCTAGAGGATGCCCCTGTTACTACTGCAGGTCAGCTAGTTTCATAGGTACTAATCTGCTGACAGATGCCCTTTAAACTGCACCTCTTGGGATCCGAGGGAAAACAACTACATGTTGGGTGGGCAAACCACATGATGCCTGTCCATGCACGGACACTACCATGGGACCCATGCCACCATCTTAGTGTCATGTGACTGACTCTGCCAAGAGTACACTTGCATCTCTCCATGTTAAATCTCACATCTTCATTTGTGATGAAGATAATCCATTGTCCATGATCATGCTCCCCAACAGTCCTGTTATCCTCATATTAACCCTTGGCGTACAGTATTACCAACCTACAGATACACAGCCAATGAGATACAACTCACCAGTCAATCCCTTTGTGGTAATTCTGTCCATTGAAGAACTGGATTTCCTCAAAGGTCTCTGAGCTGGGGTAATTACTGCTCAGGTCTGGGTGCATTCCCAAGAAGAGGTACAATGCAGTGGTGCCTGAAGAATAAAATGAAGCCAAAGTTAAGATTAAATTCAGCAGCGCTGTCCGAGCATTACATTGTACGGATCCTTGCTCTAGCCACGTCCAAAACGGTATTCACCACCATGCTGACAGATCGGCAAGCCGAGACAATTATTAGACAATTTCTGCTGCGTGTATTCTGAGAATTACTATTTCTATATCCAAATTTACAGTGCTCTATTACTGCTAAACCTCCCTGAATTCAAGCCCCCAACCCCCCCCCCCCCCCCATCTATGTGACAGAATGTAGAGATCCCATCCTGATGAATCTGGTGCATCCAGGGGCACATCACTAATTAGGCAATGTGAGGCGGCGCTGTGCTAGGAGAGCAGGGGGAGGCAATTTAGCCCCCAGCACAGCCCTGCAGACATCTTTGTGACTGTGTATGTGGAGATTATTGTACACGGCAGTTGTTGTCACAATTCACTACAAAAACCTCTACAAAACCGCAAAGTACAATGAACTCGAGGCATTAATCAGCATACCAGAATATGAAGGACCTTTGGAATACAGTAGTGGTAGGTTAAAGGACCTTTGACGATGTCATCATGTCACATGATCGCAGGTCCTTTATACTCCAAATGATGCCAGAGGAGAAGGAGAATGAATAACCTGCAGCCTGTAAAATACGGGTGTGTACTTATGTGTATGTGTATATCTGTGAGTGTATGTGTATCTGCTTCTTCTGCACATAGGAGATGGAGTAGTAGTGTACAATATATAGGGGTGCATTTTATTACAGGAGGTGCAGTACACCACAGGGGAACTACAAGGAGCATTATATTACACGGGGCATTATACTACAGGGGCACATTTACTACAGGTGGACATTATAAAACAGAGGTGCATTATTCTACAGGGGGCACTGCAGGAGGGGGTGAGAGCATTATACATACTAGCACTATGGGGGGCATTATAGTACAGGGGTTATTAAAGCATACATACTAGCACTACAGGGAAGCATTTTAATAATAGGGCACTACAGGGTGGAACGATATATACATACTGACACTACACTGAGGAAGGGGGGAAATTAAAATACAAGTGGAAACACCACAAGAGGCACTGAAGCGGGGCGTTAGAAATACTGGGGCTACTAAAGGGGTTTTATTACTACTGGGATTACTGTGGGGGCATTATTATTATTAGAGCGCACACTAGATAACAGCTTTGGGGCACAAGAAGGATGATGGAAAAGTGATGAATCTAATATATCTGTGTGGTAAACTCTGCAGATACGATATGTGGGTGAAAGAAGGCATCAAGGTGGTCTGGTTCAAAGGCAGGAGAAGAATATATATAATGTCTACATCAGAGGAGACATCACTGGATGTGAGAGGTATGTATCTAGAGGCTCATTTGCTGATATTAAAACCTCATATTTCTCAGCAATGTGGCCACATATGAACATGGGACCAATACAGACGTCTTCAGCTGCCAAGCTCACATGTAACAGGTCATAGAAACAAATCTGCTGACTGTCACAGCGATGCAGCACAACACTGCTGTGACAATCCAAGAACAATGGAGGCTATGGAAGGCACAGAGATGCGGTTCTTCATTGTCAGTATGTGGCTGTTTGTCACAACAAAGAGATAACACAGTGTAGTGCCGATTCTTTCAGACTAGTCAGCAGGGTTTTCATGTGACCTTCATGGTATCACCTTGGCTTGCTTAGAACAGCCTTGGATGTGGTACCAAAAAAGCACTTTGGTCTAGTGGAAAACTGAAAAGGCGTAGTAAAGCCAGTTCTATGCAATGGAAAAGGGGGCTAAACTGGACAAGGCCTTCAAGAACGAGAACAAGGGGACATAGTATTGTTTAGCTCCGTAGTGTGGTATTATTTGTGAACTGAACTGCATTACTGTGTAGGACCTATAGTTTCAGTTCAGTCTCACTATTAAAGGGAATCTCTACCCAATCACACTGTCTAGGACAGCGGTCGGGACTATGGAGCTATTCCTGCAGGTCATGATTATGAGGGCTGCTCCATAAAACACTACCCATAAGAGAGATGGCGCTGGAATCAGCGTGCCTATCACTACCTCAGAGGGGGCAGCATAAACAAGGTGACAGACTCCCTTTAACAAGCATTCATTGCAGCTGGCACTAAGTGCACACACTACCCAAGCAGCTGTGCCAGCCTTAAAGTGAACAGGGGCTACCAGCTTCATATTCAGTACACTGCGGGCCCTTGCCCTGACGACATTTTTTCCCACACTAATTCCACCAACCTCCTGACATCCTGGACTAATCCCGGCTCCCGCTGTGAACACGCCACGTCCTGTATTAATCGCGGTTTCCCCCCCTTTTCAGACTCTTCATCATGTTGTAATCCTTCCTGCCCCTCCACACTTGCAATAATCGCACCTCCCATGGGAGAAATATATCATGCAATGCTCAGAGGTGTTACAGGTTCGCTGTACACATATGCAGGTCATTACTCCGGCATCTGGCAGCTCTTAAAGAGACATACCTGTTTTCTGAGGCCCAATTATGAGTAACTTGGGGAAGCGGTCACAGGTTTTCTCCTTCGACCAAATGTCTTTATGCCTCTTGTCCTCACAAGGATCCTGCAATGAGAGAAAGATTATGAATTATTTCCTCTTAAAATAAAAACTCATTAGTAAACAGGTGAACTAATAGGGTTTCCATTTTGGACAGGGGGTGCCCACAGCTTTGCTAGACTACCTATTCATGTCTAGGGTTGTCAGGGGTATCGATATTTCGATACTGAATCAATACTTTTATACCAGTATCTATTCAGTACCGGGATTTGCTATTTTGCGATACCTTTGGTAGATAAAATAAAAAATTTTCTTACCCCTCTTATTTTATTCTAATGGGGGCACAGTGGGCTGATGTGAGGTCTGATGGGGGCACAGTGGGCTGATCTGAGGTCTGATGGGGGCACAGTGGGCTGATCTGAGGTCTGATGGGGGCACAGTGGGCTGATGTGAGGTCTGATGGGGGCACAGTGGGCTGATCTGAGGTCTGATGGGGGCACAGTGGGCTGATGTGAGGTCTGATGGGGGCACAGTGGGCTGTTCTGAGGTCTGATGGGGGCACAGTGGGCAGCTCTGAGGTCTGATGGGGGCACAGTGGGCAGCTCTGAGGTCTGATGGGGGCACAGTGGGCAGCTCTGAGGTCTGATGGGGCACAGTGGGCTGATGTGAGGTCTGATGGGGGCACAGTGGGCTGATGTGAGGTCTGATGGGGGCACAGTGGGCTGATCTGAGGTCTGATGAGGGCACAGTGGGCTGATCTGAGGTCTGATGGGGGCACAGTGGGCTGATCTGAGGTCTGATGGGGGCACAGTGGGCTGCTCTGAGGTCTGATGGGGGCACAGTGGGCTGATCTGAGGTCTGATGGGGGCACACAGATTTTTGGGTGTTTTATTTTTTCGGCGTGGTATCGAATGGTATCGAGTATCGCAATACTTTTTCTTGGTATCGAAATCGAATCAAAATTTTGGTATCGTGACAACCCTATTCATGTCCTGATAACTTTCCTCTAACCACAGGACAGGGGATAACTATCACATTGGTGGAGGTCCCTGCAGTAGATAGCTTGGCCATCTCTGGCGCTCCCATAGAAATGAATGGAGCGGAGGCAGGTTTTTCCGACCAGCTGCTCTGTTCATCTCAGTGCGGCTTTTGTGATCAGCGGGGGTCCTAACTTTGGATAGGGAATAACGTTCTATAACCGGAATAAGATATGTTTCCCCAGTGTAAATTGTGTGGCTAAAAAAATTCTATGTGAATTCATCCATATTACAATAGTTAACCACGTAATGACAAGACACTTTAGGAATTTTGCACGTGTGCTGGTTGTCAGGACACGTACAGATACAGTTACACAGAGGATACAAGTAGCAGTTGACATTTGGCCATGATGCGGTGAAAAACCTTCAGCCATATGTGGTTTATGGCAAAACAGTGGTGTGATGCATATTGTGCAGGTTGTGTTCACACCACGTTTAATGTATGAGATGAGTGATGCGCATGCGCTGAATGTATATCTATGTAACCGGTGAACGTTCTTTTGGCACCCACCAGGCAGGTATATGTCGGCATACCTTCTAGTACAGATGTAGCAGAGTTAACAGTAACAGCCTTAACATGTTAACTAGATGTGATAACTCACCAAGTGTGTGTGTTAACTCTGCTACATGGGAAATACACAGTGGACCACCTCATAAAATGTATCCCATGCGGTGTGCATCATTTTTTAACATCGGGACTGTTAGTTGACATGTTATTGTATGACAAAAGAAGATTTCCCCAGTATATACATATACTGGAGAAGACATCAGGAAGACATAATATGAACATTTGTTCTGCTAAATTTATTTTAGGCTGGCAGGTTAGGGGCGTGTCCATTCTCAGGGGGCGTGTCATTTCTGCTATAGTTCTTTCCCTGTAACTGATGCTGCTTCTAACAGAAGAGATTTGGTGGCAGTTATTAAAATGAAAGCGGGAACCAATCAGTGAGGTGCACAAGAAGTTAGGAAAAGGACAAACAGCAGGTGGCGCTGTACTGATACATTTTATTTAATAACTCAGTGGCTAATTTTTTATTACATGCAATTACAAAAGTATTCAGATCCAGATGCCGGTTTGAAAAATGTAGACTGTTTCGTGGCACAACCCCTTTAACCTGTTATTGACCACTTATGTGGTCAACAAATGCAATCTATTAGTAAAAAGTAAAAAGAAAACTGAGATTCTAGATATTGGAAAAGATACTGGGGATTTGCTATTTGCGAGCTACCCTTATATATTGGTGTCGGGTCACTGTGCAGTAAATACAGTAATGATCACGGCTCTGTGCGGCTTTGTCCTGGGAAGACATGATAGATCTGTGTAGTACGTAACCTCTCACCTTCCCCCAGGGGCAGCGCTTCTTAGCAGCTTTGGATGCTATTCAAGTTCCAGTCTGCTTTTAGCATGCATAAATAATTGGATGGAAACATAATGGACCAGTAAACTCCACTGGAATGTGCAGGGCTAAAGCGTCTCTAGGGGCTTCATGTACAAGAGGAAGGTGAGACTGGTGAAATGTGCCCTACCTGAGCGCTGTAAAGACAAAATCACAGCTGAGAAAAGATTTATGTTAAACAACTTCCCAATGTAATTATTCTTAAGCACTAATGAGTAAGCACTGGCCAGAACATGTTGCTTAGCAACCAAGGCTGAGGCCTGTGGGTGACAACGCCTGATCTCCATATACTTGCATTAATGGGCCCCTAGCATTTAGAAGAGGAAAGATTTTAGGAATGGAGCCCACTGTTAGGCTACAACCGCATGTGATGTAAATCAAAGCAGAAAAAAAGCTGAATCTGCAGCAAAATTACATTGAATGCAGACTTCTCATGGATTTTGCCATAGATTTTACCCTATTTGTTGCAAACTGTGAAATCCACTGCAAAAATCTGCAATATAAATCGACATGCTGAGGATTTAAAATATGCAGCGTTTGGCGAGATGGAAAATCCACAGTGTTTCAGTCCTGAGTGAACATACCCTATGAATCTACATAAATTGTTAAAGGGCATGATCTCAATAAGAAAAAACCCTTTCAAAATGTGCCCCCCTGAGGTGATCAACTGATCGACACAGGCCCCACTTAAGCTGATTTCAGTGAGTAACGTCGCGGCCAGCCAGGCATATGCCCTGCAGTAGGGACCCTACTACTTGATGTCCATATAGAGCATATGGACAGGGATCTTCACAAGACAGCACCTTTAAGTAATGTAATAAGTTATAGTGTTACTTATCTTGTACTGATCATAATTCACAGGCTGCATTATACTCCAGAGCTGTATTATCACTTCTACAGGCTTCAGAGCTGAAATCCCCTCTAGTGATTTGTATTCTAGAAATTGTAATCTTTATAACAGGCACTATACAGTCAACTGAAGTGGGAAGCTCTACCTGTCCCACTACATTACAGGAACTCAGGAAAGTGTCTGACGGCAACCTTGTGGTTGTATATAAAACTGTGAATGCAACATTGGGATATAATGAAGGCTAACACTTGGGACTGGTACCAAATAAGTCATGTAACATACCAATCCCAGAGACTTAGGTACTCTATGCAATGGTGTATGGTGCTCTGTATTAGGGCTCATGCACATCACCGTTGCCTTTTTTGCAGTCTGCAAAATATGGATACCGGCCATGTGCATTCCGCAATTTGCTGAACAGCACGTTTGGCCCATAACAGAGCTTTGTCTGTAATACAGGTAATAATAGGATTTGTTCTACTTTTGCCAACATACTGAAATGGAACGCACACAGTAAATTTTGTTTTTTATGAGCACCCATTGAAGTCAATGCATCCGCATATGGCCCGCAAAATACCGCAAGGAAACGTAAAAAAAAATATATATGTTTGTGTGCATAAGAATGCATTAAGAATATATTCTCCCTTAGAATCATCAGTTATGCTCATGTGCTCCTTGCTTCTCAAGGGGGTACTGAAACAATGACATGTTAGCCCCCTCGATTCGGACAAGCTGAGAAGCACCGGTGACAAGTAGAACACTACATTTTTGCATCCCCTTCTTCCCCATCTGGCCCCACTTAAAAGGCTCTGTCAGCTGAAGCATTTTCTTCCATAACTTTGTTTCAACAGTTGCGTTTTCCTTACCTGCCACAAGGGGTCCTTCTCCTCTGGAAATATCTGGAAATACTTATGGGCCAGCTGTACAGGAGGCAGAGTCTGCAGTTTGAGGTTCGTCCAGGTGTTAAGAAACTGCACCAAGTGCTTGAAAGTGTACAGTCCCAGGCGATCATTGCCGTAGTTAGACAAATGGGTCATAAAAATGCTGATCTGAAATTAAAAAATATCAGAGCAAGTCAGGAAAAACTAACAAATATATCAAAGTTCAGATACAAGATTAGACTTTGGTGCACAGATGTTTTTATACAAATAATACTTCCATCATTTTTTCCTTACATATTAACTGCGTATATGTGAATCATTTTCTAGGTTATTTTAAAGGGGTTTTCCAGTGACTAATGTACGGTCATGTCACATGGTCTCAGAAGAGGTCGCGGCGCTCAGGGAGCCTCTAACAGCTGATCGGTGTGGTCCTGGGTGTCGGACCCCCTACAATCTGATAACCTACCCTGGGGAGAGGTCATCAATATTTATTACCGGATAACCCCTTTAAAAAGAAATTAGAGCTAGATTCTGGATATAATTTTTTAGGTCACGCCATGTATTCTACTTCCTGTTCTGGCTCTTTAACTTGCTCTTTGTATGGGCTTTTAGCACTGTATACACCCTCACTATGACCAGAGACAGAAGGAGATAAGTGACTCAATTATATCATCACACATTACACTGATAAGTAAACTGCTCTTCTGTGGCCATCTTTATCTAGGCCTATCGAGAGAACAATAGAGGTGCCATCTACTATTATCATGAGGATTACCCTTCAGATAACATCTCCTCACAGCTGAAGTTGTGACAATGGATTAACTTTGAATACCAGAGTCTTATCTTTCTGTGTTGACAGCTACAGAAGGACAATATTTTGTACTTCAATGGCATTGTACTGTCAAACTGAAAAAAAAAAATAAAACGCAAAAAATGTAAAAAAATAAAATAAAAGGGTTCTACAAATACTGAATAAAAAAAATGAATACCGTTTTCTAATGAAACTGTCCAACTTGCTGTTACAATTGTCACCACTAGGGGGCTAGTTGTGCCTACTGATGTAAATGGGAGAGGAAACAGGAAGGCCAGACTTTTAGCCTAGTGTGTGGAGGACAAAAGCAACAAAAACATACTGCATGACCTTATCAAGTATACTACGAAAATCCTCCACATCATCTATGCTGATGATTTCTTAGACAAAGAGTATAATGTAATAAGACTTTAATGATTTCTTCCAAGATAGCCTCTTGCATTTCTATAAAGCTGCCTGGTCTCCTGTGGCCATCTTCTGCACACTTACAAATGAGATCACATCTAAACATCATAGCTTTCAAGGTGTTTTACACAACCGTTGCTCTCCTCTAGAAACAGCGCCACACTCTTCTTTGTATGTGGTTTCAGATCTGCTCCAATGAAAATGAATGGGGATGAGCTGCAATACCACACACAACCAGCGGGCTGGTGTGGCGCTCTTTTTGGAAGAAAGCAGCCAAGACTGTTAGACCTCTTTTAAGGAGCATGAAGCACAGATGTCCCCATTATGAATACGGCCATGCTGTATAGAGAAGAGCTCACAATAAAGTCATTCCTCGCAGCGTCCTATTGATCATATCAGAAGATACTACCGTGTCTGCTGCATCTCAGGGCAACGCTAGGGAGCTGGATTTCCAATGCTGATATATACAGCGAGGTCATTAGAACTGTCCTGTATTTCTCTAATTGGCCTCACCTACCAAGCGATGCCAGAAATGAACTGGGCCACGTTCAATTCCCGGCTCACAGCAGTATGGGGACTATCTGATGGGTTTGCAGCCTTGAGCTTCTGGAAGGCTCTTGTAAATTTTATGCTTCAAAGTAAGAAAGTGCCAAATGAGATTACATTATGGAAGCCGACTCTACAGCAGCGTGATAGCACATATGGCACATTACTGTGAATCTCCACAGAGCCGCAATCCAAGGAAATGTCTCCTGCTGCTGAGAAGCTGAAAAGTGAGCAGAGGAGCTAATCTGGCTGAATTCATTTTTCCATCACATTACACACTGCTCATATCTGGGACATAGCACCAGCCTATGTGCACTCCTGCAGTCCAAGCCACCACAGAGGTCGGCACTATTTCCTATAGCGTGCAAGCACGACCACTGCTGCTGGATTACAAGGTGTTTGTAACCCCTGGATACGAGCAGTGTATAATGGGATGGAAAACTGAATCCAGCCAGAAAGGAGACAATCTGGACAATCACAATACATTAGTAAGTGTCTTGTATTAACTTTCTCTACGTGATAAATGCCATTTTCTGTAGGGAGACAACCCCTTTAAACTCTTAGTGACCACTCATACGCCTTTTTACAGCGGTCACTAAGGGGCCTTAGGCTGGGCCACTGCTTTTTTTTTTTTTTAAATATATAAAAATATTAAAAATATATTACAAAAAAAATATATAAAAATAAACATAAAAATTAAAATCACCCCCTTTCCCCACAATAAAAATTAACAAAAAATAAAGATCATTTGCACCTCCCAAAACGCACATATAAAATTCTAAACAGACTGAAAAAAAAAATCTAAACAGACAATTTGGTGTTGTTTTGTTGCTTCACCTCACAAAATTTTTTTTTTTATTAAAAAGTGATCAAAAAGACAAGAACTACAAAATGGTAAAATGAAAATTAGATGTAACTATAAAACGTAATGGGGGTCAGAACCTAGAGATGCAAAGAAAAAAAAACCACTGACCTGGAGAACGAAGATAACAAGTCAGTTTTACTGCAAAGGGAAAGCGGTGAAGATGAAACCCATAAAACAATGGCTGAATTGTGATTTTTTTTTTCCAATTCCACCCCATTTGGAATTTTTTTCCACCTTCCCACCACATTGTATGGTGCCATTAGAAAGCAGAAGAAAAAATAAAGCCCTCAGAAGTCTACGTGACTGGACAAATATAAGTTATGGCTCCGGGAAGGCAACTGCAGGGTCGGTAAGGGGTTAAGGTGTATCACAACTGTGATTCAGCATCAGCCACCATGATAAATGTGGTGCATTTTTAGACTGTCTAGTTTTAGTAAATCTGTGCTTGGTGACTTCATCCCTGGTGGCTTTGTCCCCAGCGTCCTATAAGCATCTATCAGGAAGCAGAGTTCAGGAGTCCCTTATCTAACAGGAATAAATCTCAGGATGCTGGAGCAGAGCGAAGGTTATCAGTGCACTGCAATGTATATGGTCCATGAAGAAGCCTGGGAAACAATTACTCCTTCATCAAATATTGATAGAGCATTTAATGGCTTTTTATAGTTTACAACAGCCTGGCAGTTTATTGATCGGACTGACTGGAACAGTCTCAACGCAAGCACCTGGGATCCGCAGCCGGGACACTGCAGCCTCATCTGTTCCGCTATATATCTGAGGTTTTACACAAAGCATCAGTAAAGGTGGTCAGGCTGCAGCGCTAGATCACACGCTGGACACAAATAGCTGCATGGGGACAGGAACGAGCAGAACAAATGATATCAAGGGGGAGACGAACGCACACGGAAGATAAACAACACGGCTTCTTTCTTAGGAACTCACAGGGTTTAGCAGTACGGTGAGGAAAAGTTCGCCTCCATTAATAATCTTGTCCAGTTCCACAGGACCCCCGGGATATTCATTATAGAATATGGTGTGTGTGAAGAGGCCGCAGGTCTGGCGCGGTAACACCTGTGGCAAAGAAAGCAAATTGTTAAAAGTGAACATGCATTTCTCATAACTATTTCTTAATAACGTCATTGATCCGAAATCCATAAACAATTCTTTTATACGCGCCCCCAAAGAGGTCTATTTCTTTCTCACAATGTCTGTTAGGCAACTGGCTGCAGGAGGAGACCCCACTGTTCGCAATAGTAGATCAGAAGCACTAACCCATACCCCCTTAATTAAGTCCCACCCTCTCAGACAGCAGTCAGCTGTCACCAACATGTCATATTATATACAAGTCTGTCACCGATATTGTATACCTACGTTTCCTTTTTAGTCTGACCTCAGGTCCTGAAGTCCTTGGGTCACGGTACTAATTGGGAGAAGGATGAATTTCTTATTTTTCATCCATATAGGTGAGGGACATTCAAAGATTCCTATGTGGTACAGTGGTTGTACTAAAAACTGTAGGAACTATTTTAGTGAGGACTAACCATAATGCCATTGTGGATGAACCCTCTTCGGAAGCGTGCAGGTTTCAGGTGTGGATACTCTTCAGTACTCGTAACTTTTATTCCCCAAATTTGCTTCCAGGCTTCGTAGAGTTGTACATGGATGGGGTACACACCGGAGTGATGAGGGGCCACAGCGTACCCCATATCAGTTGGTATTCCATGCTCCTAAAATACAAATGGCAGTATACTCAACTTACAGAAGTCTTACTTTGCAAAAAAAATTTCTGGTGCCACTTTAGCGTACAGTCTACCAAACGTCCCATAGTCTACAGTTTCTCATCCTCTACTCCTGAGTGGTTGAGGGGTGAGAAGTTAACCTGGCAACACCAGACTCAGCATATGTCTCCATCCGATTTTAAGTCACTAATGAGTCCCAATGCTGTCCCAAGAGCTACTATTGCGTGCTATCCCAATGAGCAGACTGTACACTAGTGTTATTGTCGCGGTAGTCCACACGCTATAGCACCACCAATTTTGTTTCCCATTGCTCCATGTCTTAAGTTTTCAATAGGATCTGAGCAGAAGTGGTGGCAGAGATTATGCTAAAAAACAAACCTCCTAACCCATGAGAACCTCTTGTGCTCCAACAGTTAGGCAAGGGGGACATGAACATGGAAGAGCTTCCCAAGACTGATATGCAAAAAAATCAAATGGACTCCACTCACCACAGCAAACTTCCGGTTCAATGCCATCTGCTCTGCCAGCACTGACTGATTGTGGAAGAGATGAGGTTGCATGTGACTCCACATGTGAGGAAACCACCAGAACTGCTTCACGTAAGAAAGCAGGAGGTCATCTCCTTCATCTTCTGCATCCGTTCCTAGTAGAATAGACCATGTATGAAGACTCTTGCATACTCATAATATCTCTGCTGCTGCAGTATATCCTTCAGCTTTGCTTCAATTATTTTATTATCATTCCTTTAAAAGGTCAGATAAATACATAGGCCCCTACTGAAGGTTAGCCAGTTATTTAATCAAATGTCCCAGGCTTTAGAAGAATAAGTCCAATTAAAAATTTGTAGGAGTAATGGAAAAACATTGTAAAGTGGGTGATGGGGGCTTGGGAGGTTCATAATCCCTGTGGTTGCCCATCGCAGAACTGTGTATCAATATATAGTCCGTAGTCTGTTGGCTGGCTGATATCTAAACATTTCCACTGCAGATCTATCATTTTCAGATATTCTGTAAACTAAAATGATGAGGACTTGAGTTACAGGGTTGTGATTAAGATGACCCCTGCCCATGTAGCCTATTAAAGCATATGCATATCATAAAGATAGGTTCCCAGGATGGCACCACCCTCTAGGAGCCAGAATGGAGAGTTACTATGAGCATGTCCTATTCTGGTGGGCTTGAGCCGTGCTTGTATTACACTAGTGGACATTCATATGAATGTCCGCCCAATAACACTACATATTCCTAGCAGCGGCCACAGCTTTCCCCGGTAATATCAGCTGTTTGCTGGGGGGCTGGACAACGAATGTTGCGCTGATCAGCATAGCAGCTTCAATCTGAACAGAGTTGAAAAAAATCACAGAATTATTGAGCATAATTATAACATACTCCGCAAACTCACCAGTGTGAAAGAACTTTCCAGAAAAACCAAGGTTAAAAGTGAAATTGGGGATGTGCGCTCTCAACTCATTCTGTGTGTCATAGAGAGCCTAGAATGAAACGAGGGTATGTCATTTTTTGGACACACACTTAATAAATGAAGTAGAACAAATACACTGCTAAAATTGACAGAACCACTCTTACCTTCACATCTTCTACTTTCATACGAGTTCCCTCCTTGCCAACAAATATATCATCGATGTCAACGAGTACATAGCGGTTTAGTGGAAGAGACAACCTCTTTCCAGTCAGGAATGATACAGCATCCACAAACACTAGCTTATGGAGCCAAAAGTTCAAGTTGTTACCAAAAAGGACCCTCTGGATACCATCATGTAGCCCCAGATCCTGTACTACAGTTGTGTGTAGGGCTGCGTCCACACTTAGGTGAGGTATGGTCTCAGCTGACTTGGTCTTGGCCAGAAGAACCGGTTCATAGGTAGAATGATTGGACTGGAAAACTGTCCAGTCTTCTCCTGGTAGATCACCCTTTTCCACCTGGTTGGGCTTGGTTATATACAAGAGAGGAGACTTGGGGTTTAAACTGCAGTCTTTGAGGCCTAAATTGGAGTGAAGGTATAGGGGGAATCCTTTCAGTTGAGCGCTCAGTAAGCTGTTTTCATTGGCCTGTGGTGGGAAAAAAAGAAATTTATTTCTAATGTAGTCATGACCACAACTATTTTTGGCAGAAGATGATTAAATAATGCCTGGTCAGCATGCCAAGACGCAAGCAGCAGGAATAAGAGTCACTTTCGAGTGTAGGCCTATGCTATACATCAAGAATGTAATTCTATATGTGCACAAAATCCTTCATGCCCCATCCATCTCTTCTCAAGCCCAGTCATATTCCATTTACTCCAACAGTTTAACAGTGTTTCTATTTACACTGGAGACAAATACAAACCTTTGCTTACCCAGCACAAGAAATATTCACACCTGCTCCTACGGGGTACAAACCACATCTCCAGCTCAAGTGACAACAAAACGCATTTCGCTAAATATTACAGCTTTCAGATACAAGAAGCAAAATTACAGAATTTTTATCACTTTTCCTTGACAAACATCACACATAAAAAGAGGAAGTGTTTATGCGCAGTCAACAACACTCCAAGACTGCATCGCAGGAAGTCTACTATATAGTATTGGTAACGACAAGACTCAGTACTTGGGGAGGTTTATCAAACTGGTGTAATTTGGAACTGACTTAGTTGCCCATAGCAACCAATCAGATTCCACCTTTCATTTTTCACAGCTCCTTTGGAAAATAAAAGGTGGAATCTGATTGGTTGCTATAGGCAACTAAGCCAGTTCTACTTTACACCAGTTTGATAAATCTCCCCCAGTGTCTGTTGAAATAAATAGAAGGACAACCACAATGCTTGAAGGATACACATTTTAAAAGTGGCAATAAAAAGTTCAATTGAAAGGCTCAAAGAAAGTTTCTTTAGGGGCAACTGACTCATGTGATCACCAGTCTGACCACCAGTCCAGAGATTACTCTCCTGTGAGGCTGACTTTGTGTGAGCTACAGGATTACATCAGCATCTATCATATTTCTCCTACATCCCAATCCTCCCTGTTCTTTTCTTCATTTATATACTGCAGCTGAAGGCATAATTTCTGCTGTATTTAAGAGATTAAGAGTGCAATGATATAGTAGGGTAGTCTAGCTGCATAGTTATAAAACTCCACTGACTTCTACCGTCTGTGTCTGCTGTGTGCAGAATCTCCAGTGTATTCTTATGAGATGTGATCCCCCTGCTTATAAGAGCTGACAGCGAACCTATCACAAGCAGATGTCTTTGTGTTGCATCTTTTTAACTACAAAGTGTGTTGCAGTGGACTGGGAATCATACATAATGAATGGTGGCAGGCCAACAGTCCTCCTACATATGTCATCAAGGGAAAGAAGAATTGAGTATGTCAGACTTTAGGATATGTCTATGTTTACCCAGGCAAATACCTACTGCCAAAGGTGTGACGGAGAAAGGAATAAGTAGCTGCCCAACTCGTATACTTGGCAGATGTGAAAGGGTAAATTTCTTGGGAACTCAGGAGGGCTGGCAGTCAGCAGAACACGTTCTCCGACTCTGAATGGCCACCGTGACATCCCGGAAAATCTTAGTGTGATATAAAGCATTTTTTAAATGGATTGTTGTCGCTATACGCCTTGTCCTAAGTCTCAGATAAAGCCATTTGCATGGACCAAAAATGGCTTTGGAACGGTGGAGACAGATACAACTTTTTGGTACATGTTTGTACTCTAATAACTTTACAAAGTACAGTTGGTTATATTGTTGTTGAAACCAAATCATTAATAAATTACTGGGTGACTAAACCCAAACTACTGAAGTATTCAGTAAAAGAACACTGAAAAATCTAATGTTTTTGAAAAATGTATAAATCCCTACACAACATGAGGTGGTGTCATAATTAACGTTGCCTACAAAGCTACCAGTCTAAAAGGTGGGAATCATTTGGTGCAGGAGGTGTTAGTGCAGTAACTGATATAGGTGTGTGTGCTCCTCCTCCCATTGGTTGCTGATGCACACAGAGGTAACTAGGAGCAGCACACTATATGTGCAGGGTCTGCGCACCTAAACATAGATGCACAACCGCATAGTTAGGTTTAGCGTAGGACCTGCCTGAACTGAGACCACCGTGGCGCTGGGTAGGTGGGCACAGATGTATTTTGATCAAAATGTATTGGCTAAAAGTCTCAGATTTTATCTATAGTGTGAGGGCTTAGTCCATATATTGTTTGCATCTATTGTTTTAGTGCATTTTTTCTGTGAGTTTCAGTAACTGATATAACACTGCACCGCCTCCTGGTAGAAAGGGTTAATTTTCAACTTAAGGTTGTCTGGTGGTGGAAAATTCTGTAGAAATATAAAAACGCTCCGAGCTTACCAGGTCCCTGCCTCAGCCTGTGTGACTGGATCAGTAGACATCTCCAAGCACTTCCTGTGTGTGGAGACGGGACCAGGAAGTAGAGACCAGCAGGGGCCTGGCAAGTGTCAGAACAGGAGCAGTGAGGGAATTAATGAGATTGAGAGTGTATGTGTATATATATCATTTTTTTATTTATTTATTATGCGTATATATTTTTTAATTTTCATTTTTCTAAAGAATTTCTTCCCCTGCAAAAATGCATCAGAAAATATGGTGATGAAAACTAAATGTTGAACATGTAAAAAGTAAGGCACTGCTATGCTTTCAGTTACTTTGCTCTCTTCACATAAGAGAGGGAAGGAAGCCAAGTCATGCAGAACGTGGCAGCATATTATGTCACATACATGAATTTCAAAAGGATGGATAAAATCTGTTTATTTTTCCATTCAACATAGCGGAGTACGCAGGATTACGTATGAAAAGTTATGTAAACAGGTGGGCCTACATAGTCAGACAGCTAAGTACAGATCTTGTTACATAGAAATCTGATGACATAGGCGGCCCCATGTTGAGCAACACACAATCACAGCTATAACATGGTGCCGTACTTCTGGGCCCCGATACATATCAAGGACCAACAACAGGGAGGCAAATGCCACCATCATGAAAGCAAGGAGTACCAGTAAAGTGTATGAGATACCACAAATCTGACGTACACTTTGCTTTTTTCTTCTGTGCGGAAATTGACCGATCATGTGGATTTTTAAATTTTCAGCATGTCTTTGTGCATTTTCTTTTTTTGTGTACAGATTTTACCCTTTTCAATGCAATGGTGAGATCCGTAGAAAAAAAAAAAACGCATCAAATCTGCACCAAAAATAGCAAGTAACACGTGCGTTTTTTGATGTCGAATTTCTGCAAGACAGCCTGCACCCATGTGCAGGTTTCCTTAAAGAGGACCTGTAAGCCATCCGGACATATTTTAACAACTACTCGTATTCTCCATGTAATATGTGTCATTCCTTTATTATTCCTTATGAATGAGTTACTAGCAGTTTGCAATGAAGGTTCAGTTGGGTGATCCCCATTGGGGATGTGTCCCTGCACAGTCTGCTTTTATTCAATCTGTGCTACCAGTGTCAAACTGTGCAGGTAAAACACCGCTATCTGGTAACACACATCTGGACCTTCATTGTATTCTGCTAGTAAGGCTACTTTCACACTAGCGTTTTAAAATTCCGGTATTGAGTTCCGTCATAGGGGCTCAATACCGGAATAAAACGCTTCGGTTTTGTCCCCATTCATTGTCAATGGGGACAAAACTGAACTGAAGACAACGGAATGCTCCTGAAAGCATTCCGTTCCGTCTTCAGACCGGAGAACAAACTGCAGCATGCTGCGGTTTGCTCTCCGGTCCAGGCATCCGCACCAAGACGGATCCGGAATGACCCCCAATGCAAGTCAATGGGGGTGGATCCGTCTGGTGTGACCATAATGGTAACCGGATCCGCCCTTCATTGACTTTCAATGGAGTCCATTATGGATCCGGGTACACATAGACACATACAGACATAAACATACACACACATAAAGACATACAAACACACATACATACTTACATGCTCCCCGGCAGGTCTTCGGAGCGTCAGGACGGCTCACACAGGTCACGATTCCCCACAGCGCCCTCTGCTGGGCGCCTGGTGGAATCGTCAGATGACGATTCCACCAGGCGCCCAGCAGAGGGCGCTGTGGGGAATCGTGACCTGTGTGAGCCGTCCTGACGCTCCGAAGACCTGCCGGGGAGCATGTAAGTATGTATGTGTGTTTGTATGTCTATATGTGTGTGTATGTTTATGTGTATGTATATGTATGTACTGTGTGACATGTGTGGGGCCGGAGCGCGGTTCCGGCTCCACACATGTCACTGCGGCAGGCCTGATCCGGCAGCACCCTTCACCTGCCGGATCAGGCCTGCCGCCAGTGTGAAAGTAGCCTAAGCCATTCATAACTTGTAGAAGGAATAATAAAGGAATGGCACAACGTAGTCATAAGAATAGACCCGGAAGTGGTATTACATGAGGAATGCAAGTAGTTACTCAGACATGTCAGGAGAGGTTATAGGTCCTCTTTTAAAAGTGGAAGTCAGCTGCTGAACCTTGTAGCAGCTGCTGTACCCACTACCATGGTAGTTAGACTTGCTCTCTAAGGATATAACATGGCATCATACACCCTAACGCATGATGCTGGATGCAGGACCTTTACACACCCTAGAAACTACACATTTCTCACAAGTGTGAAATTTCTATGTTTTAAATTGTATATTTATTTCTATTTTCTATTATTTTTATTTTCACACACCACACTGCTCATACACATGTATGCTCGGTACAGTTTCGGGCAGTTGTTCAGCTCCCGTGAGAATAAAGCCCACCCCCACAGACACACAAAATCAGGGGCGGGCTGGAAACTAAAAGTGGAAAAAAAAAAAATTAAAGGTGGACCTATGTTGTAGGCGGGTCCAAACTGAAAGAAGGCAACATAATTAGGCAGAGACAACAGAAGTGGGAAGGCCAGCAATACCATAGTGCAGAGCAATATACCTCCCCAGCTGAACCAAATACTGCCACCTGCTGAGCAGCATTCAACTGTATCGCTGTCCTGAAGACGTCAATACCGTTGAATTCAGGAGGGCTACTGGCCAGGTGAGTAGGAGAGAATCAGATCATTATATACCCAGCTTGCGGCCATGAAGAGGGCTTGGGTGGCCCTCCTCGGCATTGGCCTACTGAGAAATTTCTCTGTAGGGTCTATGGCCAATTTGCCCCGGCACAAAATAGTCATTCAGGCCTTTGGAAATTGGCTGCTTTGGCTGACTTTGCTCATATGTGAATGGACATCTTTAGATCCAAAGTTTATTAGCTTCATGTGTTGTTTGTTGTATTAGTATTTTCTTCCATATTGTGTTTATTTTCTCTATTTAATTTACAAGGCCTGTTGAAAAGATGACGATAAGGCTCTGCTCAAATTCTTGTTGAAGCCTCCATTCAGAGCCTCTGTAGCAAATCTGGCCATAGTTAAAGGTGTTATCCCATGATTAATGTAAAAAAATGATCATCTCACATCATATAGTACAAAGTTAGAACCAGCCTTGTACCTTCCATGGATCCAGAGATATCCCCATTCATTGCTCCAATAGTTCTGCTAGAATAATTTCAAGGTTGGCTGCTCAGGTACTTTCTGGTGAAAGTTGAAGGATGGAACTGAGCATGGGCATCCACATCAGTGAGGTGGACAGAAAAATAGCAAACAGCAGGTGGCGCTATACAGATTTAATGACATTCAATTACAAAAATATTCAGATCCAGATACTGGACTCAAACCTGTAGAATATTTTTTGTGGGACAACTCTAAATGTGAAGAATAGCACTGCATAAAAGTCAGTGGGGTCTGAACAAAACCGCTATGCGAGGAGCTCACATATTGAAACATGAATTTATAAAGGTGCAAACATGTGGTGAGACTATTGGCTCCTTTCTATGCTATTATGTCATTCCAGTCATATTATAACTGGGTCTATACAAAGGAGCTACACATGTGAAAAATCTGAAGTACAGAGAATGAGCTTCTAGAAGAATCCAGAGTATTTTAGATGTTCTAATAATGATCAGCTCTGCAAGGAACAAATTCTTGGTATGGATTCCATGGTGAGGTAAAACAACTGCCCTCATATCTCACATACCTTACTCCATGGTGTCAACATATTATATACAAGGGTGTACAACTTATGGTCCATGGTAGTGAAATCCATAACAGAACTCTTAGATAACCCGAACTTGAAAGCAGAAGGTCGCTCAACACTAGTCACAATGGCTCCTGCACTGGTTTATCTTGTTACTGAAGTCTTTGGTATTTTTTTTTATTCCTGGTTCTATCCGTCAGATTCAGACCTGCTACTTATTATTCTGAAGTGGATAAAAAAGATATTTCTTCTCAAAAGAAAAAAAAAATTACCTGCCAAGAAGCGGTTCTCCAGCATTCCAATAACTTTGTATTACTTTGGACAATTAACAGTGAAGCTGATGACATACACTAGATATTTATCCAACAATTGTTTATGTACTGGAACGTATGAATTGTCTCGATTAATCTCCCATTAGAGGAAACAAAAGTTTGGATAGATTGGATTTTGTCTGATCCACATGTTCCCCTATAAGATAAGGAGAACCACAAGAGCAGCTCACACAACATCTTTGCGCTGGCCAGGATCATTATGACAAGTTCAGCAGCGCGTGGAACTGAAGAAGAGCCAGGATCAAGAGAGGTGAGTAATTAAATGGGTCTGAATTTTGGGATCTAGTCTAGAGTCTCAGTTATGGGGTATGATCTGAGGTTTGAATATTGGAGTGTGGTCTTGGTAAAAGGGTTTCTCCAAGTATTACAAAAAAAAATGGTACATGAGATCACTATTGTGGGCTATTCCTCTACACCAGTGATGGCGAACCTTTTACAGACCGAGTGCCCAAACTGCAACCCAAAAACCCACTTATTTATCGCAAAGTTAACCTGAATAACAATATAGTATATTTTCCATGTACTTTATCATTTAGCTATAATAGCCTGTCTACATTCAATGCGCTGCCTGTGCCGTTCATAGTGCGCCCTGCACTAATGAATGTCAGGAAAGGTCTAAAGTATATTGGTACACCGTAGACTTTTTCCACTGTGCGGGTGCCCACAAATAGGGTTCCGAGAGCCGCCTCTAGAACCCGTGCCATAGGTTCGCCACCACTGCTCTACACTGTCCTCATTGTAAGGTCTTCATACAGGGAATATTCAGGAAAAAAATGTATACTTTGACAAACCTTTCCCATGGCAAGCCATGTGCAAGACGATCCACTCCAATAAACCACAACCTGTCCATAAAAATATTTTGTTTAAAAAATGTTGGAAAATATTAGTTATGCATAGTCCTAGTAAGAGATGGAGAGTAGGACTGAAGAAGGATAGCAAACAAGGACTGCCATCATTTGTGGTCAGCAGCAGGATTCAATACCTCTAAGTGGTCACTCGGCTTTGCTCAGAGACCAATCACTGTATAGTTTGCAGCTACACACATATATAACCTCTCTCATACTGCTCTCCCCGTGCAAGTATCAGAAGCTCAGAATAAACAGTGTTATGGGCCATACCATATTATTGCACTCTATGGAGGCCTCCAGTAATAGTGGAAGGCTTCCTGAACCAACACACCTACTGATCCATTAGGCTGTATTGATATACCTAACTGAAATAGAGTATACAGCATATAGTCTCTTACTTCTAGAACACATGAAGAAGAGAATTTCATAAATATTGGTCAGTTTAACTGCCTACCATAGAATTCTATGGTTGTGGTGCTCACATGCATGACACACACAAAAAAACTCCCGTAATGTATTAGACTGATGTACATTATGAGATCTCAGCTGCTGGGGGTGGTGTTAAATGCCTGGGTCCCTTGTATGGATTATACTTACCTGCCCGCCAGCACCCACGTCGCTCCAGATCCCCGTCGCTCAGATCAAAACATCCGGCGACGGGGAGAGCATCCAATAGCAGGCTGCAACAGGGACGAGCCCCCTTGAGGATTCAAAACCCAGCTCTGGGTAAGAACGGAGTACAATTTAAGATATAGCTGAAGATCAGTACACAATACATAATAGAAAGAATATGTAAAATATTATATTAAAGTGTAAAATCCTATATCAAAACAGTCACCTCCAGACTGGACAATTGCCTGGATGGTTTAAAATGGTCATTTATAGAATGCATGACATACTACAGCTTTTGGCAAGTGAGTAGGTGATTTACATAAAACCTACCACCCCCACAACACTTGAGTCACAAACAACATACAGAAATGTAAGTGCAAGTAACATTGGTAATTTCATTTACTCTGCCCATGATAACTGCTGCATCTGAGACGAAACATAAAAGTCTAAAATTCAAAAGTCTAAATAGGGCTTAAAGGCCATGTGTTGTCTAGCAGACCGGGAGGGAGAGGAAGGGAAACGTAATGAATGGAACAACATCAGTTGAAAAGGGTTTGTCCAGTAAGACCCCGGTTCCAGAACAATGTCCCTTTTACAGCGTTTTCAGAAGATTAAGGCCACTCAACTGGACTAAATAAGTTGAGTATTGGGGACAGGGAAGAAAAAGAGAACAAATGAGTTGACCACAAAAAGAGATTCCACAGACAGAAAAATTTCAGCGCATCAATGCTACAACTATCAGACATTGAGAATTAGAATAGACATTTATTGTACTACCACTGGATGCAGTTTAAAACATTTTCATCAATGCTGTGTATCCAAAAAAAAAGCATATAAGCATATAAATCCATGACCACCTTACCTTAAAGAAGCCTATGATGCCCACGCCATACTCCACACAGTACTTGTCCAGTAACTCTCGATTCCATGCGTCCAGGTTAACATATTTTAGAATATTTTCATACACAATTAGTGCAAATCGCCCTCTATCTTTATCGGTAAGGGTAGGCATATCACCCTTGCCTGGAGCTATCTCTGTCCGATACTTAAAGCGGCTTGACTCTAATATAGCCACTATTTCCTGCCCAAGTTGAGAATATAGGCTTTCCACAAAGACTAGCACAAGTGGGTCAGTTCTAGAAGTGTCCATTGATCTCATAGATTTTACAGGGAGCAGACGTGAAGGGCTAATCTTGGGTTCATCACAGTCCAGGGATTGTGTCTCACCACCTGAAGGCTCCAGTCCTCTTTTCCATCCATAGAGATAATAGGCTGAGATGAACACACTCAGAAGACAGAACGCAAACAAAAGTAAAAGAACTAGTTGTGGGCTTACTGGTCTCCCAAACCTTCGTAACTTCAGGGGCAAGCTCATGGTCCTTGCACCTTCCCAGGAGGAGTGGCACAAGTACTCACTAACACAAGCCCACACACCTTAGTTATGTAGAAAGTACCCTTAACTCATTCTGTTCATGTCACCATGGCATGTCCATCGGAAGTCCAACCCTAGGATGAATCGGGTGTGCAAGGCTGGTTTCTTGCAGGATTCTCCGGCAGTGTTGGAAAGATGATGTGCCGGAGAAAAGCTTAGGTGTAACTGGCTGTCATTCATCATTTGTGGAATCAGGATTGCAAAGGTGCAGGGTATTGATGGAATTCATTGGCTGTAAGAGAAAACATCAAAGTTATCAACATCAAAGGTGGGTCCAACAACTTCTCAAGAGTTCAGTCAAGTTATGACTTTAGCAGTAGATCAAACAAGTATAGTCAGTAACACTGGTATCTTGAAAGAAACCATCCGCTCATATCTCTTCTCATGCACATAAAACCGGTTGCAACTCACAACATCAGTGAACCCTTAGATATGTAGAAAAGAACGCAGAGAACTAAACAGACAGAATTATCATTGGTGAAGAAAAAAAGATAAGGCCCGAAATAAAGACTAGACCAAAGAAGATGTGGCTTACAAGCAATGGTGTCACCAGGTTTTTCTGTCTTCTGTGGCGATCAGATTCTGGACATAGAAGGCAACATGGCCTGCATAAAGGGAATGCTTACAAGGCTGCACAATGAAACTGTAACCTTGGCAGCAGACTGAAGGATGTATGCTTTAGGCTACTTTCACATTAGCGTTTTCATTCCGGATCCGGCTACAGAGAAACATACAGACATACATACATACATACTCACATACTCACATACTCCAGCCAGGGACGCCGGCAGCATGTCATCACGCGCCTCCTGCGTGATGGCGCAGAGGGCGCTGTGGGGAATCGTCATCACTGTGCGCAGGAGGCGCGTGAAGACGTGCTGCCGGCGTCCCGGGCTGGAGTATGTAAGTATGTATGTGTTTGTGTGTATGTGTGTGTATGTATGTTCTCTGTGAGCTGCTCCGGCTCCACACGTCAGCGGCAGTACGGATCCGTCGGCACCCTTTAGGTGCCGGATCCGTGCTGCCGCTAGTGTGAAAGTAGCCTTAGGCATGCTGCGGTTTTCTCTCCGGTCCACGCATCCGCACCAAGACGGATCCGGAATGACCCCCAATGCAAGTCAATGGGGACGGATCCGTTTGGTGTGACACACCAGTAATCCGGATCTGTCCTCCATTGACTTGCAATGGGGGGTCATTCCGGATCCGGCTACGCAGAAATACAGACAGACAGACAGACATACTCACATACTCCAGGCAGGGACGCCGGCAGCATGTCTTCACGCGCCTCCTGCGCGCAGCTATGACGTTTCCCCACTGCGCCCAGCAGAGGGCGCTGTGGGGAATAGTCATCGCTGCGCGTGTGTGTATGTATGTCTGTGTGTATGTCTGTATTTCTGTCCCATTGTCTGTCAACATGTGTGGGGCCGGAGCGCTGCTCCGGCTCCACACATGTATCAGCGGCAGCACGGATCCGGCACCTAAAGGGTGAAAGAGGCCTTAGGCTTAGAAATTGTCACCTTTTTCAAACCTTACAGCAATTGCAATTCATACTGCAAAGTCAGATCTCCCTTATGATGGTATGAAATATGTCCTACTCATCAGTAAAAACCTGCCACAACTGCTTGTGAAAGGTGGGGAACTCTCCTTCAAGGGATTGCCAGCGCATTTACAGAGGATCGCGCGTTCGTATAAACATCCATTCCTGATAATTTGCCTGATCTGTGTAAAAAGTTCTAACTCATGACAGATAACTCATTAAATTGGTAGGATCAAGACCATAAAAATAACAGATATAATCTTCCTGGAGGAACTTGTGGGGCCCACCACAATACAGCAGTATTGCAACTAAAGCTGGCCTACATCTTAGATATAGGTCAGACAAACCCGACGATCTCAGTAGGTGTGGGCGACTATTTAATATGTATGAGGGCCTCCAGATCCCCTCCCTGATGGCAGTTGTTAAGAAGAGAAGGATTGGGTTGCTGATTTACATGTCCAAATACTTTTGGTCTCAAATTATAAGATTCCAGGGGGCATACTCCACCATCCCTATTGAGAACTCACGCATGCTTAGCTGACCCAAGTCTCCATGTGTATAGGAGAAGTGGGAGACAAATATCTTGGCTAAAAGCTATCAAAAGTGTATGCCCTACCTAAGTCGAATAATGTGCCATGTAGTTGGTGAAGGTCTTAGATCCAGGTTGAGGCTCCCCAAATAACAGGAGAGATTTAGTAACCAAAACGTGGCAAAAAAAAAACCCCAAAACAAAACTATACGCCAGATTTATTATGGTATGTGATTAAGACACTAGACAGTTTGTCAAGACAAGAAGAGTCTTCAGATTTAGTAATGGTGTGCATCATAATTTTGGCACACGAGGTGACATAAGGAAAAGCGTCCAGCAGGATGCACCAAATGTATCACACATCATGTATATGTTCTATCTGCCTAGTATAGTTAAGCTTTTATGATAATAAGAAAAAAATCTGCCTCTGGAAGATTGATGTAAACTAGGCCTATAGATATCACCACATCTCATCTGCACAGTTATGGGCTCATGCGTTTTCCCAGGTTTTGTATCTGACAGCCTAGAACACCATCTCACCACATCTCTATCAAGGTAAACCCATACATATATTTAATAGAATAGCTTTTGAGTGTCTTGCATTTAGCCACAAGATAGCTTCAGACCAGGAAACTTATGATATTGAATGTTCCAGGACTGCCAATAATGGATGGAATTTCAGAACCCACGCTCATATACTGCTCAGTGTAATAGCTGCACTTCCATTCATTACTATGAATTAGTGTCGGAGCAATTGAGCTGCATCTATAAAAATTGCGGGTCATTCTACCCACTGCCTCAATTTACAGCACAGCCACCCCCATCTCTGGTGAACCTTCAAGTCTCAGCATGCATGCTACAATCAAATTCACAAGATGTCCATTGTAGCTGCTGGTATATTTATTAACCAAATCTTGACTGATTGTGAGCGTGCTAAAAATGTCATTTCACTTTGGAGTACATTATGCAAGGCAACTCCTTAAGGGGGGTATCTGATACATCTAGACAATTAGGCCGTTTCCCAGCGGTTTTGAGCATGCTAAACTGTGGCACTTCTAGGTAAGGGATGGGGTGAGCAGGGCATACATTTTGTGGGAGCTCTTACTATCAGAAGTAGTGTGAATATAAACTTTTTTTCTGCCAGATTCTGTTCCTGCATGTGTACTGGAGGCGGAGCTTCACTGTGAAGTGTTCTCTGCACTGAGCGGCTTCACAGGCCCTCTCCTCAACTCTGAGTGAAAGCTGTAGTGGTCTCCTGTTTGAATGTTCCTGGCTGCCACTCCAGCTTTGTAACTCACACCCCACACCGGAAGGAATGACTTCCCATACTTGATCACATGACTGCTGCCAACCACTGCCCTCAGCAGTCATAGGAATGCACTGTATCTATAAAGGTAGCAAAATTACAATGAGACTGTGTGAGAGACAACTGTAGGATGCCCCGATTTCCAAAGCACTCCCATGCCTTTGATATTCCTTCCCATCTGGATGTCATCTGCATTCACCTGTATTTTTTCCCTCCAATTTCCCACACACAGAACACTACTATTTATTGACTAGTGATTTAGACCAGTTTGTTAAGCACAGTAGAAAAATTAGATTGTAAGCTCCAGTGCTGAAGGCCCGGCACGAATGCTACATTCTCAGCAATGCTTAATAAGCTAACCTTTTCTTTAGAAAGTGACAGCATAATTCCTTTTTAGCCTATATTATCCCTGATAGATTTCAATGGTTCCATCATATCACCTCTCCTCATTTACGAACACCCTTTCAATTTTAGATTAGGCATGGAGCACATACACAATGCTGCCCTGCTGGAATTCCTAAGCCCTCATTACTTGAGGCTCATTTGCATTCTAAACTCCCAAAACAATTTTTCTCCTTTCCGCCTCCTGGTCCTCCACATGAATCAAACCTGCCCGGTGACAGGCAGAGAGAGAGAGAGAACGACTATCTAGGTCATGTTCCCTCTGGGGAGAAGCCTGCTAGATACTTCTTGCTGCGTCTCAACACCTTGACAGGTGCTTCTCGGAGATCTAATCTCTCACTGACAAGTGGTCAGGCCAAGACTCCCCAAAGCATTTCTAGAAGGCCACCGTATATGCTTCCCAGATACCCACATGAGTAATGCGCATTTGCAAGAGCATCCTAATTCTGCCCCGCAGCTTTCAATTACTCGACTTTTCAGAATTAGTATTCTGCAAACATGGCTCCAAACTGCACCCTAATCCTCTCCTACCGAGCTCATCTACCCTGACAAAAATCACACACCGCTTTGCCAACACTGTCCTACAATGAGCAACTACTCCAGCTGAGGGGGAGGCAACACCAGCTCGTATTTCTATTTTATACCCTTAGAGCTTTGCACAAAACAGAGACATATACTTATAATTATTATTCCATCCATTACCGACTGTCAAAAATGCCCCTCTGTACCCCTCTCCAGCAGACGAGAGGGTGACACCGGTAATTAGCCTCTGGGGGCAGCATTTTCTAGAGCTGTGAAATACCAGCATAGCACAATTTACACATGAGACAGAAGAAGGTCACAATGCAGCGTTTTTTTTTTTTTTTTTTTTAAGTACTCCTTGAAAAGTAAAGTCCTGATGATCAATTAATAGCATATTACACAATAGAAAATCTCTCAAAACATTGCGCAAAAAATCCTGAATGCAACAGAATCAACTAAACAACCCCCAAAGGCTTTAGGTAAACAGGTGTCCACACCAATTCACTGTGTGTACCAGGAGTATACAGTAAGCGCTAAACAGTCCATGGATCTTCACAGACCTGATGGAAGCCAAACTGTGTCCTTTTAGGATGTATAGCTTTTTTGCCATATTTTCCAATACCGTGAGTCACAGCTCTAAAAAGTACATCATTTGTTTTTGATTGGTGGCCTATTAATGGCACATGATACTGTATACTATACTGTGGCATATGTTGGGGCTTGTAACGTGTAGCTTCTGGGCCCTAAATGCAATATCATTAACAGGGCGCCCAGGCATGCTTCACTAACATTACTGGTCTCCTCATATGGAAAAGAGAGACCTTATGGGCCCCCTCAGGCTCCTGGGCCTGGATGCAACCACACTTTCTGCACCCCCTATAAAAGGATACTTGTCAGAATAACCTACATAGGTGGTGACTATAGTGACTATAGGTGGTGAGGAAAGAAGAGCCTTTAAGGGGTTATCAAACATTATAACAGACCTCACAGTGTGGCCCCCTGCAATGATTATCATACTTAACTGGTCCCCGCCGCTAGATTCAGTCTGATATCAACCTCCTGTTGATGGGGGGCATGTGACCGCTGCAGCCAATCACTGATCACAGTGGTAACCTGCTCCCCTTGTGTTATGACACCATGTCCAAAGATAGCAGGGTCTATCTGAAATGCGTTGGGTATAATGCATTTTGCTGTATCTTTATGCTTTTAATATGAGGCAATAAAGGAGAATATCTTAGGATGTGCAGCTGGAATGTTTTTGTTGGTATGTTGTATCCGTTCTCCATGCACCATCTAACACGTGTGGCCTGACACCCTGAAGCTACTATACACTGGTATAGTACACTGCCACTACTGGTCCTACATGAACTCGTAGAGGAGGTTGCACCACTGCATCATGGGAAAAAACTATTATAAATTGTGGGTTCAGTGCATTGTGCAGTTGCTGCATCTATGGAAAACTAGTATCATGGTAGCATTCCAAAAAAATAAAAAATAATAGTGAATGACTCAGTGTAATATACAGGAAAAATCCATGGCAATACGCATTGTCGCCTAACAGTATTAGAGTAGCGTGCGCCATATTCATCAACTGTTGAATAGCTTTGGACCTTGCATTGCCCACTGGCACTTTTCCACACAGAAAGGTTTTTATTTCAGAACTGGCATGTTACATGGTCAATGGAGAAGGAGAGGAAAAAAAAAAAAAAAAAAAAAAAAAAAACACTAGCAGTTTTAGAAGTGGCTTCACAAGTGTTTTTAGCAGTGTTTCTGATGCCAAAAATGCTTCTGAATTATTCCACCCAAGGGCTGGATCAGAAGAATACTGGAAAAAAGGCTTCGTGCGTGCACCTCTTCTAAAAACATATGTAAAAAAATCCTCTTAAACCATCACCAAAGTACAAATCTGCCACCAAAAACAACCTGTTTTCAACTACTGATTTTGGGAGTGATTTTTCTGACATGGATTTTAATCTTGTGAGCATAGCCTTGGCCTTCACCCAAGTTTGCCAGGTACCATGGACGTTAGTTTGTCAACAGATCCTGCTGAAATCAGAGGCATCAGTGGCACACAGGGAACAACATGTAACTAGATACAGATATGCTATGTGTACATTTATCTATCCATCCATCTATCTATCTAATCCATGCTATATATCTGTCCTAACCAGCACCAAAATGTATAGTATATACAAGCCTTACTAGGGAAAAACCCCTCTAGTATTCTGGAATTACATGTTGTAACTATCCACACACACATAAGGAATCCATGACTGGGGGGTGAATATAAGACATCTTTTGAGTGGTGCTGGCAGCTGGTGGTACGCAGTACTCTTTGGAGTTTATAGTAATATTGTGGCCCTTGTTATAGGACATCCTGCAGTTTTCTCACTGGCCGCTAAAGCTTATAATAGGTGTCACTTAAAGAGGACCTTTCACCACTCCTGACATGCCTGTTTTAATAGTTTCATGCATTACCCATGTAATAACAAGTCTGGAACATCTATTCTTATGTCTCTATGTTGTGCCATTCCTTTATTATTTGCACTAGAAGTTATAAATGAATTGCTATTTGTCTTCAGTAAGGGAACAGAGGGGAGGTGACCAGTTGGGGGTGTGTCCCTGCACAGACTGAACATGGCAGCACTGATTGGCTAGAGTCAGTCTGTGAAGGTACACACCCCAAACTGGTCACCTCCCCTCTGTTCCTTTACTGAAGGCAAATAGTAATTCATTCATAACTTCTAGTGCAAATAATAAAGGAATGGCACAACATACAGACATAAGAATAGATGTTCCAGAATTGTTAGTACGTGGGGAATGCATGGAGCGATTAAAATAGGCATGTCAGGTGTGGTGAAAGGTCCTCTTTAAGGGCTCATGCACACGAATGTGTGCCGGCCATGCACAAATTGAAGCCCGCAAACAGCGGATACGCAATATACAGCACCAGCCATGTGCGCTCAGCTTCACGCATGCGGAAAAAACAATTTCTGCTGCAGTGTAAGTTCCCAAGAGCACATTGGCCCCATTCTTAAATGGAAGAAGTTTGGAACAAACTAGAACTGGCCATCCCACCAAACTAAGTAAACAGGGGAGAAGAACCTTGGTAAGAGAAGTAACCAAGAACCCAATGGTCACTGTGGCTGAACTCCAAAGATCCTGTGTGCAGATTGGAAAAACTTTCACAAGGATATCTATGACTACAGCATTCTACCAATCAGGATTTACAGCAGAGTGGCCAGAAAGAAGCCTCTCCTCAGTAAAACAAACATGAAAGCACGCCTAAAGTTCGCAAAAAAAGCACCTGACTGAGAGACGATGAGAAACAAGATTCTCTGGTCTAATGAAACCAAGACTGAATTTTTTGGCCTCAGTTGTAAGCGTCATGTCTGGAGGAAACCAGGCAGTACTCATCATCTGCCCAATACCATCCCTACAGTGAAGCATGGTGGCTTTGGCAGGGAGACTGGTCAGGTTTTAGAGAAAGCTGAATGGAATAAAGTACAGAGATATTCTTAATGAAAAGCTGATCCAATGTGCTCTGGACCTCAGACTGGACTGAAGGTTCACCTGCCAACAAGACAATGACCCTAAGCACACAGCCAAGACAACAAAGGCTTTAATAGAGACAACTCTCTGAATGTCCTTGAGTGGCAAGGCTAGAGCCCTAACTTGAACCCAATCAAACATCTCTTGAAGATTTCAGTTTGTAATTGAGAGGTATTGAGTGCAGAATGATGAGTAAAAACTTGTTTTTAGTTTAGCACAAGGCCACAACATAACAAAATGTTAAAAAAGTGAAAGGGTCTGAAGACTTTTCAAGTGCATTGTATATCATGGATTATTATAGTTGTGTAGACTGCTTGGTGCTTCATGTAGCATAGACACAGCATGTGAGACAACCTATCAGTAGACTCCTCCAAACAGGATGTCTACACATAAAGGACATTAGAGTCTACAGTTAAGTGTTCAGACCTCATTCAGGAACTCTCCACTTAATAAGTGACAGATACTGAGATTTCAGGTCTCCTTGAGGCGTGACAATAGATGTACTTACAGGTGTCTGGTGCAATTCATATCCTGGGACAACACATTCCCAGGTGTACAAACATACTGATAATGTGCTACCTTTTCAGAGCGCTGAGTGGCCGTTGGCTTTAGAGAACTCATTTCTGAAGAACTTGATAAGGATATCTGGAGTTAATTGAGAAAAGGGGTGCTTAACTTTAAGAAACAAAATGTAGAAGCCAGACTGGAGAGTGGCTTCAAAGAGTAGAATGTCCAGAAGCCCTTTGATTTTGATGGGAACTATGTAAGGCTTCATTTCCCCTGTGTTGGCGCTGAGATGTCATTTGTGCCATAAGTCATGGAGCTTTACAGGAGAGTGTCTAAGCTCTGGACACAGTACCTAATAAATGGAAACTTCATACATGAATGAGCCATTACTAAGATATTTAGCTCAGCAGCCCTGGGCAAGAGATGTTTCAAGCATCTTTGGCAGTGCAGGAATGTACTTGCACAAGCATTGCCCGTGCAAGTGACCCAAAGGCTAAAACAATGTAATCCTTTATGGTAATTAGATTATGTTATCAGTTTAGTGTCTGAGAACAGTTCACATGCAATGTTCTCCACGATCAGAACAATAGTCTCATAGCTCATAGAAATTACAATAAAAATTATCATAGTAAGGGGACCCTTATGGCAGTATAGGTGGTACTGGTACAGGTAGATCGTCAGGGGCCCAGACTAATGAGTCCAAATAAAGGGACCCATGCTCACCTGTTGGCTCCACTCATCTCCCAAGAATCACTGCATGGATCTGTAATATTTCTACCTGTATTACTGGGCTCAGTGTACCAGAAAATAATGTGCACACATGGGCCCCGGTTAATTTTACAGTCCCCAATTACCCTTTCCTCTGGTTTAGGGATGAGCAAAAATATGATCATCCCCCACCAAAGTATGTTCAGGGGCTATGAACAAAAGGGACCAAGGCACTTTGAATGGTGGCCCGAGCATTAACCCTCGTAGCAAATGAATGAAATCCGGAGCATTGTCCAACAATGGATTTTGACCACAGACAGGAAGGTTTGTAGTAAAACCGAGGTGGCGGAATTTTTTTTTTAACATCAATCTTATCAAAGAGCTGTTCAAAATATCTGTCCATTTTCACCAGTGAAAGAGGACCTTTCACCTCTCCTGACATGCTTCTCTTTCCTGGTGAGATCCCTGCCTGTCCAGTCTTGTGCCGAGCCGGCGCATGCGCACAGCGATGCCCATTGTGGGCACGGCATCACTGTAGCTACTGCGTATGCGCCAGCTCGGCGCGAGCCTGGACAGGCACGGGATCTCACCAGGAAAGAAGGAGGACTCGAGTGAAGAGGAGGGCGGGCGGAGGCAGTGGCTGGGGCGGGGATAGCAGAAAAAAAAGCACAGGAGCCTCCGGGCACTTCCAAGGTACCAGTAGATTTATGATTAGGTGTGCTATTTGAGTATGTAAGCGCTTTATAGGGGCATAGGAGGTGACCAAATCCCTTTCAGTAAAGGAACAGAGGGGAGGTGACCAGTTTGGGGTGTGTCCTTGCACAGACTGACTCTAGCCAATCAGTGCTGCCATGTTCAGACTGTGCAGGTACACACCCCCAACTTGTTACCTCCCCTCTGTTCCCTTACTGAAGGCTGCTAGCAATTCATTCATAACTTTTAGTGCAAATAATAAAGGAATGGCACGACATAAGAATAGATGTTCCAGACTTATTATCAGGCATGTCAGGAGTGGTGAAAGGTCCTCTTTAAGATTGCTAGCTAACACAAACAGGTTGATTCTTTCTAGATCCTGGAAATCCATGCTCATATCATAAAAAGTTTTTTGTGAAGAACAACTTCCTATGCCACATGCGCAAGGATCCTGTAGGTATAATCACAAGCAGAGTATTTTGAACAACCTTTTCATATTATGTTCCCTTATAATCCAAGGTGAACTAGTAGGTGAACTAGTTTCCTTAGATAACTGGCCCTAGGGATGTATGAGATAAGCAGGGGCGGAGAATATATTGTTGGATTCTAGGAACCAAATAACCACCTCAAACATCAAACTGTTTTCAGTTGAGAATAAATAGGGATGTGGCTCAAATGGGCACCACTAGGGTTCTGGGATGAAGGGCAACATCTGCATGGAGTTTGGATGTTCTCCCTGTGTTTTTGTAGCCTCCCAATGGATACTCCAGTTTACATGTAAAAAAACAAAACAAAAAAAAACCAACATACTGAGATACAATTTCATATGAAACCAATTAACCTAAGGCCCCCATACACATTACATTATCATCTGTCAATCCTTTTGTTTTGGCAGGAGATAAGCCACCACCAGAGATGTCTGGTAGCACCTCTCTCTCCCCTCTTACCATTAAAAACACATGCACACTCAGTCAACCTTGTGGTGTGTATGTGGGACTTGGAGGAACAGCTGTCAGCTGAATGAGGTATATGGACAGGTGTCTGAGACAAGGAGATTACATTGTGAGCCCCACTGGGGACAGGGACTGATGTGACTGCAGACCATCTCTGTAGAATATGCTGGTGCTAGAAAGACAATGGGAATAGATTATTTTCCTAGCCGTCAAATGAAAACTACTCAAAAATTAGCCAATAACTATACATTGGCAGGCATACTGAGTAATTCCAGGGATGTCTAGCCTTGAAACCGGAAAATTAGGAGTTGAGCCCCAGATAAAAGATGCACCATCCCATTCCCTGGACTGTGGTCTGAGATCTCACAGTTGGTGAATAATCCAGTTCACAATCCCTCCGGAAGAAGGGTCAGACATGTAAAGTCTTAGCCGTTCTCTATCCTATCTTCACACGTTGCTGTGAAAACTATCCCCTAGTCTTCACTTTCATAGATTCATGTAAAGTAATGTTTGCTTTACATCAACAATAGTCAGCATTGTACATTCTCTCAAGATTTTGATTTCTGTCTGCTCTTTGGTAAATGGAGGGGTGTGAAGTCCCACAGCCATTTTCACGTAAATCATTAAAATAAACCCCCATTCCCATTATTTTACATTTTCAAGCAACATTTAAGGCATTTATCACATTCAAATCCATCAAACGCCACAGCGCATCCTAGAGCAATTAGTTCCAGGCCGCCATCGAATGGAAGATGCTCAAGTAACAATGCCTTAAGCTGATTATTTTTGTTATCACACAGCCGGCATCCACAAGATGATTTTTTTTTTTCTTCTCAGCATGTCTTATCACAAAGAAGGCACACGGTTGGGTGCCTACAGTATCTGGAGAGTGTTACCGCTGCCCAGCGATTCCTAGACTTGGAAGATGGATGCAGTGGAATCTGTGTTCCCTGTCAATTAAGTGAGCCCCATTAGACGTGTGAACTGTGCATGAACTGCTGCCTCGGGAATCAGGAAAATACATATCTAAACCTATGGAGCAGATATCAGCTGACATCATTTGGAAAGGCTGCAAAGCAATTTCAGACTCTAGGAAGTCAATAGTTAGCATGGTTTAGGCAGAGCTCTGGCTGCCAATCAGCCACCGGGTGACAACACGCCAAGAATAGCCTGCCTTGCCTTTCGTTCTTTGAAGACAGTCTGTCACTCCATGGTGCAGAAGCACTATCTCCCCCATCAGTGCTAGATATGAAGATATAAAATGTAATCTAGCGCAAAGTCCTGTCAATAAAAGCAGCTAAGGAGGGGCTGGCCATAGAAAGGAGCGGGGCTTGGATGCATCAACAGCAATGGTCATGCCCTCATTGCACCGAATGCCTAATTTGCATATTAAGTATGCCTCGGATCAACAAAACAAAAGCAGTGTTTTAACCCCTTAAAGACCCTGCCATTTTTCACCTTAAGGACCAGGCCATTTTTAGCAAATCTGACATGTCTCACTTTATGTGGTGATAACTTTAGAACGCTTTTACTTATCCAGGCCATTCTGAGATTGTTTTCTCGTCACATATTGTACTTCATGACAGTGGTAAATTTGAGTCAAAATATTTCATTCTTATTTATAAAAAATACCAAATTTACCAAAAATTTAGAAAAATTTGCAAATTTCCAAATGTCAATTTCTCTACTTTTAAAATACATAGTAATGCCTCCAAAAATAGTTATGACTTTACATTCCCCATGTGTCTACTTCAGGTTTGGATCACTTTGAAAATTACATTTTATTTTTTTGGGACGTTAGAAGGCTTAGAAATTTAGAAGCAAATCTTGAGATTTTTCACAAAATTTCCAAAACCCACTTTTTAAGGACCAGTTCAGGTTTGAAGTCACTTTGTGAGGCTTCCATCATAGAAATCACCCAAAAATGACCCCATTTTAGGAACTACACCCCTCAAGGTATTCAAAACTGATTTTACAAACATTATTAACCCTTTAGGTGTTCCACAAGAATTAAAGGAAAATGTAGCCAAAATTTCAGAATTTCACTTTTTTGACAGATTTTCCATATGAATCATTTTATTCTGAGAATAAAGCAAGGGTTAACTGCCAAACAAAACTCAGTAATTATTACCCTGATTCTGTAGTTTACAGAAATGCCCCATTTGTCATCGTAAACTGCTGTACAGGCACACGGCAGGGCGCAGAAGGAAAGGAACGCCAGGGCAGATTTCACTGGAAAAAGTTTAAGTTGCCATGTCACATTTGATGCACCCCTAGAGTAGGAAACTCCAAAAAACTGACCCCATTTTGGAAACTACGGGATAAGTTGGCAGTTTTGTTAGTGCTATTTTAGGGTACATATGATTTTTGGTAGCTCTATATTACACTTTTTGTGAGGCAAAGTAACAAAAACTAGCAGTTTTGGCATTGTTTTTATTTTTTGTTATTTACAACATTCATCTGACAGGTTAGATCGTGTGATATTTTTATAGAGCAGGTCGTTGCGGACGCGGCAATATCTAATATGTATACTTTTTTTTATTTATTTAAGTTTTACACAATATTTTTGAAGCACAAAAAAAAAAAAAAAAATAATAATAATATCACATTTTAGTGTCTCCATAGTCAGAGAGCTGTAGTTTTTTTATTTTTTGGGCGATTTTCTCAGATAGGGGCTCATTTTTTGCGGGATGAGATGATGATTAGATTGGTACTATTTTTGGGGGCATACACTTTTTTGATCGCTTGGTATTACATTTTTTGTGATGAAATGTGACAAAAAATGGCTTTTTTTTAGACAGTTTTTATTTTTTACAGTGTTCACCTGAGGGGAGAGATCATGCTATATTTTTGTAGAGCAGGTTTTTACGGATGTGGCGATACCTAACATGTATACTTATTTTTATTTATTTAAGTTTTACACAATAATATCCTTTTTGAAACAAAAAAAATCATGTTTCAGTGTCTCCATAGTCAGAGAGCTGTAGTTTTTTTATTTTTTGGGCGATTGTCTCAGGTAGGGGCTCATTTTTTGACTCATTCCTTTTAAAGATTATGTACACCTTCGGGGGCGTTATTTTTTTATGATTGCATTTTGCTCATTTTGGGCTACAAATCATGTTTTCAATTGGTCTTTATTAAACATGTTCAGCCGTTTCTGAGATATAAGAGTTAACAAATCAGTCTGTGTGTAAACATTTTGTCTTTTCTTTGAATTCCTGACAGCTCATGTATGTCTGTTATCTCTAATCTCCTGACTTCATAAACACAAATTATAGCTTAATTTTTATCAAACTGATAAGAATATGGATTAAATAAGTGTTTATGAAGTCATAAGGTCAGAGATCAGAGATACACATGAGCTGTCAGATGATGGATTAAAAAAACAGTAACAGCTTGAACACAGACTGATTTTTTTAACTCTTGTATCTCAGAAACGGCTGAACATTTTTAATAGAGACCAAATGAAAACATGATTTGTGGCCAAAAATGACTAAAATACAATTGTTAAAAAATAAAAGCCTCCGAAGATGTACATATTAAGGACTACTGACATCATGATGACCAATTAAAAATGGTAAGCCATTTGTTCCAGAGTTTCCATTTATCGGATGTATCCAGAGTTACAGTGTGTGCTTGTCTACTGTACATCTCGGATAGTTGGGCACCAGCCACATCTCACATTAGGAGACATCTTGTTCTGTTCCCTCACACAAACTGCAAGAGACAATATAAATTAGGTGTCCATATTTAATCACGGTTAGATAAGCAGCCCAATATTTTTTCAGTAGAGGAACAGGGACTGTCAGGGATTCCATACACAGGTATTTAGCCATGTTCCTAACAAAATACCAAAGGTTGAATGGTGACTTTGATAAGCTTAGATGGCAGAAGTGGTGACTAGAAACCAGCCCAATACTGAGACATTGGTGGTCCATCAGCTAATTACAAGGGAGAGTTCTGAAATGGTTAAGCTGTGCACCACAAATGTGTTGGTGATAAGTCGGGTCCCACCATCAGAAATTAAGGGGTTATCTGTAAACCCATTCTGGGCATTCAGGGTTAATAGCAGGTGGTCCTTGTCTAGGACCCTCAGCAGAGAGTGGCTATAAAGAACGTCTCCCTAGCTACAGCTGCATCCCTTCAGATTAGGGATGATCGATTGGGATCCCACCAGCAGTGGAATAAACTATGATCATGTTATTTTACCATTAAAAATGGTAAGAATTTCTGAAGTTCTTATGACTATAAACCCTCGTAATTCACGTAGGCACAAGAAATCACCGACTCAAAATAAAAAGCAGAAAAGGAGTCTCTGCTTTCCTTAGCAACTCGCCAGCTTCTGGTTTATCTCAGTAGATTTAATACTTGTTCAACTTTACTGAAACATGGAAGATTAGGATAGATCTCAGCCCACACACAGCATTCTTCATCTGTAAACTTGTAGAAGGCAAAGAATAACCCCCCCCCTGTCATACTCTAAGGTATCCATACTGTATTTAGCACCTCTCTGGCTGGCTACCGGTCATTCCGGTATTCCCTTGTAATTTCCACAATCACCACTTTCAGAGCTCATTCCCAGGGGTGCTGAGGTAATGACAAGCTCCTCACTGCATCTGCTTTGTGTTCTCATTAGAAATGTCTTAACCTGCTCAGCTGGACTCAAAATATTTGGGGGGGGGGGGGGTTTGGGAGGATTTGCTTGACAAACAGTAGATAAAAATGGTTTCTGCTACACAATATGAAACAAATTACCATCAGAAACAAAAAATGCCAAAAATAAAAAATAAAAGTCAAAAAGACTTATTTCTCCATCTCATTAGAATTTCATCTGTCATCAGAAAAAAAAAAACACCAAAACAATACACTGGTCACCTATATACCATCCAAACTGTTAGACCCCTAGGCCTACATACAGCTCACTACTTCAATACTGTGTCTCCTGTTCGGCACGCCACTTGGGAACCTCTCATTTGTAGAGGTGGTGTTTACAAGCATCTGCCGATCTCTCAGGATACCTGGAAAGATTATAGCACTTTTCCCAGGGGAAGGTGTCTGGAAGCCAGGTTGTCAACGCTGAACACAAGTCGGAATTTGTTATATCCTGCTGAGAGCCACAGACAGGTGATGACCCCCCTTCACTCACACAAAAAATTGCCATTAAACGTAAAAGACAAAATAAAAAGCATCTAATGAGGGGACCTACACAGATAGTATCACTGCTCCCCAATTACAACATGGCCATGTTATATTTTGATTCATCGGGGCAGCCATTTTACATTTTGAGCAGAAATTTACTCCCTTAATGGAGGCTGGAATTTCATAGCATAAAACAAGGAGCAATGCTAAGGCCTACAACCATGAACCAAGCAACCAAACCTGGTCAAAAAATTAATCATGGAGTTTAAATTAAAAGCTGTACAAATTAATAATTTTTGTTGGACCTACGCAAGTATTTTTTGTAGCCCTTCACGTCAGTTTAAAGGGGGTTTTCCAGGAGTTTACTATTGATGACAATGACTATTGACAATTAGGCTACATTAACACGACAGTATCCATTTTGCGGTCCACAAAATAAGTATGTGGTCCGTGGGCATTCCGCACTTTTCTCGGGCCCCACTGTAAGAACCAAAACGGACAAGAATCTGACATTCTATAAAGTCAACAATATTTGATCGGTGGGGCCCAACTACCAGCACCATTGCTGGTCAGCTGTTTGAAAAAGCAATGGCTTCTTCCTACGCCAGTGACTAGTCCCCACGGACTAGTACTAGTACTAGATGACCGACAGCCTGATACTGGTCAGTGGCCAGGTGGTTGAGGACCGTTGTATTGGGAGGTCACAGTGCTCACTGGAACACCGTGACCTCTTCAAACAGCTGATTGGCAAGGGTTCAGGGTGTTGTACTCCCCACCAATCAGATACTGTTTGGCTGACTCTGAGGAAAGGCCATTAATAATGAACTCTTGGAACCCTCCTTTAAGCTAGTCTCTATGATGCCATTAGTTTGGGTAAGAAGATTCATTGTTGGATATTGTGGGTATACTACAGAAGCAATTGTCTGGAAATTTGATATCCAGGGAAATACTTAAAATAGAACAAAAAGGCAAACTCTCCCTGCCAATGCCTCCCACCTTAACCTCTAAGCTCTACTAAACTAACGTCCCCACTACGGACATTGGGTCATGTCTGGTACTGCAACTCATCCACTTTTTGGCGAATGGGGTTGTGCCGCTATAACATGGACAGGAGTGGCAGTGTTTCCTAATCTCAGATATACTCAAATGATTTGGCAATGCTGCATATTTGTTTAAGTGGCTCCAAAGGCGTCCCTTTACTTGGCATCTGCTGCCCTTGATATTCCACTGTAAGGACCAGAATCTCAGGGTCCTCTATCTACTCCATACCAATGCTACTGCTGTAGAATTCATTCCCAATTCACACCGCATTACATAAGACTGTAAGGCCCCTTTCACACAAGCGTCACGGATGAGGTCCGGATGCGTTCAGGGAAACTCGCACCATTTTACAAGCAAGTTTAGTGAGTTTTGTTCAGTTCCGTTTTTTCTGCACGGGTGCAATGCGTTTTGATGCGTTTTTCACGCGCGTGATAAAAAACTGAAGGTTTACAAACAACATCTCTTAGCAACCATCAGTGAAAAATGCACTGCATCCGCACTTGCTTCAGGATACAATGCGTTTTTTACTGAAGCCCCATCCACTTCTATGTAGCCAGGGCTGTGTGAAAAACGCAGAATATAGAACATGCTGCGTTTTTCACGCAATGCAGAACTGATGCGTGGAAAAAAAAAAAAAAACGATCATGTACACAAACCCATTGAAATGAATGGGTCAGGATTCAGTGCGGGTGCTATACGTTCACATCACGCATTGCACCCGCGCAGAAAACTCGCTTGTGTGAAAGGGCCTTATAGTCTATGGTCTGTATGTAGAATGATTTAATAGCAATCTTCCAGGATGACAAGAGCTCATATCTGCAATATAATATCACCCCTGAACTATGACCACCATCAGCAGCCATGCCGCAATTAATTTCAACCTTTACAATGTCGCTGGAGATGGGAAGATCAAGCGAATGTGAAATCTCAGTGAAACACATTTGAAGATCTTGGACTCGGAGCTGGTATTTTCCCAATTAGGTGGAAACTATTATTTTTTTTTATTTTTTTTACTTAGCCCAAACAAGAGAGGCTTGGCTTACGCACCAGGCATACGTTACATGGAGGATACATACAGATTTTATTATTTTCCTAAAATAATAGGGTCTTCTGGGAACTATTTTAAAAAGCAATCAGCAATCTGCCCTAGAATGTGAGGACTGGTTGCCACCACATCCATAATTGATAGTAATGATCTGATCCTGCCTATGATATGCCATCATGGCTGAGCAGCCTGACAGGAAAACTCTCCAATATGTAGTATATGCAAGTGCCAGAGCGTAGTGTGTAGTGAGGCCTCACCGTCCTAGGCAGCTCTGCAAGTGACCACCAGTCCTGCTCACATTCTAAGACAGGTTGCTGGTGGCCATTTTAAATCATTTCAGGAGATCCCCTAGGTAAACTGCAAATCTCAACTTCTGGGCAGTCTAAAGGTCATCCTCTTAAACAAGCTAACCATTTACTGGGTCCTGGGAGCATGGGTGACATCATTTCAAATATGGAGGGGCTAAACAAGAAACACCTCCCTAACCCACGAGATCAAAAATATCCAAAGGATGTCTATGGAGCCCTCCAAACCAATAGATCGTCAGCTGGTCCGGTAGATTCGGTGGACAGTAGCCTAATGTGTATGGGAACCTTAAGGTCCTATACACCTGTCTTTGTAGAAGTAGATACTATTCATTTCAAAATTTGAGATATCTTTCCTTAGAACTCTACATTGTGTGGTTCCTTTTTTTATTCCTCTCAGAAATGTATGGCTAAATCTACAACTGGGCAATTCTATGTCCATACACCATCTGACATTGTCATTACAGTTTACACAGGGTCAAATTGTAGAAGGACACACCCATTAAAAAGAAACGGTAATGCTTTCATTTTCCATGTCCCCATCTACATTAAAAAAAATCCTAAAATGAAGCATATGTCACATTAGACCTAAATATGTCATCAAGAGCAGCCACCTGGGCCAGACACACAATGGACTGGAGGGGACTCAGAGGGTGAGTTTTCTAGGCGTGTGCAGCGGTCAGAAGGGAGAAGATAAGCTGTGATATCACCTATTGTAAATAGTGGATCCTGGGTTATCTATACAGGGGTAATATCGGTCATTGTAATCCTGCCTGTGGTGATGAGACGACTGCTGAAACGTGATCTGTACAGACCAGGAAGTGTATAAGGCCAGTGTGATTTTAGTTATTTTAGTTTAGTTTTTATTTTCTAATAGTAACAAAAATTTAAAACAAAAATCACCAAAAAGTAAAAAAAAATGTTTAGCTTAAAAACAAGATTTAAACAAGAGATCATTTTCGGATTTCCAAGAGGAATAACAAAGGGACGACACAATGCAGAGTTGTAAGAAAAGCTCAAGAATTACTATTTCATGGGGAATACAACTAGGCATGTTAGAAATCCGACTGGTCCCTTTTACCTTTAATGACCAAGATATTCATATGACTGGGGTCACATTCTGCATGGGTAAACCCAAAATTAGCACGAGCAAGAAAAAAAAAAAAATGAAAAGAAAAATGCCAGCCGTAGCCTGCAGCTGCACTAAACCCTCTCCAGCACATTCCATGTATAATGCACATCTGCCCCAGGCAGCTAATGACTGCTGCAGCATCCACACTGCTCAGACCGCCACTCGCTCTCCCTAAATAACTCACCTTGTGCTTCCATCTGGTGACGGAGATATCTACCCAGACAATGCCTCCATACCGCACTCTCCCAGAAGAAACCCAGGCCTTCTCCTCTATTCTTCTTCATAATAGCCTCAGCAAACGGCTTACAAAGCCGGAAAAATGGTTAGTCACGTCACCGCCGGACCGGTAATGCTGAGCAGTAAAAGGATTTAAATGCCATAATTGCCTCTGGGATGCAGAAGCATTAGATTTCATAGAGTGCGTTTCTAAAGACTGTTCGATTCTCAGAAGGTCTGGACCGAGCGCGCCTGTCACCGCCGCACGCTCTAGCTTTTGACGGAGACACAAATTATCATCCTTTATTTAAACAGAGCAAATATATTCGGCGGCAACGTACACCGAAGAACAATGCACTGGAGACGCGGAACAAAGGCGTTTATGTAGAAATCAGACAAAAGGTGGCGGCTTCCATTGTGACTACCTGCAAATACCCAACCTGGGATCTAGAAATGAAATAGGGTCACGTCCCCCTGGAAAGAGACGAGGGGGGCACTTACTTAATTAGCACTGACAGTTTGCTTGGGAATGGATACATTTAAATATATTTTTTGTCATAAAAACCGTAAAGGAGCGCCATAAACATATAAGACAGAAAAGTTTAAAATGATTTAGCAGATATGGAATGTACTGTACAGCATGGGTTTTTTTGTTTTTTTTTTAATAAATAGAGTTCCAGAAGTGAAGTGAAAACTGACACGCAGCAGGAGTGGTCGCCACCTGGACTCTAGAGATCAGAGGACATTACAAGTTCACTCTAGGCAAAATTGACAAGTAAATTTACTAACCCTATCTAAAATGCAGACTAAAGATGCGCCAGATTTATCAGTTAGAGATGAGCGAACGTGCTCGTAACGAGCACTGTACCGCTCGGCTTCCCTGCGCTCGCATGGGCGCAGACAGCCGCTTCCGTCCTCCTCACCCGACGGAAGTGGCTGCCTGCGACCATGCGAACGCAGGGGAGCCGAGCGGTACAGTGCTCATTACGAGCACGTTCGCTCATCTCTAATCACAGTGGCTCAGGCGGGATGATAAATCGGGTGCATCTGTTGTTTAACTGAAAAGCGCCTAAGTTTGGCTTAGTTTCCACCATTGACACATATTAAGTCATGCCTGCTTTCCTGCTAGGCCACGCCCCCAAGTGAACGGGACAAACAGCTGAAATTACCGCCATCACAAGGGAGACGACAGGCAGGTAAACACTGAAGAGGACACGGTGCCCCCACAAGTTCCACAACCTCTACAAACATCTGATCAAACCCCTATCTGATATTGATGACAGATCCCAAGGGTAGGCCATCAATGTCATGGCGTAGGACAATCTCAAACACAACCCCAGTTTTGCCCGCAGCTTTGCACAAGATGACAGCTCAGGGACTATATTCGGGGAAAATTCCAGTCAAAGAACAGGCTCTTTTTAGTCATTAACAATGAACATAGGGCCTCATTTATCAAAAGTGTCTTTGTTGCCATAGCAACTAATCAGAGTTCAGTTATCATTTCTTAACCTGAAAAGGAAAAATGAAAGCTGTACGGAGATTGGTTGCTATGGACAACAAGGACAGCTTTCTTCCATATAGTTTTGATAAATCTGCCGCATAATGTTTTTATCCCCCCCCGAAGTCTTTTGCATGATATTTGTATTTTTCAGTGGTACCATTTTGGTGTATTTTTTGATCACTTTATTTTGTTTTAGCAGAGGTGGGATAAACAAAGAGAGCAATTTTTGAATTTTATTTATTTTTCATAGGTGTGGTAGAAAGGGTGTTTTTTATTTTAATTTTGTATTTAAAAAAAATAATATTTTTCAAAAATGTTCCCTTTTTTAAACCACTAAGGGGTATTCCAGTTAGGCTCCATTCACACGTCCTGTTTTTCTTTCCTGATTCGATCCTGATTTTTTCAGGACCCATTGAAATGAATGGATCCAGATCAGGATCGAATCAGGAAAGAAAAACAGGACGTTTGAATGGAGCCTTAGACTAAGTTATCCATTATCCACAGGATAGGGGATAACTATTAGATCGGTGGGGGTCCTACTGCAGGGACCTCCACCAATTATGAGAACAGGGGCCCGTACCCCCTGAAATGAATGGAGTGGCCGATTGGGCAAGCGCATTGCCCCTCCGTTCATTTCTATGGGAATTCTGTAGGTAGCTGAGCGCTGTACTCTGCTATCTCCGGAATTCTCATAGAAATGAAGTGAGCAGCCACGCACATGTGTAACCAGCTGCTCCGTTCATTTCAGGGGGCTGGAGGGGGTATGGAGCCCCCGTTCTTGTGATCGGTGGGGGTCCTACCACTGTGGACAGGGAATAAGAGTGGGACCCGCACCTATCTGAAATTGATCCTAGAGATATGCCTGAATATATGAGACGAGACAGCCCCTTTAAAATTCACGTTGATATCTTTCAATTGTACATTATGTTCCCACAGATTTTTCGCTGTGGAATTGTTTGCGCATTTATCAGTGGCAGCAAAGTGTCAGTTTACACCGCACTTTTCACACTTTGCAAATACTTAAAGTGGAATGCACAGCAAAATTCACAACAAATCCAAGCGTCACTTTTTTTTTTGTAAATGTTGCCACAATCAGGCTGCCTATTAGACTCTGCCAACCATCGACACCCCGTGACCACATAGTGACGAGGAACCGATGAGGGCATACAGAAAACAGGTCGGTCAAACAAACCCTTAAAGGAGTTGCCCCTTTCCACAGGGGATAAGTGTCTGATCACCAGGGGTCCGACTGCTGGGAATCCCGCCAATGACAAGAACAGGGGCCCAGTGTTTCCCCCATTTGTATGGAGTGGCGGTCAAGTGTTTGTAATAGGAGAGCCCCTGTAATGACCAGAATTTTTTATTTTCTTACTTCTTCAGCAGGCATATATTTTTTGGTCTGTACGACACCTTGTTTTATGTGGGAGAAACTGTATTTTCTCGGCGGTACAATTTACTGTGCAAATTCTTGTGCCACAAATAAAGTAGTTCAAATTATTCAGTGTTTATGATTGTACAGATACCTAATATGTGTAGGTTTTTTGTTTTTGTGTAAGTTATTTACATTAAAACATATTTTATATTAAAGGGTTTGTTCAGCAGCGAGGGTCCGGAATCCTGCAGATCATCTGTTCTGTGTTACTCTGTCACCAAAATAGGGGCCCCAAAGGATAGCGAAGCCATCACTGAGGAAAGACCATCACTTAAAAAAAAAGGCTGAACAACCCCTCTAAATTGTGACTATTTTTTAGCACACTTCACTTTATTGTTTTTTGTTTTTTTTGTGAGTGATTATGTTAAAACTTTGTATTATACTTACAATGTATTAGAACGCTCCTGTATACTAATACATTGTGTCTCTGCTGTTACAGCTCAGATGGACAATATGTCAGTATGCATGGGGGTTTCTTCCAAACCCTTACACTTAAAAAAATGGGCTGGGCAAAAAACAGACGGGTGAATTTAACGCGTCGGTGTGCTGTCCGTGGCACACACAGAAGATACTATTGTGTTAACCGGGCCTAGCAGAGGGATTACTGAATAGACAGACTTGGGGTCCTCTCTAGTTCCCCAGGGCTGACCACAGATAAGTCCCTCAGTTTCTGATCAGGTCACCAGGATACCCGGTGATCTGATCAAAGGGGGAAGTTCCTTTTGATCAAAGGGTTAAAGAGCTGGGATCGGAGCTCCTTCCTATCAGAAGCCTCCTCTAAGAAGACCACATGTTCCAGTAGCAGCTCGTTCTCACAGCAGGAATGCTCAGGCAAGCGCTTCTACAGAAAAGACATCACTGTAGACTCAGGACCTGCACCATCTGCCGATAAGAATGGATGGCAGTTAAGGAACATTTCCCTTTTCTCTTGTACAGTGGATCTCCCGAAACAGTTACACTTGGGTCCTAATAGTTGCTCAATGACCACCCAGGACAGGCGCAAAACCTCCGGAATTCAACTAGGACGTACAGTACATACCATATGATTTTGATCCTAAGAAGACGACATGGACAAAACCTTTCAAACACTACGCAAGATATGAAAAAGAGAAGCAAGAACATTCTACAGTATAAATTTATATCAGTTTTCACTGGGACTGAACATTAGAAGCCCTAGAGATCATTTATTCTGGACCTACATCAGTGGACATAGTGGTGGCCACAGAAAGAACCCCTGTAAATGGCTGAAAAGTGGTTGTAGTAACAAAACAATTCACAGACGAGTAATGCAAACTCTTAAGCGGGTCTCTTCACATGCCATGGTGCAGTTTAATATGAGTCCCCTCAGACACTAGGACCCGGGTGCGACACCCTTATCAATTCGTTATGATCTACTGAAATCCCACTAAATTAGAAAGGAGAATTTAAGCTACGTCTGTTGACCATTAATTAGGACTGAATTACATATCTGACAACATGATTCAGAGTAACATTGCGTATTATTAAGTAATAAAAACCTGATCAGATTTACAAAGTCCAAGACTAGGAATTCTGACAACCTGAGAAACATGAGTAAATACGGTACAAGCAGAGGCCAACCAGAATGTCACCAGTATACATTCTCAGAGACTACCCCTAAGGGCGAGGTTTCCTTATATTACAAACCTTTTCACATGGGTGTATAAAATTTGCAAGTCTATAACCCTCTAATCCCTGCTTTGCAGTCTAATGAATTGCACCATTCCTAGAGGACATCAGGGGTGGGTGAAAACTATAGGGTTTAGGAGCCGATTAGAGCTCTCCAGGAGCCAGTTCTACATTTTTAGAGGGCTAGAAATAGTTACTTTTCACTATTACTGATAGTAACAGTCCAAAAGGTTGGATCCCAATGAGGGGTTTACAAAGAAGAGCAAGACCAAACTAGGAGGACATTATGGTGACAAGTTTTGCCACCCAAGAAAACCCTTCACCCTATATTTCCCACTATCTGGTTTACAATGCAGTTCTTCTGTAGATGGAAGCTCTGCAGGTGCTCTCACCATCTAATATCAATGTGGTTGGGACCAACCAGGATGGGTCTTATCTCTTCAAGACCCCATAGGAACCACTTGTTTCTTCAACGATACACTGTTCTTTAGTACCTTGTGCCATTAGTGGTACATTTTAAGAGACCTGGTTCCTGGGATTTGCCCACATTGCAACAAATAGACAACACTGACTATGCCTTTCCACCAATCCTACAAAGGTCAAGTCATAGAGAACTAGATCAGAATTTATACTCAACTATACAAAAACAAATTTTTCCTCAAATATAAGTCTCTGAGTTGTCTCCATTTTGAAGTTTTAACATTTAAAGGGGTATTTCCATCTCACAAATGTAGTTTGTATAATTAGATATAGCCATACCAATATTATTACTAATAGAATGTATTTATATAAAATGTACCGTTTAGAAGATTTGCCTATTTGTATAGGCATTGTCCCACACACATCAGTCAGACTGTTGCCCCTGGTTACGAACACTGTGGCCATGTAGTAGTGGTGGCCGGCTTGCTTTTATTCAAACCCACTCTGAGGTAACTGCTGTATTGTGAACGCACATTACATGAGCATGCGGAGACACATCTTAGGGTACTTTCACATATGCGTTTTGGACGCTACCAGTCCTATACACAACGGTCAGGATCCATCCAAAATGCAGACTTTATAAATGGATCCTGCTCCGTAGAGATGAATTGATCTTGGAACAGGATCCGTTTCTCTGCATTTTGGAAGCGCAGACAAAAATGCTACAACCCTAAGATGTGTCTCCGCATGCTCATGCAATGTGTGTTCACAATACAGCAGTTACCTCAGAGCGGTATTGAACAGGAGCAAGCCGGCCACCACTACTACATGGCCGCAGGGGTCGTAACTAAGGGCAACGGCCTGACTGATGTGTGTGGGACAATGGATAAAGAAAAAGGCAAATCTTCTAAACGGTACATTTTATATAAATACGTTCTATTAGTAAAAATATTGGTATGGCTATATCTAACTATACAAACTACATTTGTGAGATGGGAATATCTCTTTAATCTCTTACATGGATAAGAAACGATGGGAGACAACCACCCATGGCAGCCATTACAGTGTCCATGGAGGCTGTGAATCAGCTTTCTACAAGAATGGCAGAACAATCCGCATTGTCTTCTCCACCTTTCCTACCCACTACAATTGGGTGTAAAGCACTCCATACAAGATAGCTTTTGGATCAAATTATCAATGGGACGTGAGAAAGGTGACTGTCAGTCCTCTGATGCCGCTTATCTGAGGGCAGGTTACACTTACATTTACCCGATTCATCATCAGGCTGTTTTGGCAGAGAACAGCCTACCGGAGTTCACCAGGTCTGGCCTTGCCATTCACCGCCAGAACCCCTTTGACTATAATGAGATCCGTCTGCTTTCTGGTATCAGTGTCGGGCTGCAGCCGAACCAAAAACGTGCATGAAGCCCTTAGAAACATAAATTATCAGATGTAAAATTCCAACCTGACCCATTCCTGTTTACCTTCCTTATAGACATCAGATCGATGGAAAAAAAAAATATCCTGACTCTTATGTCCATGGTCAGTGGGATATTCCCAACACAGGATATGCCATAAAGGTCTGTTGGTTGGGGATCCCACCTCTGAGCCCTGGACCTATGTGGAGAACATGGGGACCTGTGGATATGCCCTTTAACTGACGGTCTTCAAAGCCATTCTAGCATTTTGTTGATGAATCATCGCTACAGCTACGGTCCAGATAGACATCTCTGAGTTATTGTAGTCACAGGGTGGCAAATGCTGGGTGACAACCACCAGTCATGACAATGCCCGCAGGCAGCGTCAGCCTGCATCCCACAATGAAACCTAAAATACATATATATACAGTACCCAGATTGTTACTGCATGTAATGGAGACCTGTATGCTACTCAGGGTGTATCAATAGCTGGGTGACAACTCCACGGGCACCAGCATAGCTGTTCTACAAGGGTTGTCACCAGCATGTTACAGTATTTTTTTATTTTTTTTCTAAAGGCAGAAATGCACTTTACTCTGGCAACAGAGGAATTCTAAAATTCTATGTCATTGGCAGAAAAAGGTCATTTTTACATTTCTCACTTATAATAGATAATTATGCTGATAATGCAGCCAATTTTTATGAGACATTTGCCATAAAATTTTATTAAAGGGATACGGGAAAACTTCTGCTGAAGACTGATGCATATCCACTGGTGCTGCATCATCCTCACCACAATGAAGGATCTGCTGAGTTAAAGGGGTCCTCTGATGAAGGCATATCATGCGGTTGTACCCCCACTGGAGGGACTAGCCCCTGTGCCCAGACCTGGCATCCTTAAACATAGAAGATACCAGGCATACTATCAATTCCTATGGACAATAGAGGGGGAACTCCCTCACCATTGAGTGAAGTGTTCTAACCGTCCCATTCATTTACATCTCCTGCCCGGGTAAGTGATCGCCCCTCATAACCATGGCACTGTGGGCACATCCTAACAATGTGGTAGTCACCAAACTTGCACCAGGACTCTACTGACCGCTATGGTTGATGTCATGGAAATTACTGAGAAGATCCCCTCACCCCAAACTTGGTCATCAGCAGCTGACAGCTCTGCCTTCCCTTAATTGCCCCATAAATGTCCCTCCAGTGTGCAGGCCTCCTCCCAGGCATCTGCCTCTACAGCTCCAGCCTGCAGCCAGAACTTTATCCCCAGGATGTGGCCTATGTACCCATCACCTGCCCAGTCCCATCAGGACACGGACAAACAAGTGGTGCCACACGTGGAGGGCTTCTCCCCACTCCAGGGCACGGCAGGCTGTGGGCACAGAGACACATCACATTCATATGCACCGGATCAGAGCTGCTGCACTGCCCGCACTGTATGGGCACGGGGCCCCTGTCTGCACAGACGTGTTCTGCCAGCCTGCCCTCCCTGCTGCCAGCTTACCTGCCGTGTCCATGGCTGTGGAGCTCCTGGGCCCGGTCCCCGTGCGGAGAGAAGCTTTCTCAGGCTGCGAGGGGGAATCCAGCGCCTGCACCACGGCTGGAGAGAGGGAGGGGAGGGGGAGGAGGGGAGGCTGAGAGGAGGGGGAGGTTAGCAAACCCTTCACAAAGGCTGCCTCGCATTAACCCGTGCCGCGCCGCAGAGCTGCCTCACACCGTCCATACCTGCCACCCACAGATGTACTTACCTGCCACCTAAAATCACCCCCCTGTAGGAATAAATCAGTGCCATTGTGTCTGCATCGCCCCACGTGTGCTGCCTGCCACAGGCTGGGGTCACACAGGTTTTTACCTGCATAGAAATACCAATAACTGATAAATTATCGATTGTCTGTCACAGGGATCAGCAACCTTCAGATGTTCTCAAACTACAACTCCCAGAATGCTCCATTCACTTCTATGGGAGTTGTGAGAACAGCTGATTAAATGTGCATGCTGGGAGTTGTAGTTTCACAGCAGCTGGAGTGCTGAAGTTTGCTGATCCCAAAATCGAAAGATTGCATTGCCAATTCGAATGTTGTCAGGGGGTGACTGAGAACTTAAAGTGGCCCCGGAAAAAAAAAAAACTAAAAGTGGCCCCAGTGTTGTAGGTGGATCCAATCTGACAGGAGGTGCAGCAACACAAGTACAAGTACAATATATGTGGCTAGTAATACCACAGTGCAGCACAGAATACCATCCCACAGAACCAAATACCACAGTGCAGCACAATATACCTTCCCAGAAGCCGTACCTTTGTGGTGGCTATCATTGACCGCCATATTCTGTCCTCCTCGAATTGTCTCTAATATGGTTATGGAATTGAGATGTGGGCCACAGCACCGTCACCCTTACCTTTAGCATGCTGCCTGGACTTCCTGCGATAATGACCCCTATAGTGCCCCGAGTAGTATGTGCCCAGCCAGAAGCAGTGAGGAGGCCTTGGGTGGCCCTATGGGCATCGACCCACCAGGAAAATTTCCTTTATGGTCTACGGCCCTGAATGTCGTTAAATGCAACATCCGTAATGACCACTGTTGGAAAAGTGAAAATTGTGAGTGGAGACATATTGGTGAATTGAGTTGTGTAATATGCCTTTAAGGCCTTGTGCACATGGCCGTCGCCCGGCCATGCCCGTATTGAGGCCCGCAAACAGCAGGTCTGCAATATATGGGCGCTGGTTATGTGCATACCGCATTAAGGATCTGTCTGTGGCAGCCACACGGATGTGCATACATTGGGGACAATTTGCGCTCCTCAATGCATGGAACGGCCAAGCAATGGCCTTGTGCATGAGGCCTAAGAGTATGTTCACACTGAATTTGTTTCTGCGCTGAAAAAAAAGATGGAATCCTCTTCAAAATTCCACATGGTTGTTGACGCAGTTTCTGATCCTATCTGTTTCCGTGGGAATCTTGGATGTGGATTGAGAATGGAAGCCGCACCAAGAACGAATGGTGAATGCGGTTTTCCCATTGAAATCAATGGGAGGCAGATTGCATGCTTTTTCTGTGTGGATTTTAGGCATGGAATCCGCGCCAAAATTCACATTGTAAAAAATACTTGTGAACTCAGCCTAAGGGTAGATTCACATGGAGGATTTTGTCCGTAACATAGTGTTCCGAGTATCCCATGGTAGAAACCGCTGTGGGTTCTGGAGTGAGCTTTCATTCGGACCCCCTGATTGCGATCAGTCTCCCGCCGTGGCTTTGCGTGGGGACTATGCGAACACTGTGCCAAGAATTGTCCTGTCAATTCTTGTAAACTCTGTCGGAAAAACCCTCATCCACATGAGCTGTGGCAGAGCCTCCCATTGAAAACAATGGAAGGTGTTTTCTGCACAGATTTGTCCTGGTTTTCTGCACTGAATCCGTGCTGAAACTCACGCTCAAAATCCTCCATACCAAGAGTGTGTTCAAGTCTGATTTGATGCAGATTTTAATGCAGATTCCGTGCACACAAGCACTGGGAAAATGTGTGTTTTTTGTCATTCTTCTGGTGATTCTGCAAGGAAAAGCCATGCGCAGGTTAGGTGCTGTTCACATCTTGTTTGTTGTACGTCAAGCGGATACATCTGTGAACAGAAAAAAGCATATAGAAACATATTGCTTGAATACCCATAGACTATAATTGGGCAAACGTAGTGCGTACTTTTGACTCCGTTTGTCACTGTTTACGTTTCTGTACTTTTTTTTTTCAGGGCAGAATAAGGTAGTGTACCACGCTTTTCTGTCCAGCATAAAAAAAAAACACTATGGAAGAATATACATTTGTTTAAAAAATTGCGGTGAATGGTAGACAGATGGAAACATAAGACAATACATTTATCATCTGTTAATTGGATCAGTTTTTATCCAAATACTTCTAACTTTCTTTTTCACCCTTTCTTTATTTAAAGGGTTTCTGTCACCAGATTCTTGGCTGTTAAGCAGGCTGATATTACACCTGTGCTAATGTCACCTGAATTTCACTGTGGTATTTATTTATTCCAGTGTGCCCCCGTTTTTACTTAGTTCTTTTATTTTATGCTAATTAGCCTCTAGGAGCAGGGGGGCGTTAAGTTCGCCCACTTCTTGTAACGCCCATGCCCTCTTGATTGACAGGGCCAGGCAGCGCTGGTCTCCTCCTGCCGGCCCTGTACTCTGTGTATATCTCCCTCCTGCGCCGTCTCCTTCAGTATTCGGTGCAGACGCAGTGAGTGAAGGGCGCTTGCCGGCTTCCTCACTGTGCCTGCGCCGAATATGTCACAGTCGAGCGCAGACGCAGTGAGGGAGTTGGCAAGCGCCCTTCACTCACTGCGCCTGCGCCGAATACTGAAGGGGACAGCGCAGGCGCGAGATATATAAAGAGGACAGGGCCGGCAGGAAGAGACCAACGCTGCCTGGCCCTGTTAATTTAAGAAGACCTGGGCGTTACAAGCCAAGCTCCACTGGGGAACTCAGTCACCTTTCACTTTGACACCCAATACTTCTCTCCCATGGCAAAAAGGGCAACCCTTCTTAAAGTTTAATTTGCTCTGCCAGCATGACCAACGTGGCATCCCTGTGCTTCTGTGTTTTCATACTACCTTGGTCCATCCACTGTGTCATTCCACAAGAATCATGAGCTGCACTTCCCCTTCACCATCTTGGAACACTTGTATTTAGTAAAGCCACCACAGTCCAGTGACGTAATGTATATTGTAAAAAAATACAATGCCACAGCACTTTGCAAACCAAATAAAGTACAAAAATGCCATAGTAATAGAAAGTATTCTGGTGCTAATGCTACGCTTATTTAGTAAATTTGAGATTCTTGCTCTCCCTGCACTTGCTGGAAGCCTTTTGTCACCAGGTGAGGTATAGAGTGGGCTGAACATGCATGTTGATACTTGCATTCACTGGATTTAATGGAGGCCATTTTGGCACCAAAAAATGATAGAAGGCAGAGTGGACCCAGCATGCATGTGGAATCCGCACTCCCTGAATTTTATGGTGGCCGTTATGGCACATAACAGGTAGTATTTAGTGTTAGGTTCCCGTCTTACAGAGATCGCCTTGATGTGTGGCAGATGGGCCCAAATAATTTTGTACAAAATGTATTTGCCAAGAATCTCATATTTACTAAATAAGCGTACCATTAGCACCAGAATATTTTCTATTACTATGGCATTTTTGTACTTTATTTGTGCTTGCAGAGTGCTGTTGCATTTTTTCAATTTGCACATACAGTGGGGAAAAAAAGTATTTAGTCAGCCACCAATTGTGCAAGTTCTCCCACTTAAAAAGATGAGAGAGGCCTGTAACTTCTTCTTTAAGAGACTCCTCTGTCCTCCACTCATTACCTGTAGTAATGGCACCTGTTTGAACTTGTTATCAGTATAAAAGACACCTGTCCACAACTTTAAACAGTCACACTCCAAACTCCACTATGGTGAAGACCAAAGAGCCGTCGAAGGACACCAGAAACAAAATTGTAGACCTGCACCAGGCTGGGAAGACTGAAACTGCAATAGGCAAGCAGCTTGGTGTGAAGAAATCAACTGTGGGAGCAATAATTAGAAAATGGAAGACATACAAGACCACTGATAATCTCCCTCGATCAGGAGCTCCACGCAAGATCTCACCCTGTGGGGTCAAAATAATCACAAGAACTGTGAGCAAAAATCCCAGAACCTCACGGGGGGACCTATGAAAGACCTGCAGAAAGCTGGGACCAACGTAACAAAGGCTACCGTCAGTAACACACTACACCGCCAGGGACTCAGATCCTGCAGTGCCAGATTTGTTCCCCTGCTTAAGCCAGGACATATCTGGGCCTGTCTGAAGTTTGCTAGAGAGCTTTTGGATGTTCCAGAAGAGTATTGGGAGAATGTCATATGGTCATATGAAACCAAAGTAGAACTGTTTAGTAGAAACACAACTCGTCGTGTTTCGAAGAGAGTGAATGCTGAGTTGCATCCAAAGAACACCATACCTACTATGACGCATGGGGTGGCAACATCATGCTTTGGGGCTGTTTCTCTGCAAAGGGACCAGGATGACTGATCCGTGTACATGAAAGAATGAATAGGGCCCATGTATCGTGAGATTTTGAGTGCAAACCTTCTTTCATCAGCAAGGGCATTGAAGATGAAACATGGCTGGGTCTTTCAGCATGACAATGATCCCAAGCACACCGCCAGGGCAATGAAGGAGTGGCTTCGTAAGAAGCATTTCAAGGTCCTGGAGTGGCCTAGCCAGTCTCCAGATCTCAACCCCATAGAAAACCTTTGGAGGGAGTTGAAAGTCCGTGTTGCCCAGCGACAGCCCCACAACATCACTGCTCTAGAGGAGATCTGCATGGAGGAATGGGCCAACATACTAGCAACAGTGTGTGCCAACCTTGTGAAGACTTACAGAAAACAAAGGATATATAAGAAAGTATTGAGATGAACTTTTGTTATTGACCAAATACTTATTTTCCACCATAATTTGCAAATAAATTCTTTAAAAATCAAACAATATGATTTTCTGGATTTGTTTTCTCATTTTGTCTCTCATAGTTGAGGTCTACCTATGATGTCAATTACAGGCCTCTCTCATCTTTCTAAGTGGGAGAACTTGCACAATTGGAGGCTGACTAAATACTTTTTTTCCCCACTGTATGAGGGCATTTTTCTCTACTAGCACACATTATAAGGGGGTACTTTTTATACTGACACATATTATAAGAGGATATTTTTCTTCTGACACATATTTTAGAGGGACATTTTTTCTATAGGCACACATAAAGAGGGCTTTGATACTACTGACAGCACTATAAGGGGGCATATTTACTACTGGGGCACAACTATTGGGGGTGTTCTTTGTTAGTACTAGGAGAACATTATTACTTTGGGGGGCACTTATTGAGGGCACTTCAGGGAGACTATTACTATTAAGGGCACTCTGGGAAAGAACTATTACTATTGGTGGGACTTTTGGGAGCACTATTACTATGAGTGCACCCAGCACAGTATCAGCTTAGTGTAATTATTTTTGGGAGACATTGTAAAGCTCTATTGCTTTCTTCGGTGCTATTTGATAGGTGCAGTTATTTTTTATGGCATTGTGTGGCAATAATTACTGAAGGAGGCACGTCTGTGTGGTACTCGTTTTTTCAAGGGGACTATTTTTATATGCATTATAGTATTTGGGAGCACAGGAGGCACGCTATTGGGGGTGATAGGATGGAGTGTTAGAAGGTGGGAGGAGGATCGAAAAGTAGGAATCTAAGATGTCTGTGTGGCAAACTCTACAAAAAAGAGACATGGCTGAAAGAAGTCATCATGGTGGTCTGGTCCAAATGGAGAAGATAAAGAAAGATAACATGTACATCAGGGGAGATATCACTGGCTGTGAGAGGTAAGTGATGCTATATTTGCCTAGTTTGATAGCACAGAATATAATTTAAAAAGTAATAGTCATGCTTTATGAGTCCTAATGTGGCATCTGTCATTTTGACAGGAAGATTAGTACTGCATGCTGCACTATTCTTTCTGTTAAATTTGAAGAAACTGCTGACAGGGGCTTAGAACAGATGCTATGCCAGTGGCGTGAGAATAGCCTTATGTAGTTAACATTTATCACTATTTGCTTCTTTGGGGGAACTCGTGTCACTAGGAGGAAATGGGCGCGAAAAGGTTGAGAACCACTGGTGTAGCAGATAGAGCTGGTTACTGCAGCTCTGCTCACAATGGATGGAGAGTTATAGTTCAGGTGCTGGCTTCCACCACCGGAGCTACTGCAGAATAGCTGATTGGCAAGGATGTGGGGTGTTGGACCCTTGCCAATCAGATATTGATGGCTTATCCTTAGGATAGGACATGAATAGAAAAATCCTTGAAAACTTCTCTAATCTTGGCCAAGATTACCAGACAATCAATACCATTCTTGAACATGTCCGGAGGGTTCAATTCACCACCTTATACTGATCCATCAGCACATTCACTGTACAGCGGTGTTCAGTAGCTTTACACACCACTTCTTCCAGGGGCGGACTGGGAACTTAAAGTGGGCCTTGAAAAAAAAACATAAAAGTGGCCACCATGTTGTAGGCAGGTCCAGACTGACTCAGCAAAGCAACACAAGTAGCCAGGGCTAACACAAGTAGATGGGGCCAACACAAGTAAGTGGGGTCATTAATAACATAGTACAGCACAAAATAGAGTTCCAGCAGAACCAAATACCACAGTGAAACACAAAATGGCTGCTACGCTATGGTGGGCCTTAATAACTTCCATGTTTTGTCCTCAAATTATATGGGGCTTAGAATGTGAGATGCATGCCACAGCACTATGCCAGCTCTGCTTTCAGCATGCTGTCTGGACATCCTCTAATAATGGCCAGGCCTCTTTCCTGACATGATTCTCCCTGCACCATTTGTACATTGACAAATATGTTATACTTGTGGCTTATGAAGGTGAACAGTAGGAGAGGGAGCCATGGACTCCCATGTTTTGCCACAGTATCCTGGGCCAAAGATGCCATGGAATTTAGGAGGAGGACCTGCAGCCACTTGCCAGGTACATAAGTACCTGGTTATCCCAGCGGCAGAGAAGAGGTCTCCAGTGGCCCCCTGGGCATCAGCCCACTGGAAAAATTCTCTGTAAGGTCTATAGCCAGTCCACCCCAACTTCTGTCTGGAAGTTTTCTAACTCCTTGTCCAAGGACAACATCTGCCTGAAGTTTGCTCAACATTTGTGTGGATTTCCTACGCATAATTTGGTTTCCTTCCTCGTTTTCTGCCAAGAAATTCTATGATATTGGAGGTGGTGAGTGATAAAGAATTAGATTTTGAGTTGCATTGGGCACAAGGATTGATGTGAGGGCAGTCTGTGTATAGTGCTTTGGAAAATGTGGGAAATTAGAAAATTGGCCGTACAGTAAGTATATTCTGCCCTTGAAGCATGGCAACTCACTGTGGCACCCAAATTAGGCTCTTTTGAGAACATGTTTATTTCCTGATGTTTTCCAGAAAACTCCCGGCCCATACACCAAATGTATCCATATGTGCCCATGCACCCAGCATATGCTAAAAAAGTGTCCCTTTGACATAAGTTGAGTTGGTATACTTGGTCATGTATATTCTTTACTGTATAGAAAGGTGCAGTCTGTTGCTTTTTCCTATACGTGATACAGTATCTTTTCAAGGCCACGTGTGCACCATCTTCTATGACACTTTTTCCTTCCACTCAACTCTCCATTAATATGCTTGGATACAGCACTCTGAACATCCAGCTTCTTTAGCAATGACCTTTTGCGACTTACCACCCTGTGAGGTTGTCAATGACTGTCTTCTGGACAACTGTCAAGTCAGCAGTCTTCTCCATGATTTTGTAGCCTACTGAACCAGACTGAGGGACCCTTTAAAGACTTTGTGTTACTAACATAGTTTATAAGGCAAAAAAAAGACATCTGTCCATCCAGTTCAGTCTGTTATCCTGCAAGTTGATCCAGAGGAAGGCAAAAAAACCCTGTGAGGTAGAAGCCAATATTCCTCACTTTAGGGGAAAAAATTCCTTCCCGACTCCAATCAGGCAATCAGAATTACTCCCTGGATCAACAACCCATCTCTAGTAACTATAACCTGTAATATTATTACCCTCCAGAAATACATCCAGGCCCCTCTTGAACTCTTTTAGCGAACTTACCATCACCACCTCCTCAGGTAGAGAGTTCCATAGTCTTACTGCTCTTACCATAAAGAATCCTCTAATCCTCTTCTATGTTTGTGTACAAACCTTCTTTCCTCCAGACGCAGAGGATGTCCCCTCGTCACAGTCACAGTCCTGGGGATAAATAGATCATGGGAGAGATCTCTGTACTGACCCCTGATATATTTATACATAGTTATTAGATCTCCCCTCAGTCATCTTTTTTATAAAGTAAATAACCCTAATTTTGATAATCTTTCTGGGTACTGTAGTCCACCCATTCCAGTTATGACTTTAGTTGCCCTCCTCTGAACCCTCTCCAGCTCTGCTATGTCTCCCTTGTTCACAGGAGCCCAGAACTGTACACAGTACTCCATGTGTGGTGTGACTAGTGATTTGTAAAGTGGCAGGACTATGTTCTTATCATGGGCATCTATGCCTCTTTTGATGCAACCCATTATCTTATTGGCCTTGGCAGCAGCTGTCTGACACTGGTTTCTACAGCTGGTTTCTACAGTTTCTACAGCTAGATGCGGCCCCATTCACTTCTATGAGAGCGGGCAGCCGAGGCCCAGAGCCAGCTCCATGCCGCGGCTCTGCATAAAAAAATAGAGCATGTCCTGTTCTTGTCCGCAACAGCGGACCCCCACCGATCTGATATTGATGACCTATCCTGAAGATAGGTCATCAGTAAATATAACTTGGACAACCCCTTTAATGCACTTAATTCCCGAGTCCCACCCTGTCCCAAGTTCCTACCTGGGCGTGGGCTCTCGCTTCTGGCCCCCTGCTCTCTATGTGCTGTGCTGGTCGGTCCCGGGCCCCTCCTTTCACCATACCCAGCACCTTTTCCTGTCCGTTTTGTTTACCTGATGGGCACTTGGCTGACCAATCAGCATTAGCAGGACTAGCAGATTTTGCTTCTGATTGGCTTGATTAGCATAGAAACTTTAATTAGCTGAGCCATGATGCGGGACTCAGGACTTCTGCCAGCAAGTGACCTCCCACCAGCACCGTCTGCAGGCAGCATCTCCTTTACGAGTCCAGGCACTGTATATATCTGCAAACCGTGCTGTGACAGTCCAAGTAAGTAAAGTCAACACTGCTAATGACCCACTGCCACCTAAAAAGGAAAAGTCACCACAAAATGCAATGCAATCTGAAATGACCATGTTAAAGAGCAGGAGAAGCCGAGTAGATTGATATATATTTTCAGTATTCAGGTTCAGTAAAACCGTAATTTATACATTTACATCTTTGCATTTTCCAACTCCTGTGAACAGATATAGGAGGGAGTTGTTTACATGACACACTAGAGGCAACAGCAGGCACAGTTCATAGGGGGCTTATGGTACACTTAATAATAAGCATGCTGCAGCAGACACAGTTCATGGGGGTGGGGGTATGGCACACTATATAATACACACCAGCCACAGCACATTTGGGAAATGAGACACTATATAATACGCAGCAGCAAGCACAATTCATGGTGGGTTTAGCACACTGTACAATATGCAGCAGGCATAGTTCATGGGTGGTATGGCACACTATACAATGCATAGCAGTAGGCACAGTTTATGGGGGTATGGCATACTATACAATATGCAGCAGCAAGCACAGGCTTATGGCACACTACATAATAAGCAGGCATCAGCAAGCACAGTTCATGGGGTGGAGAGTATGGCATACTATATAATATGCAGCAAAGTACATAGGAGAAATGGCACACTATATAGTATGCAGCAGCAGGCACAGTTCATGGGTCGCTTATGGCACACTACATAATAAGCATACTATATAATACGCAGCAGGCAAAGTACATGGGAGAAATGGCACACTATATAATACGAGGCAGCACGCACAGTTCATATGGGATATGACATACTATAGAATACACAGCAGGCACAGTTGATTGGGGGTATGGCACACTATACAATACGCAACAGCAGGCACACATGAGCGGTATGGCATACTATACAATACGCAGTAGCAGGCACAGTTTATATGGGGTATGACATACTATACAATACGCAGCAGCAGGCACAGTTTATGGGGGGTATGGGACACTATACAATATGCAGCAGCAGGCTTAGTTCAGGGAGTTATGGCACACTATACAATATGTATGTAGCAGGCACTGCTCATTGGATATGGCGCACTATACAATACACAGCAACAGGCACAGTTTATGGGGGGTATGGTAAACTATATAATATGCAGCAGCAGGCATAGTTCATGGGGAGGTATGGCACACTATACACAATGCAGCAGCAGGCACAGTTTGGGGGCTATGGTACTCTATATAATATGCAGCAGCAGGCACAGTTTGTGGGGTATGACACACTATATAATATGCAGCAGGCACATGTATCTATCTGTTATCGATCTAATATCTATCCATCTAAATATCTATCTATCTATCTATCTATCTATCTATCTATCTATCTATCTATCTATCTATCTATCACCCTGTCTTTCTGTCTGTTCCTCCCTGTTTGTATTTAGTATGCTGGAGGTTGAAGGTATAAATATACCAAGAAGCTTTGACAGTTTTACACATTATGCATTAGTGTTTTGTGGCTGTGAGCTGGTGCAGCACTTTATGGTTCTCATCAGCATGGAGGGGAGGCTGTCTTGTGTGTTTAAACTTCAGCAAATGCTTTATAAGGCTGTAAGTCATTCTGATCTTGGTACATATTATTGATTAAAAAGGGAGTCACAGGTGAAAGTACAAACTGACTTTAGTCGTTCATAAAGTGAGACTCTGACTTTAGATACCTAGATTATCCAGAATTAGAAAAAATGGGCAGTATCTGAAATTGCATTCTCTTGGATGAGACCAGACATAGCCTGTGGTCAAGAGTGGTGTTATTTCTTGTGCAAAAAAAAAAAAAATAAATAAAAAATAAAACAACAAGTTATATTTTATTCTAATCACAGACAACCTATTTTAAAGTGGTTGTCCAAGGATTTAGTGCAATGAGGACTGTGTAAAATAAAAAAAACAAACAAACAAACAAAAAACTTACCTTTAAAGTGTTCTGCTTCTCCCATGCCACTGCTCCGGGCTCTGGTGCCCCGACATAGTAATAAACAGCAGAGGGGTGTTGAGCAGTAGAGACCAGAGCAATAGCACAGAGGAGGCAGGACATTTTAAAGGTGAGTAAGGTTTTTTTTAATGCTTTTTTTTATTATTTTTTTATTTTATGCATCTCCCTGTCTAATTTTAAAGGGGTATTCCGGTAAAGTAACTTAATTTTTGAAAAACTGCATTAAGGCTGCAAGCTGTGACCTAACCAGAACCCATACCTATACATATAACCAGAGCTTCAATTTACCCTGCAATCCATTTGTCTAGCTCCTGTGTGAGCCTACAACACACTGAGTGTCATGGCTCCTGATCTTCCCTCACAAAACTACAATCCCCAAAATGCCTAGCTTTCCTGCTGTGAGTTTGTGCTTGTTTATGAGTGTTGCTGTTCACTGATTGGCTGCCTGACATTCCAGTGCAGACACGCCCCCAAAAAAACAGGTCCATCTTTCATCATGGCTTGGCTTTTGCTTCGATATGCATTGTCAGCTGTGATACCTTATATAGATATATACCTTATATAACATCCTAATTATAGAAATGGAAAAAATCTGCAGTACATCCAATGTTAGTGAAAAGGGCGTTTCAGTCCTCTTACTGGGACTGTTAACAAGTTCTTACTGTTGCCTCATCCCTGCTACACGTCTTTCTGCTTTCTGGTTTTCCTGTCCTGGCCTGCCATCTTTATCTGCCTTTTCTCTCTACTATATTCATTAAAAATGGCTGCTACTGTGTCAAAATGCCTTTTGCATTGCTGAGTGGGCATGGGCTACAATTTTAAGGTACATTTTTTAAAAGGAAAGCCAGAAAATAATGCAAATCTAGATTCACTTCAATTATTTCAGTTTTAGACTAGCATATGGCATGTCACGCTTTATAAAAGTGGGTCATAGTTGCATAGTTACACAGGTTGAAAAAAAAAACAGGTCCATTAAGTTCAACCTTTCTCAGGTCAATTCAACAACATTGTTAAAGGAGGGTTTTCCAAGACTTTCTTACTGATGACCTATCCTTTGGATAGGTCATCAGCATCTTATCGGTGGGGGTCCAACACCTGGGACCCTTGCCGATTAGCTGTTTGAGAAGGCAGCGGTGCTCCTGTGAGTTCTGTGGCCTTCTCCTGTGAGTGCCGCGGCCTTCTCCTGCTTTTCCTATACCAGTGACAACATGTTCATGGATTACGTGGCCTAAGGAGCAGCTTAGCACCATTCAAGTGAATAGGCTCAGCTGCAATACCAAGCACAGCCTCTATAAAATGTATAGCACTGTGCTTGGTGAGCTGCAAGAAGGCAGCAGTGCTCAGAGGAGCGCCGGTGCCTTCTCAAAGAGCTGATTGGTGGGGGTCAGATACTGATGACCTATCCTAAAAAAAATCTTAGAAAACCCTTTAAACAGGGCTGTGGAGTCCTGACTCCGACTCCAACATCTCATCACACTCTGACTCCAATAATAAGTAATAATAAATTTACTGTAGTGTAATGGTAACATTGGCCTTTTTCTTACTATCATGTAAGTAATCATTCTAATTACGGTAGATAGAGTTTATATTTATTGGAACACAGTTTCTGAACAAATAACTTTTGTAAGTTCATGGAAGCAAATATGTAATCCACTATACATTTAATAACTGGAAAACACTGTTATACACTTAATAATTATAAGAAATATATGAGTTTGTCCTCAGAAAAAGTTACATCAGTGCTGAAGCCAGTTGATGCCTGCAATGGGGCAGGCAATCATGTCCATGTGGGGAAGAAAAAAATCAGTAGGATCACTTTTTTACACTCTAAAAAACTTTGCTTTTGCAGCTGCTGCCTGACATTGAGTACTACTTCTTAGATTAATTGTAACCAGAATACCCAAGTCCTTTTCTTGTTCTATTGTCTCAGTTTTACTCAATCTAATGTGTGTGCAGCCATATGTAACCTAGGAGCATTACTTTAAATCTATCAACATTAAAATTCAAATGTCATGTTCTTGCCCATGCCGCCAGCTTATCTAGATTATTCTTTAATATTTGACCGTCAGGCTGGGTTTTAAAGGGAGTCTTTCACCTGTTTTTCACCAATATAACTAAGAGCACTGCCGCACAGAAGATTGCATACACATCCCAGACATACCTATGTGCACTCTGTGTCTGTATTCCATGTCCTGGAAAAGCACTTTTATTCTGCAGGAAAACAGCTCCCAAGTGCCCGGCTCTGCTGCTGCAAGTGCTCAAAGCAAACCAGACTGAAGAGGGGAGGGCCGCTTTAGCTGCTCATATCTCGGCATTGGTATTCCAAGCTTTCAAATGATACCAAGATCACAGCATTATATCCAGTATTATCAGAAGATATAGCTGTTAGAAATTGAGTCGTGAGAGAAAGCTGTTTTTAGTTTCACTTTCAGCCGGGCACTTGTGAGCTGTTTTCCAGCAGAATAAAAGTGCTTTTTCTGGACAAATTTGTATAGGTTTTATTTTGGTTTACTACTTTTTAAAAAAAAATAAACATTTTCTTTGCATCAACATTTTCTGACAGCCTAAATGGGTTATTTCAGTCTCAGACATCGCTAGGATATGCCAGTGTCTAATAGGTGCAGGTCCCACACGTATTCATAGAACGGCGGACGCAAAGTCCTGGAGGGCACACTGCGCATGCGTGGCCGTCCTCCATTTATTCCTATGGGAACACTAAAAATAGCCAAGCTGCACGCCTGGCTATTTTCGGAAGTCCCATTGAACTGAATGTGAGGCTTACCGCGCAAGCGTGCCCCAGGCTCCATTCACTTCTATCGGGCTCACGGAAATAGCTGAGCCAGCACTCGGCTATTTTCAGCCCTCTCATAGAAATGAATGGAGGGCAGCCACGCATGTGCGATGCGCCCTCTGGGACTTTGCAGGCTCCGTTCTAAGCATAGGTGTACCTATCAGACATTGGGGGCATATCCTAGCAATATGCCCCCAATGAGATGGGAATAGCCCTTTAACTTTTTTTATATTTCCATCTACAGAGCTGTATGTGAGCTTGTTTTTGTGGTGCAAACTGTAGTTTTTATTGGCACTATTTTTCGGGGTATATACAACTGTTTAATCACTTTTGTTCAATTTTCTGGGGGGATAAGGTGACCAAAAAATGGTGAATCTCGTATTTTTTTTCCCACTCAACATTTACTGCAGTGATAATTATGTTTTTTAATGGTTAATATCTAATATCTTTTTTTATTCTGTACTTTTATATGTAAACTAGGGAAAGAGGGTGACTTGAATTTTTATATATAGAAATTTTTTATTTTATTACTTCTTTTTTTTCACTTTCTTTAAAGGGGTTGTCCGAGTTATGACAAAAAATATTTAGCACTGTAAATCTGATGGGCAGCAATATATAACTAAGTTAAGCAAGTTTTAGGCAAAAAAATCCATATTTCCTAATTTCCCTGGTTCTCTTCTGGTCTTTGTTTACATGCAATAACAACAATCTCTGCCCCTCCCCCCCCCCCTCCTCTGCAAAGGGAATGAATACAAGTGCTGAGTGACATGTCTGCCTCCTAGAATACTCAGCAGCATGTTGTTTGTGTAAGACTACAAGTCCCAGCTGTACAATGACACTGCTAATACATACAGGAATTTCTCCCTACCTGTTCTTGTGCAATACAATTCCTCTACAGCTCTTGTGCCCAGCATTTGTCTCCTCTCACTGCTGCAGCTACTGTTTGTTGTAAAGCCTTGAGCCCTCAGTGTGTTCTGGCTGAAGGGGTTAATGTTTTATCTGAAGGAAACCAGGGAGAGAGCAGATAGCAGCCCAGCAAAGAAAGGGGGCGTGGCCAGTGACGTCTCGTGTACAGACTGTTATCTGAACTCTGAGGCTTGTGAACCAAACATCACAGAGCAGAGAGATAAGGTGACATCACAGGTCATGTGACCCTCAGTCAACTCTGAGAAACCAGCAGCTTTAGAAACACAAAGTATATGGGAAAGTTGTTATACCTGACAAGTTAGAAACATATAAAGAACAAAAAAATAACTCGGACAACCCCTTTAAGTCCTCCTAGGGGACTCGAACATGCGATGCACTGATTACTTCTTGGAAAAGATTGCAATGATTTGCCATTGCAGTCTAAGGCTACTTTCACACTAGCGTTAGTACGGATCCGGCGGGTGAAGGGACCCGCCGGATCCGTACTGAGTAATACAACCTTGTGGATCCATAATTCCGGATCCGGTTGTATTAGCTTTTAAACGGATCCGGAATAACCTCTATTGAAAGTCAATGGAGGACGGATCCGTTTACAAGTGTGTCCACACCAAACGGATCCGTCCCCATTGACTTGCATTGGGGTTCATTCCGGATCCGTTTAGGTGCGGATTACTAGTACGGAGAGCAAACCGCAACATGTTGCGGTTTGCTCTCCGGTCTGAAGACTGAACGGAATGCTTTCAGGAATTGTCTTCAGTTCAGTTTTGTCCCCATTGACAATGAATGGGGACAAAACTGAAGCGTTTTATTCCGGTATTGAGCCCCTATGACGGAACTCAATACCGGAATTCCATAACGCTAGTGTGAAAGTAGCCTAAGAATGATTTGCTGTGTTCCTATTGAGTTTGGCTACCCCAATCTCCCCAAGGTCAGAGCTTGAGCCCATTCCATACTTCGTTACAGCGCACCATGACATAACTGTATTTTGTGTAATGTGTTAGTGTTTAGGTTATATTACCATGGGACAACTCCTTTGTTGAATTTCTGCAACTGTAATCCAGCAGCAGGTTTCCTTGAAAAAAGCATTTTTTTTTTTTTGCAGTGGCATTGCTGCAAGAATTGTGGTGGGTTATTTGTTACTTACAAACGTTGCATTGCAAAGGTAAAACCTGCAACATAGATTGACATGATGTGGAATGAAAACCCGCAGAGCAAGTAAGTTTACACTGTGAGTTTTTCCCACAAAATTTCTGAAAATCTCATCTACTTCCTTGCTACTGTACAAGGCTGCAGATTTGCCGCATGCAGATGTGCTGACTGCAAATCTGCAACATTTATGTTATGTGGGAACATACCGTAATTGTTATCAGGCTTAGATGCTTCTGCTGTACCCCAGACCAGGGGGTATCTGCAATTTTGTTGTGTATTGTTGTTGCTATGTCATGTTATTCTTGTATTCTGCCATATACTCCAGCAGTTAAGTAGTGGCAGTGGTTGGCAGGTACAGGGCTAACCATCCTGTTCCTCCCCTCTTTAGGCTAGTCCTACTTTCTGCCATGAGGGGAAGTTCCAGAGTAGAGAGTGTAGAAGAAGGAAGCACATGGTGGAACTCCTACTCCATAAGCCTGGTACGATTCTCCTATTAGACCCTTACTCCAGAAATATTGGCAGTCAAGATACAGCTTTTCCAAAAGCTACAGCAGATAAAGTCAGAAAAGTGATCAGCAAGATTCAGCTTCACAGACCCTGCTGCCGATGAAGTGAAACAGGTCAGACACCATCACCTAGAATAACCACTAGGCCACACTCACTTCAAGCCTGTATCACATAGTGGATACTGATATCTTCCTGCATATCTTCCTGTACTGCTGGATGTGCCACAAGTTATATTGCACTAAGTAAAGAGAGACTTTTATACATTTACTTTTGGTCTGATTCTTCCAACGACCTTTCCACTGCACCGAACCCCAGGGAGCAACAGCCTGAGGAAGTACACCGTGACACAACACCTCATCAGGGCCACTACTACTTACATCCTCTGCATCGGCCCCCCCAGGGGCGCTGCATTTTGCCAGGTTTTCTTTCACATTTACTTGTGTAAACCTGGCGTGTATATTTGGGTTAAAAAAGTGGTAGTCCTACCTGGGCCCCAATGCAAAATGCAGCCTGTCACCTACTAGGTGCCTTTTATAACATTGGTGTCTTCTTGAAGGGATATTCACCCCTGTTGTGGGAATCCCAGTGGTCATACCCACTAATCTACTAGTTATGTGCTATCCAACCAAACTACCCAGACTACCATTTAAGTAGCAGAAAGACCTTAAAGTACTAGAGTCTGGGTGTGACTGTTACCTCTGTACCCCCCAGAGAACTAGTAATCATTATTTAGCTCTTATAAAAACTCTGGAACCTGAGCACCAACCAGTCCTGATGAGCCCTACAGCATTGATAAATATAGGTGTCTACTGGTGGCCTCTTCATTCAGAGGGAAGGTAATGGTATGCATTTTAGGCATATAGATGTTGCTCATCAGACACATCATGTAGTTAGGAAGCATCATGAATATTCCTAAATAATACTTGAATAAAGCCACACTGTGCATTCCTAGAATGGTTGAGTCAAAGCGTCACAGCAGTGGTGTGGTCAACCTAGTCACTGTACTACAAGAACTGTTCCCATGGGTTAGATCTGCTCCTAGTTTTGTGGGCTGGCAGATGCTCCAGAAAATATGTATGGTGGAAAAAGTAGAAACATTACATAAATCATTCATATTCATTTCAAAAGAGTTTCAACTTCAGGTGACTACACTTCATTAGTATGTACCGTGCATTCAGAAAATCTTCATCCCTTTCACTTTTTTCACATTTTGTTATGTTGCCTTGACATAACATTAAAAAAATTAGTTTCCCCTCCTCATTCTGCACTCACTATCCCATAAGTGAAAACTGAATGTTCAAGATCGTTGTTAATTTATTGAAAAGGAAACCTAAAATATTGAATTGTAGCACCTTTTGCAGTGATTACAGTCTCCAGTCTTGTTGGGTATGATGCCACAAGGTTTACACACCTGTTTTAGTGGATTTTCTGCCATTCTTCTGTGCAGATCCTCTTAAGCTTTGTTAGGTTGAATGAGGACTGCCAGTGAACGCCCATTTATAAGTCTTTCTAGAGATGTTCAATTGGGTTCAAGTCAGGGCTCTGACTGGGCCACTAGAGTTGTCCTTAAGCCACTCCTATGTTGTCTTGGCTGTGTTCTTAGGATCATTGCCTTATTGTAAGGTGAATGTTCACCCCAATCTGAGGTCTGGAACAGATTTTCATTAGGATTATCTCTGTACTTTTCTCCATTCAGCTTTTTCTCAACCCTGACCAGTCTCCCCATCCCAACTGCTGAAAAATACCCCCTACAGTATGATGCTGACCTCACAATTGTTTTTTTTTTTTAGGGGTGGTATTGGGCAGGTGATGAACAGCTCCTGGCTTCCTCCAGACATATCTACCTCAATTACTTAGTTTGGTGGGCCAGCATCAGAAAGAGTCCTAGTTGTTCCAACATTTTTCCATTTAATCATGGAGGCTACTGTGCTCTTGGGAACTTGCAGTACAACAGAATCTTTTGTGTATCCTTCCAGATCTGTGCCTCCACACAATCCTGTATCTGAGTTCTACAGGTAGTTCTTTCATCATGGCTTGGTTTTTGCTCCGATATGCATTATCAGCTGTGATACCTTATATAGACATATACCTTATATAACATCCTAATTATAGAAATGGAAAAAATCTGCTGCATCCAATGTTAGTGAAAAGAGCGTTTCAGTCCTCTTACTGGGACTGTTAACAAGTTGTTACTGTTGCCTCATCCCTGCTACAAGTCTCCTTTCTGCTTTTTTTGTTTTCCTGTGCTGGTCTGCCATCTTTATCTGCCTTTTCTCTCTAATATATTCATTAAAAATCGCTGCTGCTGTGTGAAAATGCCTTTTGTATTGCTGCAGTCTTGTCTGCCGTCCTAAGGGGGTGAGTGTAAATGAGGGGTGGGCGCTTCCTCCATAATGTTGTTTCCACTCACTGATCCTCCTCCAGGCAGTCTTTGTCACGCCTCCCAAATTTTGAAAATTGCAAAAAGGGACAACATGTATGGCGCATATCACAGTAGTTTTATTCATACTAGGCCACGCCTCTAACTCCGCCCAAAGCATAATTACTGACTCAGAACAGACATCAGAACTGCAGCAGATGGGGATCGTTTGGGTGAGAAAAGTTTCTTTTACAGCATGTGGAAACCATGGACAATTTTTTTTTTTATTGCGCTTCAATATCTATTTAAACATTAGAATATAAATCAGCAGATTAAAGACATTTTAAAGTCCAAATTGCACAAAATAATGAAATCATGGTCTAATATACAGGTAGTAACCATACAGACACTATAGTAAGGAGCAATTTAGTACATTTATTAATGCACATTTATGCATTAATTCCTCAGGTCAAAAAAAGGAACATTTAAAGAGTAATTAAACTTTTGTATACATTTTATTAACCTGTCCCTAATGCCCTAACACTTTTTGTGACATAGTTTATTAATGTTTTTCATATTTTTATTACAGTTTTCCCTACCTAAAGCGCACATTCCGCTGTGCGCTTGAAATCTACTGACTTGTCAGTGGTGTACGGAGTTGACATTTTTATCAATGGGGCCGCAGCACAGTGAGTACGGGGCGCCCTGTAACTATGTGCTATGCCAGGATTAGCTGAGCGGGCTCCTGCTTCTGCCTACTTCGATAAGAGTCAGCTTTTAGCTTAGTGAAGGGTACAGGGTACCCATGTGCTATGCCAGGATTTAGTAAACCTCCGGGGGCCTCCTGGACCTACTCACTGTGCTGTGGCCCCATTGATAAAAATGTCAACTCCGTACACCACTGAGAAGTCAGTAGATTTTAAGCACACAGCGAAATGTACACTTTACATAGGGAAAAGTGTAATAATAATAAAAAAAACATTAATAAACTATGTTACAAAAAGTGTTACTAGGGCATTAGGAACAGATTAACAAAAATGTACTCAAAAGTTTAGTTACTCTTTAAGAATCAAAGAGGGACAGAAGAACTTGAGTCAAAAAGAGGGACTGTCTGTCCAAAAGAGGGACACTTGGGAGGCATGCTGTATTCTCATCGTCCTGACGGGAACTTATCATGTCACTCGGTCATGTGACCCCAGTTTTCAGACTTCCAAACATCAAAACACATATTTGAATATATAAATTATATAGATATAGAATCGCTAACATAGATCTATGCATTTGCTGGTTGTTTCATTTATCTGCTAAGTGTAACCCATGTGACTTGATCTGGTCCTTGTAGCTTAGTGATTCTATGCATTCTGTGCTGAGGAGGAGAAGGAGGTGGGCGATATAGTGGGAGGAATGAAAAGCTGCTGAGGGGCGGAGATACAGCAGATGACAATCTTCCTTTGAGACTCTGCTTGTAGTTTCCATCTGCACAGGAAGGGCTATATTGGCTTCCTGGGGAAAACGTAAGTATAAGGACAGAATAGTTAGTCCTATCTAATTCACATTATGCAGTAACTGAAAACGAAGATGTGAATTTCTGTATAAATAAAGCATCTAAAAATGTAACGTAATAAGTAAAGGGGATTCAATAGTGGTTCCCATGAATTAAAAAATGAAATACCTTCAGTACTGAATATATTTATTTGTGGACGGGCAGCAACTTGGAGCACCTGCATCTCCTAGGAGTACATTGTAACCAGTTCTTGTTAACCCCTTGTCCTCCATGGCATAAAATAGTCCCTCACACAGAGCCACTGCGATTTCATTAATAAATACAAAGGCAATGGCTTCCTCCAATTTCCTTGTCCATCTTCTAGAGAGAGATATATTCTTCCATGAAGACTGCTTCACTATGAGATCACTATGCTGGCACCGAGAGGAGGAAGGAAGCAGGAAAAAGTGGGTCGGAAATTCGGAAACAGCAGGGAGCAGTATCTGAGAAGGAAATGTAATGTTCAAAAGCTAACATTTTTATTCCATTATATTGCAATAATACTTAAAGAGGACCTGTCATCTGATTTGTTTTCATATTGTAGGCCACCATGAGCAATTAAAAAAAAAAAACTGTCAATAAAGACGCCTCCATTGTTAAAAACACGCCCCCCTCCCCTTAGATTGACAGCATTAGACTTCACATCTAGTGCTGATGTCTCACGGTGTGTGTGCACCACATTGTCTTCTTGCCGAGCAGCGAAGATGATTAGTGTGTACGCGCCATTGATGTCATTACACCCGGAAGCGGAAGTGACTGCAGATGAAGCCAACAGAGCCTCCACTTCAAACCGTATTATCCTGCCTCCTGTTGTTCCACTGCCTCATTTTCGTAAAAATAAAAACGACTGCACCTACAAAAAAACACAAGTGTCAGTTGGATCAACCCTACCTAGCTATATGCCTAGTTTAATAGTGTTGATCCTGGTGACAGAGCCGCTTTAAAGGGGTATTGCCATCTTATCGCTAGGATATGCCTTTACTTTGTGATAAGTGCAGATCAGAACACTGTAGTGCAGGAAAAACAATGCTGCCTCATTTTCAGGATTGGTGGGAGCAGGGGTGCACCTAGCCTTTCTGCTGCCTGAGGCAAAAACTGAAACATCACCCCCCTCCACAATGCCAATTTCTTGAACTAACCCCTTCCCTTCAGCCCATGGCCTTCGGCTGCCCCCTCTTGGCCCTACCTGGTGCTCCCTGAGGCGATCGCCTCACCTGGCCTCATTGATGGTGCATCCCTGGGTGGGAGGTCCCACTTTATCAGTTATGAATGCCTTTTTAAAGGGAGTCTTTTGCCTGTTTTTCAACTATATAACTAACAGCACTGCCCAACAGAATATTGCATACACATCCCAGACATACCTGTGCGCACTTTGTGTCTGTATTACATGTCCAGGAAAAGCACTTTTATTCTGCTGGAAAACAGCTCCCAAGTGCCCGGCTGAAAGTGAAACTAAAAACAGCTTTCTCTCCAAATTCGATTTCTAACAGCTATATCTTCTGATATACTGGATATAATGCTGTAATAATGTAATGCCAGCTTTCAAAGAAGGTCAGGCCATTTTTCTATTTGCTACCAATCCCAAGATATGAGCAGCTAAAGCAGCCGTCCCCTCTTCAGTCTGGTTTGCTTTGAGCACTTGCAGCAGCAGAGCTGGGATGTGTATACAATCTTCTGTGGGGCAGTGCTTAGTTATATTGGTGAAAAACAGGTGAAAGACTCCCTTTAACCATGATCTCACTTGCAATATCTACTTTATAATCATAACCCTTCCCCTTTAAATCTCCCTTCAAGTGCTTCTGCCATCTGTATCCCAGTCAGTAACTTCCTGACACATAATAGACAAAATATCTGTGGTCACCAGTAGTTGGAGTATTATCTACCTAAGCTTCTCATGACAGTTATCATGTTGTCATATACAGGTGGAGTAGTATTTCCTAGGCCATGTGTCTTATCAGACTCTTACGACTGCTCCATTGTGGTAGTCGGCTAATTTTAGCTTGAAATGTACTTTATTTTTTACCTTACAGACAATTGGCCTTTTCACCTTTAACTTCTCTACCACTTTTACAGTTTCTCTTGTCTTCCATGACTTTTATTACTGTGTGTGCTCGTCTCTGATGAACGTGGATAAAAATATGTCCATTAACAATCCTTTAGGAGAATTACAATCATGTCAAGACCAAGGACCTTTGCAAAGTGACACAAATATAACGTGCCTTCAAGCATCCTGTGCAGCAGGAGGTCGTCTGTGTCTCCAAATTCCTGGAGTTTTTATAGAAGGGTTATGGGAGCAGAAGAGTGCGCATGAAAATGACTATCATTACTTATGTTGTCAATTTGCATCTGAAATGAAGCTTTAAATATGTATTAGTACAGAACAACTTGCCGGCAGCTTTTGGTGTATGATATTTTAATCTTTACTACTGGCTTTTAAGGGCTTTCTGTATGAATGATAAATCTCACGTTACAGTATTACACTAGTATTAAAGGGCATGTGCTAGCAGGATCAACCCCATTAAACCAGCCATAATGCCTGCTACGGTTGACCCTCTTGATTGAAAACATACCTTTCTTCCCCTAATCTGTTGCCACATTTTGGAGAAATAGGTGTTAAATATTAAAAAATGTGTAAATTAGAGCTTAGCTGGGTGGGTCCTAGCAAGTCTTCTCTGCTTTCATGGACACTCGCCCATAACCTAGATGCTTCATCAAGTGGAGGGGAGTGTCCAGCTAAGGTGCACCGAGTCCCTAGGGCTCACCCATTGTTCACTTGAGTCCACATTTGCATATTTAAAGATATGTATTTAAAGATATGTATTTCTCCTAAACAAGGCTGCAAATCCGGAGGAAAAAAGCTATACCTTTAATATGCAGGGTCAGCCCTACCAGGCATTATGGCAGATTTTCCCCTGTCTAGGAACTAGACCTAAAGTCATGTCTGTATTATTTCTAATAAGTGTGATGATGAATTAAATCTGGTGTTCCCCTAGAGCAGCCATTTCAAGACATGAAGAGGCTGAGTGTATTCTCTATGAGGTTACTGACTTGAAGTCCAGAAAAATGTCCCCCCCTCCATGATCACTTCCCTATCTCCAATTCTAGGAATCTCTAGAGATGATTCATACATATGTGAATAATATCAGCAGCTCATTTTTGTAAACTATACGTTCATAAGCATTGTAATTTTAGCTAAGTATGCCTTTAAATCAGCCAAAATTGGCTTATTTCCAAGAAGACAATGTGTAATATGGCCCAGAAGGGCTGTGAGATAGTACGTCTGTGGAAATGATCAGATTTAATCATACATGTGGTGAAACCATGACGTTCTGTGGAGAGATAACAGTTCATTAGAAATAGGAATGGGAAAAATAGCTTAATAGGTGTCTGAGAAGAGGATGCCTCAGTGACCATGTATGATGGATGCATCTCATAATCTATTACAACCTTGATATTGCTTTCTCTATGTGAGCCAGTGGCAGAAGTTTTCAAGCGATCTATTGTGGTCCAACATACCTATGTTCTGCAATACTGTCTTTATTGGCCCCAAAGTAAGCCACAGAAGCTCCCATAACATATGTGTGATAGCCTCAGATGCCCACACACGTTCTTTAATGCTATTAGATACCGATGTACAACCTTAAATGGGGTTATCCAGGAAACATGACTTCTTTCTACAAGAATCAACCGCACACCTGTCCAAAGGTTGTGTATGCTATTGCCCCTCAACTCTATTGAAGTGAATGGGGTTGAGCTGGAATGTTACAGACAACATGTTGACAGATGTGGTGCTGTCCTGGAAGACAGCAGCCATAATCATCTAATTCTGGTCAACCCCTTTAAAGGAGTTGTATCTGATGGGGAAAAGAGGTCTGCTCAGTCAAGTGTATGGGGCATTACCAAATATAACCCATGGAGAAGATCGTTGTGGTTTCAGGAAAAAAAATCTGATCTTACACAACCTCTTTAAGCTTTGGCACTACAGGTACCACAGGTATACTCCCTCTGGCTCTTCATCCACTGATGAGTCTTTTTCAGGGCTTGTTCCTCATCCCTTTTGACTGTAGCCCCAGTTTTTCCTTCGTCATTTGCTCTAGTGATCCCTCTTGCCAACTGCTTACTTCTGAAGTGATGTACTTTTGTCCTACTGCAGCACATTACTTTTTGGTTTCAGACCTCAGTCTGGCATTTGACACATTTTTCAATTAAGACAATTATTGGCTTACTTGACAAAAAAAAGTTACAGGACTGGTAATCAAGCATGCCTGCCATTTGTTAGCTGAGCAATTGCTTTACCATATTGATTGGTTGGTCTTTGCTCCCACCCATCACTTAACCTCAGATATCTTTGATTTAATACAATTCTTTCAGGTCTTGGTCACAGATAGAAAAATAATTATAAGTGAACTTTGTACCTTTAATAAAATAAAATATTCAGTAGGGTTGTATATGTTCTGACATAACATTTCAGCCGCTCCTGTGTTTCCTCTCATCTCAACTTACACTACTTGTTCTGATATTATTTCAATTCCCATATCTCATCACATCTTCCAAGAAAAATAAAATTTCTTAGAGTTCATTGTAAGCTTTAATCTTTTCCTTCACCATAAAAATTCTTCTTTTTCTTATTTTGCTTTTTCTGGAACTGCACCCTGTTTCTGGACTGTACAGTAACACATTAACAGAGCATTCAGATTATTAGCTATGCCATGATTAAAGGGGTTGTGCGCTGGCTCCCCGCTCCTTCTCATCCAGATCTGTGGTGCTCCGTTGGGTTTCCTTGCTGAAAACATCTGGTTTGTCATCGCCTGCAGCCAATCACTGCCCACTATGGCGCCTGGATCCTCTTGCATCATGTGACTATTTGTGATGATGTAAGGGGAGCTGGTTACCGCCGCAGCCAGTAGTTGGCTGTAGGTGATGTCAAACTGGATGTTTTTCAGATAGAGAGGCAACCCAGTAGAGCATCAGAAACTGGTAGAAGGAGCGGGGAGCCAGCGCTAGGAAACAGGTAAGTAAACTTCCCTTACAGGTCTGGCCCATTCTTGCCCAACCTCTTTAATGTAAAAAATGACAATCAGACATCACATAGTACATGACAATCTCTTTCTAACAAAGCTAGAACCAGCTCTGTACCTCACATGGGTCCAGAGATCTCCCCATTCAGATTTATATCAAGCTGGCAGCTCAGGGGCATGTCCTTTCTCAGAGGGTGTGTGATTTCTGCTGCAGCTCTCTCCCTGTAACTGTAAGAGCTTCTAACAGTTTATACAGCTGGTGGCAATTAAAGGATGGAACTGATGCGACCACTTTAGCAAGATGGACAGAGAAATGAGGAAAAGAACAAACAGCAGGTGGTGCTATACAGTGGGGAAAAAAGTATTTAGTCAGCCACCAATTGTGCAAGTACTCCCACTTAAAAATATGAGAGAGGCCTGTAACTGACCTCATAGGTAGACCTCAACTATGAGAGACAAAATGAGAAAACAAATCCAGAAAATCCCATTGTCTGATTTTTAAAGAATTTATTTGCAAATTATGGTGGAAAATAAGTATTTGGTCAATAACAAAAGTTCATCTCAATACTTTGTTATATATCCTTTGTTGGCAATGACAGAGGTCAAACATTTTCTGTAAGTCTTCACAAGGTTGGCACACACTGTTGCTGGTATGTTGGCCCATTCCTCCATGCAGATCTCCTCTAGAGCAGTGATGTTTTGGGGCTGTCGCTGGGCAACACGAACTTTCAACTTCCTCCAAAGGTTTTCTATGGGGTTGAGATCTGGAGACTGGCTAGGCCACTCCAGGACCTTGAAATGCTTCTTACAAAGCCACTCCTTCATTGCCCTGGGGGTGTGCTTGGGATCATTGTCATACTGAAAGACCCAGCCACGTTTCATCTTCAATGCCCTTGGCGGCATAGTGTGTTACTGATGGTAGCCTTTGTTACGTTGGTCCCAGCTTTCTGCAGGTCATTCACTAGGTCCCCCCGTGTGGTTCTGGGATTTTTGCTCACAGTTCTTGTGATTATTTTGACCCCACAGGGTAAGATCTTGCGTGGAGCCCCTGATCGAGGGAGATTATCAGTGGTCTTGTATGTCTTCCATTTTCTAATTATTGCTCCCACAGTTGATTTCTTCACACCAAGCTGCTTGCCTATTGCAGATTCAGTCTTCCCAGCCTGGTGCAGGTCTACAATTTTGTTTCTGGTGTCCTTCGACGGCTCTTTGGTCTTCACCATAGTGGAGTTTGGAGTGTGACTGTTTAAAGTTGTGGACAGGTGTAACGGGGAGCCGGCGGCGCGCTTCCCCTCTGCCATGCCGCCGGTCTCCCAGGAGTGCGCCGGGGCGAGGACGCAGGATGCGTCCTCGTCTCCATGACGACACTCACAGGAGAGGGTCCGGCACGCGCACTGATACAGCGCGTCCGGCGTCCTCCCCGCCCCCCTAGTAAACGAGCAGGCGGGGACATCTGAGCGCTGGTCTGGGCAACCAGCGCTCAGAACATTTATTATATACCTGGTTTTGGGTCATGTGGCGCTGGCCACGCCACATGACCAAATTTGGTGCATATTTGAGCGCTGGTCACGTTTGGCCAGCGCTTGGTATGCAAATGAGTGGAGGGCTATTTAAAGCCACTAGTTGTCCTCCCTAATTGCCTGTGATTAGCGTTACTACTTTGATCAGTGCTTGTGCGACCTTGTGTTTGATTGCTGTTTGACCCTGACCCTGACCTTGGACTTTGGACTTCGACCTCTCTTTGCTTCACCCCCGGTATTGACGTTATCTCCTGTGCATGACCCGGCTTGCTGACTATTCTATATTGTGTTTGTTTCGTCTGTGTTTGTCTCTCCAATTGTTCCCTGTTCCTCCCTGTGCACTTATACAGAGCAGGGACCGTCACCGTGGTTGTCCACGGCCGCCTAGGGGAGACTGAGGCAAGCAGGCAGGGAGAGAACGGGGGGGTATTCAGTACAGGGCGCACCTTCCCTTGTCTCCCCCGTGACAGAATCACAAGCCATACTAAATGGAGCCGTTGCGAGTTCTCACGGATCATATAGGTGACATGGCTCAGATGATCCAGGATCTGGCCGAGAGAATCCAACATCAGGAGCAGCTGCAAACTGCACCCGCAGCCGCTCCCTCCATTATTGAACCCCATATAAGGTTGCCCGATCGGTTTGTGGGTAACCAAAAGACTTTCCGTCCTTTCCAGGAAAGTTGCAAATTATATTTTCGTTTACGCCCACACTCCTCGGGTTCTGAGCAGCAGCGGGTAGGAATAATTATTTCCTTGCTGCAAGGGGATCCGCAGGAGTGGGCTTTCTCATTGCCATCTGACTCCCCATGTCTGTTGTCTGTGGAGGCCTTTTTCCAGGCCTTAGGTCTTTTGTATGAAGAACCAGACTGGGCCACTGTAGCAGAAACTCAGCTCAGGAACATTCAGCAGGGAAACCGCCCAGTAGAGGATTACTGTGCAGAGTTCAGGAAGTGGTGTGTCTCCTCTGGGTGGAATGACCCAGCTTTGAGAAGCCAGTTTAGGGTGGGGCTGTCAGACCAACTCAAGGATCTTCTGGTTTGTTATCCTACTCCTGACTCCCTAGAGACGACCATGACTTTAGTTATTAAGCTGGATCGACGGGTGAGAGAAAGACAGAGGGAACGATCAAGTACTCCTCAAGCTGTCGTCCTGCCTGAGTTTCCTCCTCTGAGTCCACCTCCTGCCAAGGTCCCGGAGTCCATGCAGTTAGGAGGTATCCTGAAAAACCAAAGACGTTTAAAGGGAGCCTGCTTCTACTGCGGTGAGGTGAACCACTGGCTCCAGCAGTGTCCAAAACTTCCGCCCTCTAGGAGATCTCCGGTGGGAAGTAAGGTAACCCCAGCAGTGGTAAGGAGAAAAATTTTAGTACCCATCTCCATTGCATATGATCAATTCAGGGGTTCTGGAAAGGCTTTTGTTGACTCTGGTTCTGCTGCTAATTTTATTAATTTTGATTTTGTACAGTCTGTGGGTTTACCGATGGTCCCTTTAAGGGAGGGTATTCAAATTATCGCCCTCGACTCCACTCCCCTAAATAATGGGAGGATCGAGTTCTGTACTCCTAGTGTGACCCTGACGGTTGGGATTTCGCATTCCGAAAAAAGTGTTTTTTGGGTTTTAAAAAATTTACCTGCTGACCTAGTTCTTGGTTTACCTTGGTTGCAGGACCACAATCCTGTAATCAATTGGTCAACAGGTGAATTAGAAAAATGGGGGCTGAATTGTGACAAGTGTTGCAAATCTGTATTGCAGTTGGGAGGTACTACTGAGTCTCTTTTCTTACCTGAGTACATCAACGATTTTTCGGACGTTTTCTCCATGTCCGAGACTGAGTTCCTCCCTCCTCACCGGCAATATGATTGTGCCATCGATATTATTGAGGGGTCCAGATATCCCAAGGGCCGTATCTATAATCTCTCTACTCCAGAGCGTCAGTCTATGAGGGATTATCTCAAGGAGAGTCTGGCCAAGGGTCACATCCGGCCTTCTGTTTCTCCCATGGGGGCAGGATTTTTCTTTGTTGGGAAAAAGGATGGAGGGTTGAGGCCCTGTATTGATTACAGGGAACTCAATAAAATTACTGTTAAAAACAGGTACCCGTTGCCCCTTATTCCTGATTTGTTGAATCAGGTTCAGGGTGCTTGTTGGTTTACTAAGCTAGATCTGAAGGGGGCGTACAACCTGATCAGAATCCGTGAGGGTGATGAATGGAAAACTGCCTTTAATACCCCGGAGGGTCATTATGAGTACCTAGTAATGCCCTTCGGGTTAGTAATGCTCCTGCGGTGTTCCAAAATTTTGTCAATGACATTTTTAGACCATTTATTGGAAAATTTGTAATTGTCTATATTGATGACATCTTGATTTTTTCTACAGACTGGGAGAGTCACGTATCCCACACCAGGCAAGTGCTGGAGGTGCTGCGTGAGAACAAGTTGTTTGTCAAAGGGGAGAAGTGTATCTTTGGTGTTCAGGAAGTGACCTTTTTGGGATACATTCTCACCCCTTTTTCCTTCAAAATGGACCCGGGTAAGGTACAGGCCATTGTAGATTGGGTGCGACCTTCCTCTCTGAAGGCGCTCCAGCGATTTCTGGGTTTTACTAATTTCTATCGGAAATTTATCAAAAATTTTTCTGTTATAGCCAAACCCATTACGGATTTGACCCGCAAGGGAGCTGATTTAGTCAACTGGTCCCCTGCAGCTATTGAAGCTTTTGAAAAGCTAAAGCGGTTTTTTGTAGATGCTCCTGTGCTGATCCAGCCTGATCAAAATAAGCCGTTTGTAGTTGAGGTGGATGCATCTGAAGATGGTGTGGGGGCAGTACTGTCCCAGGGGTCTTCCACCTTAACTAATCTCAAGCCATGCGCCTTCTTCTCCCGCAAGTTCTCTCCTGCCGAGAGAAACTATGACATTGGTAATAGGGAGTTACTAGCAATCAAGTGGGCATTTGAGGAATGGCGTCATTTTTTAGAAGGGGCATTACACCGCATTACGGTCCTCACGGATCATAAGAATTTGATGTTTCTGGAATCTGCTAAGCGATTGAATCCCAGACAGGCGAGGTGGGCTTTGTTCTTTACTCGTTTTGACTTTTGTGTTACCTTCAGACCCGGAAGCAAGAACATTAAGGCCGATGCCTTATCCCGAAGTTTCCAGGCGTATCAGCCTCCTGATGTCCCTCCTGAGCCCATCCTGCCAGCTGACATCATCGTAGCCGCTACCTCATCTGATCTCGCTTCTGAAATCGTGGCAGGACAACATCTTGCTCCCACTGGTACTCCCAATGACAAGTTATTTGTGCCAGCTCATTTGCGGTTGCGACTGCTGGGTGAGTGCCATAGCTCTGTTTTATGTGGACATCCTGGTATCAATGCCACCAAGGAGTTGGTCTCTAGGCAGTATTGGTGGTCGTCAATCTCCAGAGATGTTCAGGCTTTTGTAACTGCGTGCAATACTTGTGCCAGGTCCAAGAATCCCAAGACTCGGCCTATGGGTGAGTTGCGTCCATTACCCATACCTGGTAGACCTTGGTCACATCTGTCCATGGACTTCATCATGGATTTGCCATGCTCTGAGGGTAAAACCGTGATTCTTGTAGTGGTGGACAGATTCAGCAAGATGTGTCACTTTATTCCTTTGTGTAAATTACCCTCTGCAAAGGTTTTGGCTTCCGTATTTATGGACCACATAGTTAAACTACACGGTGTTCCTGAGAATATTGTTTCTGACAGGGGGGTGCAGTTTGTGTCTAAATTCTGGAGGGCCTTCTGTAAGAAGATTGATATTTCCTTATCCTTTTCGTCAGCCTTTCATCCAGAGACCAATGGTCAGACTGAACGTCTTAATCAGTCCGTTGAGCAATATCTCAGATGTTATGTTGCTGATAACCAGCATGTGTGGGGCCAGATTCCTGTCTCTGGCCGAGTTCGCGATTAATAACCGTGTGAATTCGTCTTCTGGGGTATCGCCGTTTTTCTGCAACATGGGGTTTCATCCGCGCTTTGGCTCCTTTTCTCCAGCTGTTTCGGCGGTCCCAGAGGCCAATGCTCTCTCTCAGGAACTGTGCACAGTTTGGGCACAGGTTCAGTCGAACCTGGAAAGAGCCCAAAGGATTCAAAAAACTAAGGCCGATAAGAAACGTTCTAAGGGTGTGAATTTCAAGGTGGGGGACATGGTATGGTTGTCAACAAAAAATCTACGTATGAAAGTACCATCCTATAAGTTTGCGCCTCGCTTCATTGGTCCATACAGGATCACCAAGGTGATCAATCCGGTGTCGTTTGAATTGTGTTTACCTGACTCCCTTCGTGTTCACAATGTTTTTCATATGTCTTTGCTTAAGCGTTATGTTGCTCCCGCTGGTCCAGAGGAACTGCCCCCGCCTCCGGTCGAGGTGGAGGGACAAGTGGAGTACGAGATTCATAGAATCATTGACGTTAGGAAAGTCCGGAATTCCTTCCAGTACCTTGTACACTGGAGGGGATTTGGGCCTGAGGACAGATCTTGGGTACCGCTGAGCAGGATGCATGCAGACGCACTTGTTAGGAGTTTTCATCGACAGCATCCTGAAAAGCCGGTTCCTCCAGCTAAGGGTCCGGTGGCCCCTCGTGAAGGGGGGGGTACTGTAACGGGGAGCCGGCGGCGCGCTTCCCCTCTGCCATGCCGCCGGTCTCCCAGGAGTGCGGCGGAGCGAGGACGCAGGATGCGTCCTCGTCTCCATGACGACACTCACAGGAGAGGGTCCGGCACGCGCACTGATACAGCGCGTCCGGCGTCCTCCCCGCCCCCCTAGTAAACGAGCAGGCGGGGACATCTGAGCGCTGGTCTGGGCAACCAGCGCTCAGAACATTTATTATATACCTGGTTTTGGGTCATGTGGCGCTGGCCATGCCACATGACCCAGTGGAGGGCTATTTAAAGCCACTAGTTGTCCTCCCTAATTGCCTGTGATTAGCGTTACTACTTTGATCAGTGCTTGTGCGACCTTGTGTTTGATTGCTGTTTGACCCTGACCCTGACCTTGGACTTCGACCTCTCTTTGCTTTACCCCCGGTATTGACGTTATCTCCTGTGCATGACCCGGCTTGCTGACTATTCTATATTGTGTTTGTTTCGTCTGTGTTTGTCTCTCCAATTGTTCCCTGTTCCTCCCTGTGCACTTATACAGAGCAGGGACCGTCACCGTGGTTGTCCGCGGCCGCCTAGGGCCGACTGAGGCAAGCAGGCAGGGAGAGAACGGGGGGGTATTCAGTACAGGGCGCACCTTCCCTTGTCTCCCCCGTGACAACACTACAGGTAATGAGTGGAGGACAGAGGAGCCTCTTAAAGAAGAAGTTACAGGTCTGTGAGAGCCAGAAATCTTTCTTGTTTGTAGGTGACCAAATACTTATTTTCCACCATAATTTGCAAATAAATTCTTTAAAAATCAAATCTGGATTTGTTTTCTCATTTTGTGTCTCATAGTTGAGGTCTACCTATGATGTCAATTACAGGCCTCTCTCATCTTTTTAAGTGGGAGAACTTGCACAATTGGTGGCTGAGTAAATACTTTTTTTACCCACTGTACATTTAGATTTTCTTGAATAACTCAGTGGCTGTGCTAAATTTGTAATTCAATTTAATTACAAAAATATTCAGATCCAGGTGCTGCTTTGAAAAATGAAGAATATTTTTGTGGGGCAACCACAGTGATGTTCCCTCATATCTGGTTAGGGGTTCTTTGAAAGGCTCCAACTGGTTTTAGGAGTTTCTCATGTGGACCCCTGTAATTTTTATTACTTATTTATTACCATAATCTATTGCTGTAATGTAATCTTATTATTGATCACATGATCTGTCACTAGAACAAACTCTTTTCAATGAACCCATCTACAAGATGCTCCAATAGAGTTGAGCCAGTGAGGACATCTGCTGCAAATGGCTGACAACCTACTCCTACTCTTATTGACCCTCTCAGCTACTCAAGCTGAGAAAAACCCATTTTTGAGAGCTTCACATGTTCCAAGTAGGAAATGTGGTACTTTATATCTTTTAAGCCTCCAGCGAAACATGTGACTCCTCCTGGAACATTAGACTCCCTGAGAGGCATATGTAAAAGCCAGAGGTTGCTATTTCTACATAGCATGCTGGATTTTAGCTCCCTGGATGGCTGTTTAGTGGGCAAGGAATTGATGCCCGTATTTAAAGGAATGTGTCCTAGTGACAGATGGTTTTCAAAGAGAACATCAATAGGTTTGGCTGTTGGAGATATTTCATTATGGCCCAGGAGCTTCAAATTACACTCCTGTTTGTACATCGTCTACTTATTTATCTCTAGACTTTTATGTATTTTTCTTTTACATTCCAATGTGGTCTACAAGGAATCTTGTTAAACTTTGAAAATAATTAATTTCATGCACCAAGTGTTCTCCCAGTATTTACAGATTTTGTTTTTCAGAAATAGGCTAATGCTGGGAGAATTAAAGGTAATGTCCAGAGACATAAAAGTTGCTTGGCCGGTTTGCAAGTTTAATTAAATAATACTTACTAACATAGTGTAATAATGAATTTGCACATTTCCCCTGATTAGTGCTGATGCTGTGGTCCAAGACCCCGAGAACTTCCCCCTTATTTTCATTAACTAATGAAATGAGCCTGTCAGCCAGACCCTCCCTCCATGATGGCTGATGAACTGGTTGTAAAAAATGAAAATCAGTGATAATATAATATGTGACAATGCCTTTCTAACAAAGCTAGAGCCAGCCCTGTACCACACATGGGTCCAGAGATCTCCACATTCATTGTTCCAATTGCTCTGCAAGATTGTCTTCAGCCTGGCAGCTCAGTGGGCCATGTCCCTTCTGCTCCATTTCTCTCCATGTAATGCCATAACTTCTAACAGAACATCTAGCTAGTGACAGTGGAAGATTTAAACTGAGCATGTTCGACCAGCTCAGTGAAATGGACAAAAAAATAAGGAAATGAGCAAACAGCAGGTGGCGCTATACAGATACATTTTTGTTGAATTACTCACTGGCTATACAGCATTTTTATTTACATGCTATACAAAAGTATTCAGATCCAGGTGCTGGTTTGAAAAATGTAGAATATGTTTTGTGACACAACTCCATTAACTAATACACAGCCTTTCAGCCAGCCCCCTTCTCCATAATGGCTGATGAATCAACAGAGAAGGGGGCTGCCGCAACAAATAAACTGAGCCCGTCAGCCAGACCCCTTCATACATGTCACTGACTGAACTGAAGTGGGGACTTCCTGCACTGCAGGACCAGAGCTGAAATCATGACGACACTGCCACTACCGTAGATTAATACATTTTGTTAAATAATATTTGCAAACCAACCAAATCACTTTTAATCTTCACTTCAATAGGTTACCACACAACAGACACAGTTTTGTAGTTCCAGTGCCAGAGCTACTGCACAACAGCTGATCGGTGGAGGTGCAGAGTGTCGGACCCCCCACTGATCAGATAGTAATGGCAAATAACTGCTTTCTAACTAAATGTAAAGGGAACTTTATATGCAAACTGTGTTGTAGTCATCCAAATAAGACAGTATAAGATAATAGACTGTTTTATAATGAATGTAAAGCACAACTAGTAGTAATAGTAGTAATAATAATAATAATATTCTTCTTCACAGTATGAACAGTATGAGGTAACCTGAGCAGTCTGATTTCAAACATCTTTTCTTCTCATACTTTCTTCTCCTTCGGTACAACAAACTTTGAATACACTATCAGACCAATTTATAATATTTTATGATTGCAGTAAAATGAAGTGAATTAAATGCAAATCATCTTACTATTAACTAGCAGATATACATTTAAAACACATATTTGCTGAAATGCTCATATAATTTCATTTACTTAAAGGGATTGTCCCACGAAAAATATTACACAGTTTTCAAACCAGCAATTACCAGTAATTACCAGTAATTAAAAATTTAGCATAGCCACTGAGCTATACAATAAAATGTATCTGTATAGCGCCACCTGCTATTTGTTCTTTTACTTATTTCTTTGACCTGCTCACTGAGAAGGCCACACATGCTCAGTTTCATCCTTCAGCCTCCTGAGATGTGATAGGAAGAGCTGAGACACGCCCCCTTAGCTGCAGCAGAAAAGACACTCCCCATGAGCCTACAGCTTGTTATATATATAACAGAGCTACGAAGGGGGAGATCTCTGGATCCATGTGAGGTACAGAGCTGGTTCTAGCTTTGTTAGAAAGAGATTGTCACGTACTATATGATCTGATTTTCGTTTTTTACATTAGTCATGGGGTAACCCCTTTAAAGAAACTGATCCACTGCATTACACCTAGTGAAAGGTGGAATGCATGATACAAGAATTTGTACACTGCCCTCGCAGGACCTGAAATGACCATAATCAGCGCAACTCCACATTGGAATGGGATATCTAACAAGCTCATGTAGCTGCGATGATCAAGCAGGCACATTCTATTGGCCAAATGGGATACATCAGAAGTGTCGGGTCTGAAGTAGCATGGAGGGAGCTAGCAGGGTAGGCAAGGCTCTCCGATGTGTGATTATGCAGAGCAGAGACTGTGGTAAGGTTTCTAAAGATTTTTACACTGCAGATACAGAAATTTATGTGCTGATTGTAAATAGGTTTTGGCCAATATAACTATGAAGATGTATGTTATGTTCCTTCAATTCACCCCTGACTATAGGACTGTGCATCCAATGGCTCTCCAGATTATGTCAAACTACTACATGTTAGAAGTGATAGTACCAGAAAGTTTGGTGCCTCCCTGCAAATGTAGTTCAGTTCATTAATATTTCTGGGATGCCTTGCATGCACCGTCCTCTTCAAGGTCATGCCAAGGTATCTCCATAGGTTTAAAGGGGTTATCTCACTTCAACAAATTGCATTTATCATGTAGACATAGTTAATACAAGGCACTTACTAATGTATTGTGATTGTCCATATTGCCTCCTTTCCTGGCTGGATTCATTTTTCCATCACATTATACACTATTCGTATCCAGGGGTTATGACCATCCTGCAATCCAGCAGTCGTCGTGCTTGAACGATATAGGAAAAAGCTGTAGCCCCTGGTGGCCGGGACCGTCGGAGCACAAATAGGTACGCATGCGCAGTAGCTCCCATATCTGTGCTGCAGTAGTGGCCGTAACCCCTGGAAATGGCCAGTGTATAATGTGATGGAAAAATGGAAGTTCTTTCAGTTGGTCATTAGCACTAACTATCTAGCCATGGACAGTGGAACGTACACATTAAGGTCGGTCAATGTTCATATTAGGAATGAATGGTTGCCAGAAAACTCTCTGGCTGAACTTGAATGATTTGCACACAGTGGAAAAGAAAGACAAGTGCAAAACTCTTATTTTTAGCAATGGCTTTTGCAAAAATCATATCACTAGCAGTGCCTACAGGTCACTGCAGGATCAGAGATGAACATCTCTGGGACTCCAGTTTGTAATGTTAATGTTTTATCAGACAGAAAACTTTGAGGATTTATCTTAAAGAAAAGCAATAGGAAGCAGAAAGTAAAACCTTCCATGACCTAAAGCAGGAAATATACACTAGATAACTATCTTTCCTTACCCCGCCATAAACATGTATGGTTGCAGCAGAGGATCGGGCAACATCTTCAGGCTAGTCTGGTTCCATAATTATTAAATTGTCAACCAATTCCACAAAAATCAAGAGGTTTGATCTAGTGGTCAACTATACATAACTCTGTATGTACCAGAACAAAATTTAATTCCACAAAGACCAAGTGGAAGCGATTTTTATCCCCTGAATTGTGTTTTTGCAATTTTATGTGTATCTATTTTTCCTTTGCAATTTTTATTAGGGTTCACATGTATATTTTCTTATTTGCTTTTTTCTGTTATTTTTTATAGCTATAAGTATATGTAACAAACTTTAATCCTGCCCTACTCCATGCTGACATCTGCCCACTAGGCAGTGCCATCCAGTAATGTGTCCTGTTTTTGTCAATAACCACTTCCCAAACCTTGCCCTTTCATCTTTACTGACAGGTCCAGAGGTCTTTACTGCAACCTTTGTGGCACTGAACTCTTCAATAGTTAGTCAAGAGGAAAGGAGGAGGGGGTGGGGAAGGATTACTAATGAAAAGCCAGGACACTTCCCTGACTTGGTATCACCAGGGGGCACTTGCCAGCATAGCGTGAAATGGAATTAAAGTTCATATTCTCCGCTAAACAGCAACATAGGTATAAATTGTCTCCTATCCAGCAGTGTTAGGATATGGCCACATGTTAAGGTTTCCTAAAACAGTTTTGGAAGCCAAAACCAGAAGTTAATTAAAAAAAGAGAAGTTGTATCTGTCCTTAATATCCTCTCTCCTTTTATAATCCACGCCTGATTTTGGATTCCAAAACTGCATGAGGAAACCTGAATGTGTAGCTGTACCCGCTAAACTCCACAGACAGACTCCCTTTAAGCTGCCCAGATATAAAAAATGGACAACCACAAAATGTGAACCAACACTCAACAATGGGCTTTTGGGTATGTTTGTCAGATAATTGAGATGGTAGCCATTGTCTTTATTCACCTGGCTAAGTTTTAAAGTTTTAAACACTTGTTTGTCCAAGGCTTTTTTTTCTTATCTTTCCTTAGATATTGCTATAGTTAGAGCACACTGACATCATCATATGAAGAGGATGAATTGGATCCATAGTATACACATACATAGCCTGAAGAATGTGGCAGGTGTCCTCAGTGTCACATGAAAGCAGCTTCTTTTGACTCTTGTCAGACTTTTGAAGTTTGAGCTTTTTAAGTCCAGGCTGTGGTGCACAATGCTCTTTTGGGAATTTGAGAGCTGCACCTGTAGCATCAAATGGAGAAGAAGAGAACATGTACCAGATGTTTGTTTAGGGATAATCACAGCTCTGACCTTTTATCTGGAGTGATTAAACATCAAGATTTTTTTTCTAAAAGGGACAGTCTGACATGTATGTGATGTCTTATCATCCATTTTGAAATGTGATAACTACAGAATCTCAGAATCTATCAAAAACAGAAAAAAAGACTGCTGTATAGATTAATCCAGGGGATGTAAATGTTTCAGCTGGTTCATGCCACCAACATTCAGTCTTCAACCACCACTAGTTCAACCCCCTGTGCCTTCTCGTATACATACTATTTCTGTGTTTTGCTAATATTAAAATTCATGCAGTTAATTAGGGCTCAACTGATTACAACCCACATGGTTAGTACCCAGGTTTGCCCCCTTTCTACATGGGGTGTATAGTAGCTGCCTGGGCTGTCGCTATGGTATGTTTTTGTTTGAAACCAAGTTACATAGTGTTTGCTCACTTAGCCACCTAGGGGGCTAATAAAAGTGGTACCATAAATCCACAAACTCTGGCGCACACTGCTGTTGTGCAAAATTTTAAAGTTATGGCTCTTGGTATGTGCGGAGATAAAAACAAAAACTGTACCAATCCTTAAGGGGTTAAGAGGCATGTGCATCTAAAGCAAGCAGGGGCTTGATTAAGACCAGCATGTAAAACACTGATCTTGATAAATGTCCCCCCTAGTGATGTATACTGGTACTGGTGCCTGGAGAAGGAAAGTGCATTATTACTCTATTTAGATCATGGGCCAGTTGACTTTGGTATGGTCCAATTGTTTGACACAATTAAGGGGATATTGTGACTGCCTATGAATTGGGGCATTGCAGCTGAACCAGTTATAGAGGTACTGTGGCTGGCACTATTTTGGAGACACAGTGGCTGGCACTGTCATAGGTAGACCATACACCTGAATTAAAAGGGGTTGTGCAGTGGTGTAATATTGATGACCTATCCTTAAAATAGGTCATCAATATTACAATACTGTACCACCCCTTTAATATATAGCAGTCACTTATTCCATATGTAAAACTTGGAATTAATTCTAGCTTAGGTAAGCTTCACACAGGCCATACATAAAAGAACATGACTAAGCTGTGATACATGCAGCTTGGTGTTTTTACAGACCAATCAGAGAATGATCACCAAAGCAAAAATTGAAATGCTGCTTGCACGCACTCATCATAATTCAGGATCTGGAGAGCCCTTTGTGTTTGTGGTTTTAGCCATGAAATCCCTTAGGACTGAAGGGTGGAACATCAGTCCGTAGGGAAGTCTCCAATTTGAGCTGGGACATTGCAAAAACACTATAGTAACCACAGGGTCTGCCACATGCTATAGTATGTATGCCCTTGTCAAAAACCAAGTTGATCCACTCATTCTCCCACATTTTATAATCTTTATCATCCCATCCATCCGATTAAAGAAACCAATAAACCGACTCAAATCAATCATTTATTTTGATCCACTAAGTAATACAGTGTGACTGTATTACACTGATTATATATTATATATTTCAGTTTATTTATGAAAAGATAACTAAACATACCCAGGAAAATTAGATAAGATTTTTCTGTAATGTATAATTACTTTTTTATTTTTAATGCAGTGACCATCCTTGGAGCAGATAGATAGCTCATGTTTGCTCTTTTCATAGGACTGGTTTCAGTGATCTTGAGGCAGTTGTGGGAAAGGGTTTGTTCAAATGGCTAACTGTCCATGTGCTGTGAGGCCAATGTTTATGCTCAGCCTCTTTCCTTGACAGAGCGGATTGGCCATAGACCTTACAGGGAAATTTCCCAGTGGGCCGATTCCCAGGAGGCCACCTGAGTCCTCCTCACGGTCGGCCAGTGGGGATGTATTTTGTGCTGCTGACAGTATTTTGTGATGGACTGTGGTATTTGGCTCTATTGGGGTGGTATAATGTGCCGCAATATGGTATTGCTGGCCCCGCCCACTTATGTTGGCCCTGCTTTCCGTTAATTTGGACCCTACTACAAAATGGGGCCTCTTTTAGTATTTTTTCCAGGGCCACTTTAAGTTCCCAGTCCGTCCCTGGTCCTTGAGCTGTGAGGTCAACGTTTATGATCAGCCTCTGTCCATGAGCTGTGAGTCCAAAGTTTATATTGAGCTTCTGTCCATTCGCTGTGAGGCCAAAGTTTATGGTCAGCTTCTGTCCTTGAGCTGTAGGCAAAAGTTTATGGTCAGCTTCTGTCCATGCCCTGTGATGCCAATGTTTATGGTCAGCTTCAGTCCATTTGCTGTCAGGGCAAAGTATATGGTCATCTTCTGTCCATGAGCTGTGAGGCCAAAGTTTATGGTCAGCTTCTATCCATGAGCTGTGATGCCCAAGTTTATGGTCAGCTTCTGTCCATGAGCTGTGAGGCCAAAGTTCATGGTCAGCTTTATTATCTGGATAATTTTCTGTTATGGTCAGTGGATACTGAATATCTCTGGCCATAGACATTAGATAGAAGTTGGCTGATGGTTGAACAGCAGTTGAACAAAAATCATCTAGTGAACGTTTGTTTCGCAGATATGGCCATACAAACTTTAACCCATATTGACTGTTACAGTTTTCCAAACTAGTCATACATGTTCAATGAAACTGGGCGATGGATGGATCTTTCTGGAAACATTTTTTCCACTAACGATCTTTCTTTGAACAAAAGATCTTTCATCTGACTATCGGATGAATACATTAAACATGGCCAACTTCTTTTCAGACGATAATGGTCTGTGCGCTAAAAAAAAAATGTTCATTGTTAAATGAAGTCATCCTTTTTGATCAACTTTAGACTAATGTGCATGACCGCCTTAATTAAAATGGCTTGTACAGGATTAAAAAAACATGGATGTTTCTTCCAGAAACTGCACTATACCTCTCCACCAAATGTGTAGGGTATTGCAGCTTAGCTCTACACTAAGCTGTACACACAACCTGTGGACAGGTGTGGCACTGTTTTGGAAGAAAGCAGCCATGTTTTCTAATCCTACACAACCGTTTAAGACACAACCACTTTCTTTTTTGAACTTTCAATAGATTTGACCGTAACCACCAAAATCTCCATTTTTGCCATGCAAGTAGGAAGCAGCAGCTGTTCTGTTACTGCAGCTGACAAGGTGGGAAGCCGTTCAATAGCTTTCTGACTTTAGTTTATTCTTTGCTAACAGTATTTGACAAGGAGCGTAAACGAACAGTATCCCATCATCTTTTCTGTCATACGAGCCCAGTCGTACAATTCCAGATTTTTCTCACGGGAATTAATCATTTATTTCTCATTGCAAGACTATTACAAAGAGATTTAGAATATTGCTTTACAGAGAGTCAGCTATGAACTGCGGCGTAAAGGGTTAATGGTAATTCATTCGCATACCCTCATGTTGTTCCAGCCCCAACCTGCTATAGAATTCTCTGCATTCCAGGCAGCTGATATTTAAAATGCACATCTCTCCTTGTATTGTCCCTGGAGGCTGAAATGGACTCTCAAGTCGGGGCAAAGAAATATTAAAATAACAAAAGAAGGGATACTCAGCGCTTTGAACCACCTGTGCCGCAGCACCACTGCTCCGGTCCGTGTTTTTTTTTTTTTTTTTACATGGCTGTAGCAGTAATGTGCCCATTTGACATAAGTGACTGCTGCCAGCTAATCTCTGGCCTCAGCTGTCTTGTGCCATATACCGCTGAAGCCAATAACAGCCTGTAGCAGTTACGTGCAGTGTACAGGCACATCATGGCTGCAGCAGTTGAGAGCATTGGAGCAGCAGCTCTGGAGCAGAGTGGTTTGAAATGGTTAGTATGCATACTTTAATTTTAAAACCTTCCCTTTACCAAGGCGTTTTCTCAATTTAACATGTATTATCACATTAGGAATACTACAGATTGTTGATAATAGTTGTATATTGCACGGATATGGCAGTGATATCCTCTGGATAGGTCATCGTATCTGATTGGTGGGGGTTCAGCACCCTGGCGTCACACCGATCAGCTGTATGAGAAGGCACCAGTGCTTGCAGTATAACAGCGGCCTTCTCGCAGCTTACCAAGCCCAGCGCTGTACATTGTATAGCGGCTGTGCTTAGTATTGCGCTCAGCCCTATTCACTTCAATGTGGCTGAGTTACGCCTAGGCCATGTGACTGATGAACATGACATCACATGGCCTAGGATAAGCTGCGAGATGGCCACGGCGCTACTGTGGCCGTCAGTGCCTTCTCAAACAACTGATCTGAGGGGTACCAGGTGTCAGACCCCAACTAATCAGATAAAAAATCTTGGAAAACATGTTTAAATAAGTTGTGCCATGGAGATCCCACCCCTGGCAAGCCTCCTCCCACCAAAACCCTGCTTACTTTATAGAAAAGTGGCAAGGGTGTTGAAAAAAAAGATTAAAAGTTGCAAAAATTTGTGAATCTTGAAAATGGAATTCTTTGTGTAGTAAAAAGTGATACAATACTCCAATACACTTTCTATATCAGTTCCTCCCAGCTTTCACGCTCTCTGCTTGCTGTTATGTGATAGAAACCTCCACTGTTTTTTTTTTATTCTGAAACTGGAATATCATTTAAAGGAGTTGTCTCTTGACAAGAATCCCAATCCATATGCCCTTTTAGTACATGCAAGGACATCATAATGGCAGTGATCATCTCATATTGGCAGAGGCAGAAAGAGTAAGATAAGTCAAATTCAATAATAGTTTGGGGAAAAAGAACATAATTATGAAAGCAAATGGGCAAACCTGTTCCTTTAATGTAATTCAAATGCAAATGCCATACGACCACTCTCTGCTGCCCTCCAGACTGCATGACTGGGGATCAGTATGAGAAGGTCATTCCCCACTCCATCACTGCTCCTCTACAGAGGAAATGAATAGCCAGTGGGAAAGTGATGGTGAGTTTTTAAAAAAATCCCCAACCCAGGGTGATCAGCGAATCACTGCACCAGTCTCGTTTTAAAAAAGGGTTATCTTAGGAAGTCAACACCTTTAAAGGCAAATAAGCACCAAGATCCATATATATTGCTTGTGTGTTCCCCAGATTTGCCTAAATTCTGCTTAAGTGAAATCTCAAAGTTTTGCTCAGTTTTAATTAGCAGACTGCCATTCAAGGTCTCTTTGAGGTCAAGCGAACAGCAGACAAAGCTGACAAAGATCTTGGCTTGCGGCACACTCACGATGAATCAGACCGTTCATCATGGGGCCTCGCTCGACATTTTCTAGTTACATTTTTGCAAGCTGTTGAACATATTTTCTGGATTTTGGCCCATCTGTCAAACGCTAAAATACTGCAGGAGGAAGTCCTGAGATGTCATTTCTATTATTTCCTGCCTTGTACTGTACAATATGAGCACAGAACAAACAATATCATTACATTGTGATCACATTCATCTGAGCACTAAATCTAGCTCACATTCAGACCAGTATCTTTAGTATCCGGTAAAAACAAGGCGGGGGAAGGGGGGTCTGCTAACTGATATGTAATGAATCAACCATGTAAAATGTAAAACTAAATCTTGGAGACTAGTTCTGACTTTGGTAACTAAAATGTCATTAAAAGATCACACATGGCACAAATGATTCAATCTTACTGTTGGAGTATGTCCAGACAGGATTGTCCAAATAACGATATAGTTCACACATGCCACTGCCATATATTTTTACAGTTAGACAAAACTGCCTTTCAATGCCCAAATAAAAGTGGCATTCAGTATCCAAATGCTGTTACTATACAATACCTAAATAGTAAAGAAGTTAATGTCAAAGTCTCTGGTGATCTAGGGCATTGAAGGGTTTAATGGTAAATTCCTTGGTGGTCCAAGACAGTTAATGGGGTTATCCACTCCTTTACTATTGATGACAAGATAGGCCATCAATAGTTGATTGGCGGGTTCTGGCACCCTGCAACCTCCACCAAACAGCTGTTTGTAGTCGATTCTGGAACTATACAGCTAAGTCCGCTGTGAAGTGCATGGAGCTAGTTACTGCAGTGTTGCTCCCACTGAAGTAAATGAGAGCAGTGTTGCAGTAACCAGCTCTGTCCACTGCACAATTGACAGACTGTGTATATCTAGCAGTGGCTGATTGATAGGGGCGTGGGGTGCCGTACCCATAGTGATTTCATATTGATAGCCTATCCTGTTCTGAACTCAATAGTTAAGCTGAAATTTGATCTCTTGAGAAAATATGGCTATGTGGTCTGTATTGATCAATTTTGCCTGGTATCTATTCAGTGTCAACTCCACTGATCAGGCATGTATGAAGAATGCAGATGAGGTTTATTCCAGGCTGAATCCTTGTAATTATCCATGAAAAGATGATTCTTTGGCAGGGTTTCACAGGACTTGTTCACAGTACCAAGCATAAAGTGCCTTGCGAAAGTATTCTGCCCCCTGGAACTTTTCAACCTTTCAGGCTTCAAACAAAAAGATATAACACTTTAAATTTTTGGTGAAGAATCAACAAGTGGGACACAATTGTGAAGTGGAACGAAATTTATTGGATCCTTTAAACTTTTTTTGTAATAATAAAACTGAAAAGTGGGGCGTGCAAAATTATTCGGCCCCCTTGCATTAATACTTTGCTGCGATTACAGCTGCAAGTCGCTTGGGGTATGTCTCTTTCAGTTTTGCAATCTAGAGACTGAAATTCTTGCCCATTCTTCCTTGCAAAACAGCTTGAGCTCTTTGAGGTTGGATGAAGAGCATTTGTGAACAGCAGTTTTCAGCTCTTTCCACATATTCTCAATTGGATTCAGGTCTGGACTTTGACTTGGCCATTCTAAGACCTGGATACGTTTATTTTTGAACCATTACATTGTAGATTTTGCTTTATGTTTGGGATCATTGTCTTGTTGGAAGATAAATCTCCGTCCTAGTCTCAGGTCTTTTGCAGACTCCAACAGGTTTTCATCCAGAATGCTCCTGTATTTGGCTCCATCCATCTTCCCATCAATGTTAACCATCTTCCCTGTCCCTGCTGATGAAAAGCAGGCCCAAACCATGATGCTGCCACCACCATGTTTGACAGTGGGGATGGTGTGTTCCGGGTGATGAGCTGTGTTGCTTTTACGCCAAACATATAGTTTTGCATTGTTTCCAAAAAGAGTTCGATTTTGGTTTCATCTGACCTGAGCACCTTCTTCCACATGTTTGGTGTGTCTCCCAGGTGGCTTGTGGTAAACTGTAAACAAGACTTTTTATGGATATCTTTGAGAAATGGCTTTCTTCTTGCCACTCTTCCGTAAAGGCCAGATTTGTGAAGTGTTCGACTGATTGTTGTCCTATGGACAGACTCTCCCACCTCAGCTGTAGATATTTGCAGTTCTTCCAGAGTGATCATGGGCCTCTTGGCTGCATCTCTGATCAGTCTTCTCCTTGTTTGAGATGAAAGTTTAGAGGGTTGGCCGGGTCTTGATAGATTTGCAGTGATTTGATACTCCTTCCATTTCAATATGATCACTTGCACAGTGCTCCTTGGGATGTTTAAAGCTTGGGAAATCTTTTGGTATCCAAATCTGGCTTTAAACTTCTCCACAACAGTATCACGGACCTGCCTAGTGTGTTCCTTGGTCTTCATGATGCAGAACCCTGAGACTATCACAGAGCAGGTGCATTTATACGGAGACTTGATTACACACAGGTGGATTCTATTTATCTTCATCAGTCATTTAGGACAACATTGGATCATTCAGAGATCCTCAATGAACTTTTGGAGTGAGTTTTCTGAACTGAAAGTAAATGGGCCAAATAATTTTGCACGCCCCACTTTTCAGTTTTATTATTACAAAAAAAGTTTAAATGATCCATTAAATTTCCTTCCACTTCAGGTCTTTTGCACACTCCAACAGGTTTTCATCCAGAATGCTCCTGTATTTGGCTCCATCCATCTTCCCATCAATGTTAACCATCTTCCCTGTCCCTGCTGATGAAAAGCAGGCCCAAACCATGATGCTGCCACCATGTTTGACAAAAAAAAGTTTAAATGATCCAATAAATTTCCTTCCACTTCACAATTGTGACCCACTTGTTGTTGATTCTTCACCAAAAATGTAAAATGTTATATCTTTTTGTTTGAAGCCTGAAATGTGTCAAAAGGTTGAAAAGTTCCAGGGGGCCGAATACTTTCGCAAGGCACTGTATATGTAAAATGGATGCCAATTTGGGGAGAATGGAGGAGCTGATTACATTATAGGCTGTCTATGGGGAGTTTAGAAGGACAAACATATCTACAGACACATGGCAAAAACAGCAATGAGATAATACATATAAACCATGAAGATATGGGATGTGACATATCCTGAGCACAGACCATCAATAGTAAATGAGTGGACAACCATTTTAAGGATTACATGCATTACATTCACTCTGAAGTTGCTCCTGTAGATCCAATCCTTTGCAGCATCCTGGCCTTGGGCAGTTGCCGAGTTTCCTACCCCCTAGATCTGACGTTTCTTTCAACCCACTAAAATATTAGGAAACTGCTTAAACAACAATTCTACAAAAAATTAAGATGAACCATTCTCTTGACATTACTGTCAAATCTAACCTCTCTTAAACTACATTATCTGCTGATGAATTTACAAGACAAGAATGGAGAATTAGAAGTAGTAACATTAGAGATTCGGTATGTACAGTTTCCTCATATGCCAGCCTGTGTTCACCAAAAGTGTCTATATGCTTTCATATCTCCCATATGTAACTGTTGCCTATAATAACAAGTATGGGTCTTAACAGCAGCCCAGTGTAGTTTATATCCCACATCAAACAAATGTTTTATCTCTGAAATAGTTAACTTTCGGTAAAAAGTTCAGACAGACACGTATTCCTATCTGTCTCCAAGGGGCACTTCCATGGAGATCAGATTCTCTTCTAAATAGTGGAAATATTCATACAAACAGTGATTCATCCCGCATTGAAGATTTCCTGAGACATAAAAAAAAAATCACTTCCAAACATGAAATAAGAGAAGAAGTATTTTTGGTTCTCTGTAAAGATAATGGCATTTCTCCTCAGGACAAGAATGAGGCTTCTTTACACGCGAAAGGAGGCTATCTCACCATGCTAATAATTGCTAGCCTGGGGCCGGAGAAGAGCTATGGAATGGGAATGTTCAAAAGACCAAGAAGGATTGGAAATGGTGCAGGAGGGGGGAGATAAGCCAAAGCTGGTGGTTTAAATATAAGCATATAAGGGAAAAGAGGCCTAAGTGTTTCCGCTTTTGTACCTGCTGCTGTATTAAGTGTATAATGACCTGAAAAGAGCCTAATTAGCGGCCTAAACGACTTGGCAAAAGTCTCCAACCCTCTCATTTATAAGTTTGGCGGAGCCTTCCTCTCCAGAAAGGCCTACCACTGTTCTTTTTAAGCAGAACCAAGGAAAGCTTTGTATCATTTTATTTTCCCCATGACATTGATACCCAGAGGCAGCTGTTATGTAATGTAACGTAATCCGAGGAAGGACATAAAAAAGACTGTAAAAGTTCTCTATATTTTCTTTTAGTAATATGTACTGGGAGTGTGATAACTTTGTAAGCTATTGTACAGTGAAAGTAGGGGGGATGTATGGGTATAGTGGAAAGTGGGCCAGTGTGTTCTTCAAAACTCAACCAAGGTCTCATCTGCATGAAGTTTGTATGTTCCAGGAACTAATGTACCATATGTGCAACCTTCCAGATGCATAGGGGCCAGGGATGGACTGGCAACTTAAAGCGGCCCTGGAAAAAACCCAAAAGTGGACCCATGTTGTAGGCTGGTCCAAACTGACAGAAGGCAGGACAACACAAGTAGGTAGGTCCAACTAATGTGGGGAGTGACAACAGAAGTAGGTGTGGCCAGCAATACTGTAGCTCAGAACAAAATACCATCCCAACATAACTACATACCACACTGCAGCACAAAATAGGGGTTATTGCCACCACGTTCTCCAGACTTGTCCACATGCGATTTTTATTTGTGGTGAAATTTAAAACAGAAAGTATACGCTAACAATCCACATCCCCTGGGTGAACTCAAGGAAAACATCACAAACACTATCTGCAGAATCACAAGCAGTATCAGCCAACATAATCTGACGTGCCCAAAGATGCACGGACTTTCAGCATCTTTTGTGACAATCCAAGTGCTCGTTCATCTTGTCATACTATTGCTGGAGGTGGGCTGCTTTTTCATGGGCCACCCTGTATTATGGGAATACCCTTTTAAGAACAAAGGGCCAATATACTTTTCTTGCACAAAAGTCTCTGCTGTTTATGTCTTCCACTGGTATGCTCTCAACATGCCCCAATTTTCTTACACAGTGGATGTTTATAGGTTAATGGTCTTGCAACAAAATTGGCCCTAAAGTGTGCTTATGATATGGAAATTATTGATAACTCCACTGGGGGTAGAGACCATGATGAAAGCACTTACTGTACGCTGGTGTAAAATGAGTTGAAGCTATATACTGTAAATACTGGGTACGTATATGTAGGGTGTTATATGTGTAAAGAACCAAAAAGTGCCTTCTTCTGTCCACTCAAAACCCCTGAGAACTGAAGAACTGAACTTCAACATACTTCACAAAATTGTCATAACATTATTGACGCAAATCCAGACTAAGATGAGACAAGAGATTTAGAAACAAACACAGGCAATCTTAAAGGACAGTGTTAGACTGGGGTTTCTTGGGCCCACCAAAGGAAATGATTCTTGAGGCCCAACCCCTATATCATCAGTAAAGTCTAATAGGCTTTGAATCAAAGAAACAGACCTCAGTGGCCAGTGATTGACTCAAAATGCAGCCAAATGTTGTTGTTTTTTTCCTAGCCCTTTGGTGCTTACTATGATATTAGAGCCTTGGCCCAAAGAAGGATCCACTGGTATTCTCGTGGGCCACTCCAACCTTGTTAAATGGGTTATTCCATGAATTTAAAACAGTGTTTTACTCACATGTATGGAGAACTTGCTTGCCTTTCAGTTGCCCATCAAGTATCTGCATCTCCCAGGATGCACTGCACTTAGTTCTTCCTTCCCTGCATAGAAAATAGCCCCTCACATATAGCCACAGGGATACGTATGGTATGTAATACTCCCACAATTTCCTTCTCCACTGTCATTGCTATATATTTCTATGAAATTAGAAGTAGGGATAGTAACATAGTAACATAGTAACATAGTTTATAAGGCCGAAAAAAAGACATCTGTCCATCCAGTTCGGCCTGTTTTCCTACAAGTTGATCCAGAGGAAGGCAAAAAAACCCTGTGAGGTAGAAGCCAGTTTTCCCCACTTTAGGGAAAAAAATTCCTTCCCGACTCCAATCAGGCAATCAGAATTACTCCCTGGATCAACAACCCCTCTCTAGTAACTATAACCTGTAATATTATTACCCTCCAAAAATACATCCAGGCCCCTCTTGAACTCTTTTAGTGAACTTACCATCACCACCTCCTCAGGCAGAGAGTTCCGTAGTCTCACTGCTCTTACCGTAAAGAATCCTCTTCTATGTTTGTGTACAAACCTTCTTTCCTCCAGACGCAGAGGATGTCCCCTCGTCACAGTCACAGTCCTGGGGATAAATAGATCGTGGGAGAGATCTCTGTACTGACCTCTGATATATTTATACATAGTTATTAGATCTCCCCTCAGTCGTCTTTTTTCTAAAGTGAATAAGCCTAATTTTGATAATCTTTCTGGGTACTGTAGTCCACCCATTCCAGTTATTACTTTAGTTGCCCTCCTCTGAACCCTCTCCAGCTCTGCTATGTCTGCCTTGTTCACAGGAGCCCAGAACTGTACACAGTACTCCATGTGTGGTCTGACTAGTGATTTGTAAAGTGGCAGGACTATGTTCTCATCACGGGCATCTATGCCTCTTTTGATGCAGCTCATTATCTTATTGGCCTTGGCAGCAGCTGTCTGACACTGGTTTCTGCAGCTTAGATTTCTGTTCACTAAAATTCCTAGGTCCTTTTCTATGTCAGAGTTACCCAATATTTTACCATTTAGTATGTACTGGTGACTTGCATTATTCCTTCCCATATGCATAACTTTACATTTGTCAGTGTTAAACCTCATCTGCCACTTCTCTGCCCAAGCCTCCAGTCTATCCAGATCCATCTGTAGCAGTGTACTGTCCTCTTCTGTGTTAATTACTTTACACAGTTTAGTGTCATCTGCAAAAATTGATATTTTACTGTGCAAGCCTTCTACAAGATCATTAATATATTGAAGAGAATAGGGCCCAATACTGACCCCTGTGGTACCCCACTAGTGACAGTGACCCAATCTGAGTATGTACCGTTAATAACCACCCTCTGTTTTCTATCACTGAGCCAGTTACTTACCCACATACAGACATTTTCTCCCAGGCCAAGCATTCTCATCTTATATACTAACCTTTTATGTGGTACAGTATCAAATGCTTTGGAGAAGTCCAGATATACGACATCCATTGATTCGCTGCGGTCTAGTCTAGAACTTACCTCCTCATAGAAACTGATTAAATTGGTTTGACATGACCGATCCCTCATGAAGCCATGCTGATATGGAGTAATTTGCTTATTTTCATTGACGTACTCCAAGATAGCATCTCTTAGAAAACCCTCAAACAGTTTACCCACGACAGATGTTAAACTTACCGGCCTATAGTTCCCGGGCTCTGTTTTTGAACCCTTTTTGAATATTGGAACCACATTTGCTATGCGCCAATCCTGTGGAACACTCCCTGTCAGTATAGAGTCCTTAAATATCAGAAATAAGGGTCTGGCGATGACATTACTTAATTCTCTTAGGATACGGGGGTGTATGCCATCCGGTCCTGGCGATTTGTCTATTTTAATCTTTTTAAGACGCAGCTCTACTTCTTCCTGGGTCAGACAGGGCACTTTTAATGGGGAATTTACTTTTATATTCTTCATTTCATCTGACAGTTTATTTTCCTCAGTGAATACAGTGGAGAAAAAGATATTTAGTAGCTTTGCTTTCTCCTCATCGCTCTCTGCAACTCCCCCCTCATTACTCTGTAAGGGGCAGACACCTTCAGGTTTATACTTTTTACCATTTATATAATTAAAGAACATTTTAGGGTTAGTTTTACTTTCTTTGGCGATTAATCTCTCGGTCTCTAGTTTGGCTGTTTTTATTTGTCTTTTACATATTCTATTTTTTTCCTTATAGTTTTTCAATGCTTTCTCGCTCCCCTCCTGTTTTAGTGATTTAAATGCTTTCTGTTTGTCATTTATTGCTTTCTTTACAGTTCTATTTATCCACATTGGTTTTTTCTTGTTTCTTATTATTTTATTCCTATATGGTATGTACCTCTCACAATTAGATATTAGGATGTTTTTAAAAATATCCCATTTTGTGGCTGTATTTTTATTTTTGAAGACTTTGTCCCAGTTAGTTAGGCCTATGGCCTCTCTTAGTTGGCTAAATTTAGCTTTTTTGAAGTTAGGTATTTTTGTTCCTCCCTGAAGAAACGCTCTTTTGAATGACAATTGGAAGGTTATTATGTTATGGTCACTATTTCCCAGGAGTCCCCCGACCTGCAGATCTGTTGTTCTGTCAGGTCTATTGGTTAATACTAAGTCCAGTATGGCCGTCCCTCTAGTCGGGTCCTGAACCAGTTGGGAAAGGTAATTGTCTTTGGTTATTTCCAAGAACCTGTTTCCTTTATGAGATGTACAGGTTTCAGTTTCCCAGTCTATATCTGGGTAGTTGAAATCCCCCATAATAACGACCTCATTATGATTTGCCACCTCGTCTATTTCGTTTAGAAGTAGATTTTCTATGGGCTCTGATATAGTAGGGGGTTTATAATAAACTCCTATTAGTATTTTATTATTGTTTTTGGCTCCATTTATTTCTACCCACAGTGACTCCACATCTTCATGTCCCTCACTTATATCTTCCCGCAGTGTGGGCTTTAGACAGGACTTTACATAAAGGCAGACCCCTCCCCCTCTCCGGTTTTGGCGATCCTTTCTAAAAAGACTGTAACCCTGTACGTTAACTGCCCAGTCATAGGTATCATCCAGCCATGTCTCAGTTATTCCCACTATGTCATAGTCCTCCTCACACATCACTAATTCCAGTTCACCAATTTTATTAGTCAGGCTTCTGGCATTAGTGTACATACACTTAAGAGGTCTATGTATATTTTTTACCCCCCTTTTAAATGGATGAATGAAAGGTGTCTGGGCTGCTTCTCTATGAGATCTCTACTCCAGCAGTGATGAGAGGAGAACAGAGCAGGGAAGCTACTGAGCATGTGAGTCCACCAATAAATGCAGGAAAAGGTGGACCAGAAAGATAAACAGCAGGGGTCATTATGAGAAAGGTAAATGTAATATACATGAAAGACCGAACAAGATTATTATTGCATGTATATTGCTATAGTACTTAATTCGTTCATTCCTAACTTCCTGTTCAGCTGGCCTATGTAAAAAGGCCTGTAGTCTTTCCCTGGGTAAGACAGAACCACAGCTGACCATGAAGGATAAGACATGGTCACCCTAAAAAAGCAAGTCATCAACTTCTAAGACATAACTTCTAATGGTAGGTTTTAATTTATGTTCCCAATTATTTTCTTGGAGTCCCATATTGTTTAAAGGTGTTATCCAGGTATAACATTTTCTCTTTCCCAGTGCTTCCCCTGCCAGGCCCTACAACTTACTAATGCACTTGAGCTACTTTTTCTGTCTCACTCTGGAGATCAGGAGAGTGGTCAGGTTAGTACACCCTTTGTGGAGACTATATTTCCTCTGACATCATGACCAGGCCTCCCATGATGTCCTCTGTCAGAATCCTCTCCTGATTGGTTGTGTCGTCAGACCCATGTGATCTTGGAATGGGCTGGTTGATACTCTCAATCCACAAGCAAGATAAGCAGAGTCCATTGCTTGTCATATAGAAGCTATGTGAGAGGAAACATTAGGAGGAAGCAGCAAGGAGATGATGGAGGGTGTATTGGGCGGAGTTTTCCGCCATGGGAAGGGTATAGTCGGCTTTTACATTTCTGGCTGACCTATGGGAAGTGTTGATGCTGCAGCTAATCTATACCCACAACCTGGAAGTTCGAGTTTTAAACAGTGGAGCCCAGAATGCTATATGTGGCTCAAAAGAACCCCAGAACAGCACAAGTTACTGTATATCTTTCACGGTGCCATACACTTACTTGTTTCACTCTCTCAAGCCACACCCTTTCACTGCTTTCCTTCACTATCAGAAACTGTATAAGAGTAGTCAACCGGTTCAAATCACGATAAAGAAGTGTTCTCTGAAGATATTTCTCCACTGAATCAGGAACGTTTTATCACAAGACAGTAGGGACCACAATGACATTGCTAGCAACAAGCACCAGGGGCACGTTCCTTGTGGATTTTGTCTGGTGCTCTGGATCTCTTGGGGCCAGTGATCTCCACATTTAGTTGTATCTGCCTCAACCTTCTACACCAGTTTCCCATGGTGCACCAAGAATCTTCAGAGTCTACTAACAACCTTGGATGACCATTTGGGACTATTTGCTGAATGTGGTATTTTTAGTAGGCGTCCAGGCCATCAACAGACTATAGACTGTAGTTGTAAGAAGTCTGTAACTTCTATATCATTTGCAGTCTATTACTTTTTATCACAATCTAAGAGCAACTATGAGAACCAGAATCCTTATGACCCCTCTGCTTTGCTCTCTAGTCTGAAATGCATCCCTTTTAGAGTGATCATATAAAAAAATAGAACTGCCCTTTTAAATGTTTCTATATATCATAAAAGGTCTTGTTTGAATGAAAGCTAGGATCAGCTGGTGGTGTATGTGTAATGGCCTGGAGCAAGGGTACTTTGGAGTATGGACGTTTGTGGATATTTGCCTCTATTGCTGCTAAGGAAAACCATCAACTCCCTACTTTATTACACTTTGAAGAGTTAATGTGCACTATGATTTATGCCGTTGTGTACACTTATACTATTTTATATTGTTGAACTGTGTTTTTATGTTTATTGTAATATATTCTATTCATTTGCACTGTTATTGAACTGCTTTGCGGAAAGGGTTAAAGGGGTTGTCTCACTTCAGCAAATGGCATTTGTAATGTAGAGAACGTTAAAGGGGTATTCCAGTTCTAGCAACTTATCCCCTATACACAGGATAGGGTATAACTATCATTTGAGAGTTCTACTGATGGGATCCCCACAGATCATGAGAAGGGCCCTGTCTTGTGATTGGTGTGGGTCCCAGCGGTAGGATGAACAGAGGATAACTTGTAATAACAGGAATACCCCTTTAATACAAGGCACTTACTTCTCAGTGTACAAACTGAAAAGTCCCAATGTCTCTTATTGTTAGCTGGTTTTGAATTAAAGGGGTTGTCTCACTTCAGCAAATGTCATTTATCATGTAGACAAAGTTAATACAAGGCACTTACAGTTCCAGGGGTTATGACCACACTTCAATCCACTTCAATCCAGCAGCGGTGGCCATGCTTGCACACTATAGGAAAAACTGCCAGCCTATGCACACTCCTGTGACCCCAGAAAGCATGGTCAGCACTGTAGGATTGCAGGGTGGTGGTAACCCCTGGATACGAGCAGTGTATAACGTGATGGAAAAATGAATCAAGCCAGCAAAGGAGACAATATGGACAATCATAAAGCGTTAGTACTGTAAGTGCCTTGTATTAACTTTGTCTACATGATCAATGCCATTTTATGAAGTGATACAACCCCTTTAATGCACAACCAGCCAACACTAAGAGACATTGGGACTTTTCAGTCTGTACACTGAGAAGCTAGTAATTTTCCATTGCTCTCATAAGAAACTCTAAAGAGCAAAATTTTGGAGGGTAAAAAACAGACACGGTGACATTTTGACTGTCTGGTTTAGTTCTGTCTAGACTGTTTGTTACTTCTGAAAACTGCTTATTGATGCCCATTGACTTCTATTGAGGCACAATACAAGTCTATGACAGACTTGAACCGCAACATTGTTTCTGTTAGGTTGTGTTTCTCCACCTTGTCCCCTTTCACTACAAGGTTCTAGTTCAGTTTGAAACTGTATAAAAAAAGAGTAGTCTGAACAACTACTTATCTGCTGATAGGGATCAACGTTTAGTAGGAGAGACTCTGTCAGACTGCACGAATGACCAGAAGAAGACGCTGAGACTCTGCTCGACAACTGAGCCGCAGACCCTAGGCAACTAGCAACAGTTGGCCCAGGCTTTTCCTCAGCATTAAACCTTCATTGCCTGTATTGTTTTGCACTTGAGTTCCTCCAGTAAAGAATCACAGTGGTTTACTACAAACCCTGATCCTCTGACTGTATTTCCCATTGGGGTGCACCATGCCTTACTATCCCCTACAGAGAGCAGCAACACAAAGTGACACCTTGGCAGTGTCTGGGGGATTCAGCATAGTGTTATGGCAACCTCAAACCCAGTCATTGCATATGTAGTGGGAGGAATGGGGGAGGGTGCCAACAAGCCATTGGAAAAATGTTTTAAAACTGGCAACCTTAATAAAAATGAGCTGGTGTAACCTGCTAAAGTTTTCAGGAAAGTTTTGCTAAATTTATCTGACTGCGTAGACCTCAGCTCTTTGCTCACGTCCCTCTGGAAATGCCATAAATGTGTTATAAAAGGGGGAAAAGTCTTAATTTTTTTTGCACTAGAAAAACTGCTATTTAAAGGGAACCTGTCATCTCCGAAACACCCCCTGAACTAGAGTAAGTGTTGTATAGTGTAAGTGATGCTGAATCCGATTATGAAAGTTTTATCTTCATACTCACTTCCATTCTGACGCTGTGCTCCCACAAACCTGCAGTAAAATGCACTCACTGGACTCTTCTTTGAGTCCTCTCCATTATATGAGTGAGCACCGGAGTCCAGTGAGTGCATTTTACTGCAGGTTTGTGGGAGCACAACATCAGAATGGAAGTGAGTATGAAGATAAAAATGACATAACTGGACTCAATGTCACTTACACTATACACTATACTCTAGTTCACGGGGTGTTTTGGAGATGACAGGTTCCCTATAAGCTTTAATAAATCCCCCTCCAATATGCCCTGACCAGGGTATTTAGATAAAGGGCTAGGACAGCATACTGTTGAAGGAAATCCTCACTATGGCTCTCTCACAGGGATCCTATTTTGGCAGGTCTCCTAGTTTGCAAAAAAAAAAAAAAAATTTAAGACTGTCCAGTGAAAACTGGCTTTTTTTTTTTTTTGCAAAGGCTCAGTAACAGGAACACATTAAGACGCTGAATTTGTTGGCCTATTTTCAGAAGAGGAAAAATTTTTTTCTCACAGCAGCTCTCTTTTTATTAATAGCATATAACATTTAGAACTTTTTTGTGGTTATTCCTTTTTAATTTGCATTTCCTGTAGGCATTTTAAACTATACAATTATTAGTAATGTTACGCCGCTCTAACCTGGTCAAGGCCACCCAGTTTCAGCATGTCTGCCAGGATTATTTTACTGTTTCCTGCATAATTTATATTTAATAGCCTTTTAAAGAGCTGTGGTTATTTAGCACATTGCACATTACTGTCTGACTGTAACAGATTCGCCCCAGGTATTTTTATACTTTGAAACTAGAAATGAATTGGGTTTCGGGAAAGACTTGTTATATGAAACGGTTCTCAGCAGGGGCGTACATAGAAATCATTGGGCCCCATAACAAGAATCTGAATTGGGCCCCCATGCCCTGCTCCCTCCCACTACCCACCCTAGCCCATCCCACTAACTTCCCTGCCTACTGAGGAGTGTCTGGAGCAGGAGGGGTAAGTTGATTTTTAAAAATTGTATTTGCTCTGTGGCATGGGGGCTGATCAGATCCATGGAGGTCTCATCTGAGGTATGGAGGTCTCATCTGAGGTGTTAATGGGGGTGAATTGGGGTGAAAAATATTCTACAGCCCCTGGATCTGAATACTTCTATAATTGCATGTAATTAAAAATTTTGTATAGCCACTGATTTATTCAGTAAAATATATCTGTATAGTGCCACTTAATTTCTTATTTCTTTAACCTGCTCGATGAGATGGCTGCACATGCCCAGTTTCATCCTTGAACTGCCTCCTGAGCTGATAGGCAGAGTATGGACACACCTCCTGAGCTGCAGCAGTAAAGACCCTCCCCTTGAGCTGACAGCTTGATAAATCTAGCAGAACAATGAATGGGGAGATCTCTGGATCCATGTGTGGTACAGGGGTGGTTCTAGCTTTGTTAGAAGAGAGATTTTCATGTACTATATGATGTCTGATTTTCATTTTTTACATTAGTCATGGTATAACCCCTTTAACATTGGGGGTCTGATTGGGGCTGTCAGCTGAGGTCTGATTAACATTGGTGGTCTGATTGCTGGTCTGATCTGAGGTGTTATGAAAAATATCTTTTTCTTATTGTCCTCCTCTAAAACCTAGATGCATTTTATGGGCAGGTGTGTCGAAAAATACAGTATATTGCAACAGGGACATAATACAAAACTTAATGCAAATCAGCAAAGCTTTTTTCCCAAAATTCTAAATATTAAATGCATGAAATTCATGCGTAAATTCAGTGTATGTCACAATCTTTCTGCATCAGCTGGATAGAATGGAATATTCTGCCCTTTCAGTTATCTGCCTGGGCTTCTAGTAAGCTGGCTGCATATAGGATAGCTTCCAGCTGAAAGATCCGAGAGTCCACAGTTAACACTAGTGATCCCCTATTAATTTCTGTGTAGGTAGGAGGATGCCTGATGCCTCTGATGAAGTTTAACATGATGGAAACTAATATAAAAAAATCCAACTTTTCTAATAATTATTTCCTGAGGAACATATAGGTTGTACTATAAATCCTTTGAGGGTTCTGGATATTGTGGAGTCTGCCAAGACAAATATAATGTGTACAGGTCATGATCTTCCACACCATGAGCTGACTCATGTCCTGCTGCTGTCATCATTCCATGATCAGATGTAATATTCCTGCCATTATTCAATCAGCGTATACAATAAAGTCCTTACCCTCCAGCAGGGGCATTGCTGGGGTCTCAAAAGATCCGGGGCCCAAGTGCCAATGCATATGGCCCAAAGTCTAAGTCGACCACCTGCCCCCCTTCCGCAGCAGCACTTACCTTTCACATCCAGGGCCTCCAGGTGACATCTCCTCTGGTGTAGATCTTCTCTCTCATCATCTTCTCCATTTTGGTCTGGACAACTTCTTTCAGCTATGCCTCATCTCTGCAAAATGTGACACATAGACATCTTAGCTTCCTCACATTTCTATCATCATCCTCCAACGTTGAGTCCCCAGAGTGTTATCCTGCTGCTCGCCGTGCCCCCCAATACCCCAAAATACTATCCTGAAGAAATATCAGTGCCCCCCATAGTAATAGTGCTCCTCATAGTCCCACCAATATTAATTCCCTTCTAGAATGCCCTCATTAGTAATACTGCCCCCTACTGTGCCCCCAACGGTGATAACACTCCACAAGAGTACCTCTATTAGTATAAAAGCCCTCCGGTATTAATAATGGCCTTACAGAGCGCTCGGAAGAAATAAGACCCCCTCATTGTTCCCCCAGTGGTAATAAAGCTCTCTACAGACCCTTCAGTAGTTATAAGCCCCCCATAGCGCTCTTAGAAATAAAGAAATAAGGCGGAACTATAAGTCCCTCCTATAGAGCTCCCAGTAGCACTAAGAACTAATGTCCTCTGGAATTATAATATCCCTACAGTGCCCCCAGTATTTCTATCGCCCCCTCCTGTTATAATGCTTGCCCTGAAGTGCCCCCAGTATTTGTACTGCCCCCTACTGTTATAATGCCCCTCGTAGTTATACTCCCCCTTTAGTGCCCTCAGCATTCCTCCGCCCCTCCACCATACAGTCCCATGCAAGTAAAATTATTTTCCCTCCCTCCGCCGTAAAGTCCCATGTAAATAACATCACTCCCCTCCCTTCAGCCCCTCCAACATACAGTCCCATGTAAATAACATCACTCCCCTCCCTTCAACCCCTCCAACATACAGTCCCATGTAAATAACATCACTCCCTCCACAGCCGCCTTCAACATACAGTTCCATGAACATAACATCACCCCCTGAACATTCAGTCCCATGTAAATAACATCCCTCTCTTCAGCCTTAACATACAGTCCCAGTTAAATAACTACAACCCCTCCCACAGCCGCCATCAACATACAGTCCCATGTAAATAACATCACTCCCTCACACAGCCACCTCCAACTTACAGTTCCATGTAAATAACATCACCCCCTCCCTTCGGTCCCTCCAATATACAGTCCCATGTAAATAACATCACTCCTTCCCTTCAGCCCCTCCAATATACAGTCGCATGTAAATAACATCACTCCCTCCTTTCAGCCCCTCCAACATACAGTCCCATATAAATAACATCACTCCCTCCCTCAGCCGCCATCAACATACAGTCCCATGTAAATAACATCACTCCCTCCCACAGCCCCCTCCAACACAGTCCCATGTAAATAGCATCACCCCCTGAATATTCAGTCCCATGTAAATAACATCCCTTTCTTCAGTCCTAACATACAGTCCCAGTTAAATAACTACAACTCCCAGCATTACTCTGCCTCTCCCTTCACTTACCTCTCCAGACCTCAGCAGAGCTTCTTTCCCTAGAGTTCTCTTTACTGTAGAGCCTCTCCTGCACTGGTCACATGACAACATGTGACCAATGACATCATTGCAGGTCCTTCTCAGCTACTGCACTGATCACATGACATGTGATGTCACCACAGGTCCTTCACCTCTTGCAGTGCTTTAGATTCGATTGTATTGCGGTCCTGAAGACAGCAATACAATTGTATCTAGCTGGTAGGCAGGACATTCGGGGCCTGGGAGGAAACATCGGGGGCCCAATCCCCGACTGTTTTGGCCTAGCAACACCCCTGCCCTCCAGTCAAATTGTATTTGTCAAAAAACAACGGAATGAAGTACACACACCTGTTGCCTTGAAGCACTGAGGTCCAACCAAGGTCAACATCTGTATAGAGTTAGTATGTTCTCCCTGGGTTTATGAGAATTTCTTCTGTGTACTGCAGTTTCTTCCCACATTCCAAAATATACTATTAGGTTAATTGGCCTTCTATGAAATATGCCTAGGGTGTATGGTCTAAGACCTCATTCACATTTATGTGTCTGTTTGACACCTGTGAACAAAATAGTACGTGTTTCATCCATGAAGATGTCTATGTTTGGTCCGTGTGTCCTTTTTTGCCCTCTCTGTCATCTGTATTCCACGGAAAATGCTTAGTTGTTAACCCCTTCGCGACCAGCGCCGTACATGTACGGCGCTGGGGCGATGCGGGCACATGGTGCCCGCTCGCGGGTGCGGCGGGCGTCATGGCCGGCAAGTCTCTGCTGTTTCTAACAGCAGAGACTTGCCGCTACCTACCACATCGGCGGCGTCTTCTGGGTTGACTAGATGCCGTGATCACACGTGATCACGGCATCTAGTTGCGTCTAAACCCGGAAGCGTTCGCTTCCGGGTGGTGTACAGACACCCCGTGTGACCAATCGGGGTGTCTGTACACCATATGAAAACTGTAATCCTCGCTGGTGAGGATTACAGTTTTCAAACTGCAATTCTTATTCTGGCCACTAGATGGCAGGCCAGGATAAGAAATGAGCAATTGATGGTTTTCTGAGCCTATAAAACCCAGAATTGCTCATAAAGAAAAAAAAAAAAAGCCACAATTTATAAGCCCATATTTGAGCTTTCTAATAGTAAAAAAAAATTAAAAAAAAATGTTAAAAAATATATAAAAAATAAAAAAGATGTAAAAGTTCAAATCACCCCCCTTTCCGTATAAGTAAAAAATAAATACCTAAATAACAATAAATATAGACATCATGGGTATCACCGTGACCGAAAACGCCTGTACTTTTAAAATATAAAAAAAAAATTCCAATACGGCGAATTGTGTGGCGGAAAAAAGCGTCCAAATGGCGATTTGCCGTTTTTTGTCACTTTTTTTTCTAAAAAAAAATAAATAAAAAGTGATCAAAAAGTCATACACACCCCAGAATGGTATCAATAAAAACTTCAGATCGTCCCGCAAAAAATGAGCCCCCATACAGCTCTGTACACATAAATACCAAAAAGTTATAGGGGTCAAGATTTGACAAGGAAAAAAAAAAAAAAAAAAGGGCAACTTTCTAATTATGTTATCACTATGAAAACGCAGGAAAAACTATACATATTAGGTATTGCCGGATTCGTACTGACCAGTAGAATGAAAGTAACGGATCAGTTTTAATGCACATCGAACGCTGTAAATAAGAAACCCGTAGAACTGTAGCGGAATAGCGTTTTCTTTGCAATTTCACCCGGTTTGGAATTTTTTTCCCGCTTCCCACTACACTGTATGCAATATTAAATGGTGGCGTTGGAAAGTACAACTTGTCCCGCAAAAAACAAGCCCTCATACAGCTATGTGAACAGAAAAATAAAAGAGTTATGGCTGTTTGAAGGCAGGGAGCGCAAAACGAAAATGCAGAACCGAAAAAAGCTCCGGTCGTGAAAGGGTTAAGTTAATTTCCAAACCATTTCCTATGAAATGTTGTGTCCATGTTTTTCCACAGACTCATAGACTATAATGGGCATGTTTGGTCTGCATCATGCACCAAAGTAGTGTATGTCTCTGTATGTCAGTAAAAAAATACTGATATGTGAACAGATACATTAAAACCGATGAGTACATGTACTGTCCACAGAAAATGCGGACAGTACATGTCAATGAAAAAAGGACGTGTCAACGAGGCCTAAGACAGGTAAATTAGAATGTGACGATAGCTGCTGTACAGCGCTGCGGAATATGTTGGTGCCGTATAACCAATACAATTCTACCAATTATCAATGCCACGTTATGTTTCCGTCTAGTGTCTGAAGTCATGTCTGCCAGAGTTTTTTCGATTTTCTCGGAATGTATGTAATGCATGTAATTTCCTCTGTGGGGAGGAGAGCAGTCCCATTTCCATGGACTTTTAATTAGATTCTTATGAATTCTTATCATGTAATTCTTCTGAAACTTTAAGGATTGTTAGATCTTCTTACGTGATCTTTTATCTTTGCTCTAATATCTCTTTATTGCTGGAATGTAAATTCTTTTTTTCTGTCAATCAATAAAAAACATGCAAAATGAGTATAAAAGAGAAATGTATTGTCTGCCAGCAAAGAGAGATTAATGACTAAACCGGATTAAGTCCATGGGAAGTAACAAGAAGAAGATCTTCATGTAGCCGAGAGGTTTAGATGTACAGTGGGGTGAACCCACATATTTATTTATTTAAAATATTTTATTACGCTTGTATATTGAACCTTTATAGGTCGTTGCTATGTCTTTGAATAAGTTATGTAGAAGAATTGGAAGTCTGAGATACATCTTCTTGAGCAGCTTTCATTGTAATTCATTTTCCAAGTTTTCAGCTAGGTCAATGACCTGGTTCATTTGCTTCCAGTGGGCAAAGAACACAATGCATGAGACTGCGGGAGCTGGCTAACCCCTTCACCTCTTTCCCATTGAGAATGCTCATGAGATTGCTAGATGTTGATGTCATTCTACAGTGATTTTTCAAGTATTCTTTAAATGAAAGTTCAATTATGACCCACTGGAAACTTGAGACAGTTACTGTAGTATCACAAATCAAGAAGAGGACATAAAAAGGGATGGAAAAGAGGACACGGGGCAGGCAAGGGATGTAGAGTAAAGCTAAAGAAAAAACTACGTCGCATCCATGTAATTATATGTTCACATCATTCTGTTTGCCATATACATTTGCCATATACAATGTACTTACCATTTAGGCAGACCACATTACTGCTATGGTTCCCATGGTTAAAGGGGTTCTGCAGTTCTTTTAAACTGATGATCTATCCTCTGGATCTAAATAATCTTGGATCTAAATAAGCAGCTTGGCATACTTAGGGGCATTAAACACCTGGAGAGAGGCTTAGACCTCACAGTGCAGGCACTGGCTGGGGTCAGTGAAGAGGAGGAGGATGGAGATGGGCAAAAGCAGGACTATCAGGTCAGCAGTTGGGTTAATGTAGTAAGGAGGGGTAGAGGGAAAAGTGCCAGGGAGGCTAGTCCTGAGCTGGAACGCCCTAGTAAATATGCCTGTTTGGCTGATATTAGGGATGAAAGCCCAGGACCAGCGACACTGCAGCAGGCCGTTTCTCCTAGAAACCAGGAGGATGACCGCTGCAGGAAGGATCGCAAAAGGAGAGCAGCAAAGGCCAGACAGATGCTGGTGGTAGAGGACTCTATTATTAGGCGGACAGACAGGGTCATCTGTCACCGAGACCGTGAATGCCGAACAGTGTGTTGTCTCCCGGGTTCTCGGGTTCGGCATATTGCGGATCGGATTGATAGATTGCTGGGTGGGGCTGGGGAAGACCCGGCGGTCATGGTACACATTGGCACCAATGACAAAGTCAGGGGGAGATGAAAGGTCCTTAAAAATGATTTTAGAGAACTAGGAGAGAAGCTCAAGTCCAGGACCTCCAAGTTAGTGTTTTCAGAAATACTACCAGTGCCACGAGCGTCACTAGAGAGACAACGGGAGATTAGGGAGTTAAATAAGTGGCTGGTGCAGGAAGGAAGGGTTTGGGTTCATGGAGAACTGGGCCGACTTCTCTGTCGGCTACATACTCTACAGTAGGGACGGGCTGCACCTTAATGGGGAGGGTGCAACTGCCCTGGGGGAAAAAATGGTTAGATGGCTGGAGGAGCTTTTAAACTAGGATCTGGGGGGAGGGTGGGGGGTAATACTAATAAGGGGGTAGATAGTGTAGATAGAGAGTGGGTCATAGGAGGGGGCAGTGGGGGGTTAATGGGGGTTGGGATTAGTGAGGAATGTAGGGAGAATATTGGGCAAAACATCAACCAAAGTAACCCAAAAACCCCGGATATTCACTTCCCAGGTAATAGTAATTTAAAAAGGGGGGTAAAAAATATACATAGACCTCTTAAGTGTATGTGCACTAATGCCAGAAGCCTGACTAATAAAATAGGTGAACTGGAATTAGTGATGTGTGAGGAGGACTTTGACATAGTGGGAATAACTGAGACATGGCTGGATGATACCTATGACTGGGCAGTTAATGTACAGGGTTACAGTCTGTTTAGAAAGGATCGCCAAAACCGGAGAGGGGGAGGGGTTTGCCTTTATGTAAAGTCCTGTCTAAAGCCCACACTGCGGGAAGATATAAGTGAGGGACATGAAGATGTGGAGTCACTGTGGGTAGAAATAAATTGAGCCAAAAACAATAATAAAATACTAATAGGAGTTTATTATAAACCCCCTAGTATACCAGAGCCCATAGAAAATCTACTTCTAAACGAAATAGACGAGGTGGCAAATCATAATGAGGTCGTTATTATCGGGGATTTCAACTACCCAGATACAGACTGGAAAACTGAAACCTGTATATCTCATAAAGGAAACAGGTTCTTGGAAATAACCAAAGACAATTACCTTTCCCAACTGGTTCAGGACCCGACTAGAGGGACGGCCATACTGGACTATTAACCAATAGACCTGACAGAACAACAGATCTGCAGGTTGGGGGACACCTGGGAAATAGTGACCATAATATAATAACCTTCCAACTGTCATTCAAACGAGCGTTTCTTCAGGGAGGAACAAAAATACCAAACTTCAAAAAAGCAAAATTTAGCCAACTAAGAGAGGCCATAGGCCTAACTAACTGGGACAAAGTCCTCAAAAATAAAAATACAGCCACAAAATGGGATATTTTTAAAAGCATCCTAATATCTAATTGTGAGAGGTACATACCTTATGGGAATAAAAGGTTAAGGAACAAGAAACAACCAATGTGGATAAATAGAGCTGTAAAGAAAGCAATAAATGACAAACAGAAAGCATTTAAATCACTAAAACAGGAGGGGAGCGAGGAAGCATTGAAAAACTATAAGGAAAAAAATAGAATATGTAAAAGACAAATAAAAACAGCCAAACTAGAGACCGAGAGATTAATCGCCAAAGAGAGTAAAACTAACCCTAAAATGTTCTTTAATTATATAAATGGTAAAAAGTATAAACCTGAAGGTGTTGGCCCCTTACAGAGTAATGAGGGGGGAGTTGCAGAGAGCGATGAGGAGAAAGCAAAGCTACTAAATATTTTTTTATCCACTGTATTCACTGAGGAAAATAAACTGTCAGATGAAATGCAGAATATAAAAGAAAATTCCCCATTAAAAGTGCCCTGTCTGACCCAGGAAGAAGTAGAGCTGCGTCTTAAAAAGATTAAAATAGACAAATTGCCAGGACCGGATGGCATACACCCCCGTATCCTAAGAGAATTAGTAATGTCATCGCCAGACCCTTATTTCTGATATTTTAGGACTCTATACTGACAGGGAGTGTTCCACAGGATTTGCGCATAGAAAATGTGGTGCAAATATTCAAAAAGGGTCCAAAAACAGAGCCTGGGAACTATAGGCTGGTAAGTTTAACATCTGTCGTGGGTAAACTGTTTGAGGGTTTTCTAAGAGATGCTATCTTGGAGTACCTCAATGAAAATAAGCAAATTACTCCATATCAGCATGGCTTCATGAGGGATCGGTCATGTCAAACCAATTTAATCAGTTTCTATGAGGAGGTAAGTTCTAGACTGGACCTCAGCGAATCGATGGATGTCGTATATCTGGACTTCTCCAAAGCATTTGACACTGTACCACATAAAAGGTTAGTATATAAAATGAGAATGCTTGGCCTGGGAGAAAATGTCTGTATGTGGGTAAGTAACTGGCTCAGTGATAGAAAACAGAGGGTGGTTATTAATCGTACATACTCAGATTGAGTCACTGTAACTAGTGGCGTACCACAGGGGTCAGTATTGAGCCCTATTCTCTTCAATATATTTATTAATGTAACTCTGACATGGAAAAGGACCTAGGAATTTTAGTGAACAGCAAACTAAGCTGTAGAAACCAGTGTCAGACAGCTGCTGCCAAGGCCAATAAGATAATGGGTTGCATCAAAAGGGGCATAGATGCCCGTGATGAGAACATAGTCCTGCCACTTTACAAATCACTAGTCAGACCACATATGGAGTACTGTGTACAGTTCTGGGCTCCTGTGAACAAGGCAGACATAGCAGAGCTGGAGAGGGTTCAGAGGAGGGCAACTAAAGTAATAACTGGAATGGGTGGACTACAGTACCCAGAAAGATTATCAAAATTAGGGTTATTCACTTTAGAAAAAAGACGACTGAGGGGAGATCTAATAACTATGTATAAATATATCAGAGGTCAATACAGAGATCTCTCCCATGATCTATTCATCCCCAGGACTGTGACGAGGGGACATCCTCTGCATCTGGAGGAAAGAAGGTTTGTACACAAACATAGAAGAGGATTCTTTACGGTAAGAGCAGTGAGACTATGGAACTCTCTGCCTGAGGAGGTGGTGATGGCAAGTTCACTAAAAGAGTTCAAGAGAGGCCTGGATGTATTTCTGGAGTGTAATAATATTATAGGTTATAGTTACTAGAGATAGGTTGTTGATCCAGGGAGTTATTCTGATTGCCTGATTGGAGTCGGGAAGGATTTTTTTCCCCTAAAGTGGGGAAAATTGGCTTCTACCTCACAGGGTTTTTTGCCTTCCTCTGGATCAACTTATAGGAAAACAGGCCGAACTGGATGGACACATGTCTTTTTTCGGCCTTATAAACTATGTTACTATGTTACTAATTGTCCGGTGTAAATACATAGAGATATATAGTGTTCAGAAAGAACATAATATTTATTCTGCATCTGTTCCATTTCTTCTGACATAGAAGCCATGGGAAGTGGTCAAAACTGTGAATCATTTTTTATTAAATTTTCTTAAATGAATAAAAATTATTATTTAGTGAGTCTGTAAATTCATCCAAAATCTTACTCGGAGGACCATGCTAAGTTTTGCTATGAGAACTATGATATCTGTGTACTTTGTTGTATCCAGACATACCACATAATCTAAAGTTTTTGTATACAGTTATGGGCCACATGTATGCCAGAAAAGTCTCTTTTCACATACATTGCTACATAATGTATGGATAACTTTTTTTTCTAACTGAAAAGAATATTTGCCTACAGCATACTACAAAAATATATAGCTAAAATGTTCAGCAGTGCCTTTCATATTCTTTTCTATATTTATAGGTCCAGAGTTCTTTGCAGATTCATTTACTACATTTTTATATCTGAGTTCTGTTTTTCTGATACAGATGCATGGACAATGACAAATTGGTGACTGCTTGCAGCAGCCACTAGGGGGAGCATAGCAGCTCACTGCATACATTTTAAACAGTAAGCTCTTTATAGAAAAACTGAGCTCCAATGCTATAAAGATATATTAAGAAATTATAGGGTTTAAAAAATGAATGGCCTATACTTAAAGGGATTGACCCACCAAAGGTATTCTGCATACATGCAGCAATCTCCTTCAAAGAAATGCCATCGCTCATTCCCATAAAGATTCATTGTTTGCCGGCAGAGAAGAAACGGTTTAGACCACACGATCTGCTGCCGGCAAGCAATGATTTAGGTGACTGCATGAAAGATCCAATTACCTGATGAACGAGTATTTTGCTCATTCATCATGTAATTAGCCGCACTTTTACACCAGCAGATTATTCCATATGAGCATTTATATGAATACTTGTTAGTGATTATCTGTCCCATGTTCGGGCAGTGTAAAGGGGCCTTTAGATACAGTTCCAAAGACTTGCACTCTGGAAGGGCACCCGACTAGGTAGGGAGGGGGCACAGAGACTGAGGATGCGCCCCCCCCCTTTTAGGGGTTTAGGCTGGGGTTCTATGGTCTAGTTTTAGATTAAGGATAGGGTGGTTAGGAAGGGGGTTAATAAACGTTGTTCCTGCCCCTTCTTCCTTGTGTATGCCCTCCCACATAGAGTGAGCCCTCCCTTTGGGTATATATCCTGGGCATCCGCCCCCCAACTTCCTCTTGGGATCAGGCGAGCTGTCCCGCCCTCCTGCCCCTTTTATGGTAATTGTGAGATGTTACTGTTTGGTTACTATGGTGTTTCTGATAATTTTTCTCTGTTCTAATGAGAAGTTATGGTCGTAATTCAAGTCACAGCAGGCGGCAATAAACAGAGCGGAAGTTTGGCGGACTTGCCCGCTGGGAGTTCGGCGGTTTGGCATAGCGCTCCGTCTGGGTTGATGTTCGGTTCAAGAGTTTGCCGCATTGTTTTATCAAGATCAAAATGCTGTGGCCGATCACCACCCAACAAATAAAGGGTTTTGGATGGTATCCAGTGTGTCCTGTGTTTATTCATAAGTTATTGTAGTCGTAAGGGGTGGATAGGGAGATAATGGAGATCCGGCCCTTTCCTTCTATCATCAGTCAGGGGATGAAGAGTAATAGATTCAAAACAGAAGAGCATGTTTTTTTTAACTGATCTATCCTCTGGACATCAGTATCTGATCGGTAGAAGTCTGACACCTGAGGCTTGTCGATCGGCTGTTTGACAAGGCACTGGTGCTGGCAGTAGTGTTGTGGCCTTCTCCCTGCTCACCAAGCAAATAGTATAGCAGCTATGCTTGGTATAGCTTCAATGAGGCTGTGCTGCGCCTTGGCCATGTGACTGATGAACAGCTGATCGTCAGGGTCCTGTGTGTTGGACCTACTCCGGTCAGATACTGATTACCTATTCAGAAGATAGGTCATAGGTTAAGATATGTAAGAAAACCCCTTTAAGTACAGACATGTACATGAAAATTACTACCTCTATTATACATATCATTTTCTGATTTTATGTATATAAAGCTTAATTTCTGTATAAATGAAAAGTTCAACAAATGTCTAATATACTTTTTATTTCAATTCCTTAGGCCTCTTTCACACTAGCGGCAGCACAGATCCGGCACCTAAAGGGTGCCGACGGATCCGTACTGCCGCTGATACATGTGTGGAGCCGAAGCAGCGGTCCGGCCCCACACATGTTGACACAGACATTGGGGCAAGACACAGAGAACATACATACTCACACATACACACAAACACATACATACTCACATACTCCAGGCAGGGACGCCGGCAGCACGTCTTCACGCGCCTCCTGCGCGCAGTGATGACGATTCCCCACAGCGCCCTCTGCTGGGCACAGTGGGGAAACGTCATAGCTGCGCGCAGGAGGCGCGTGAAGACATGCTGCCGGCGTCCCTGGCTGGAGTATGTGAGTATGTATGTGTTTGTGTGTATGTCTGTGTATGTATGTATGTCTGTATGTATCTCTGTATATGTGTAGCCGGATCCGGAATGACCCCCCCATTGCAAGTCAATGGAGGACAGATCCGGATTACTGGTGTGTCACACCAAACGGATCCGTCCCCATTGACTTGCATTGGGGGTCATTCCGGATCCGTCTTGGTGCGGATGGCTGGACCGGAGAGCAAACCGCAGCATGCTGCGGTTTGTTCTCCGGTCTGAAGACGGAACGGAATGCTTTCAGGAGCATTCCATTGTCTTCAATTCAGTTTTGTCCCCATTGACAATGAATGGGGACAAAACTGAAGCGTTTTTTTCCGGTATTGAGCCCCTATGACGGAACTCAATACCGGAATTTAAAAACGCTAGTGTGAAAGTAGCCTTACCATGATGTTTGCTGTCAGTGAATGAGAACACTCTTGTACATATCAGCTCAGACCTAGTCCTGCACTGTTCTGAGAAATCTATACAATTCCACATAGCTTACACAGTGCTCTGCAAGGATAGGCCATCATTTAGTAAAATCTGGACAACCCCTTTAAAGGGGTTTTCCCATCATAGACAATGAGGGCATATCGCTAGGATATGCCCCCATTGTCTGATAGGTGCACCTACAACGAGAACGGAGCGGGGAAATGAATGGAGGGCACACTGCGCATGCGCAGCGCCACCCTCCATTCATTTCAATGGGGCCACCGAATGTAGCCGAGTGCTGGCTCGTCCCAGAGGTGGGACCCGCACCTATCAGACAATGTGGTCCAATATACTGCCATTATCTATAATGGGAATACCCCTTTAAGATCAGTGACAACACACTTTCCTTCCTAGCTTCAAATTGTTGCTATTCTCTGAATTCTCCAGTATTTTTCCAGTGTGGTTAAATTTGATAAAAGACAAAATCCTTGTAGCTTCTCTAGAAAGTAATGAACCAGTTTCATCATCTTCTAAAGTAAAGCAGATGTAGAAGAACCATGAAAACACTCCTCCAGATATGGATAGCAGAGACAAGCGGTGCCTATGAGGAGCGGCAAAGTGTGTCATCAAGTGATAAAAAGTCTGTTATCATTCCTGAGGATGAAGCCTCCCTGTCTTGGCAGAACCAATGTCTTCTTTATGTCTCTCTTAGCGGTTTCCTCTGGGGGATTTCCTGTCTGAACAGAACAAGTTCATTTGTCTTGTAAAGGCTGAGCGGGCTATAAGTGAGTGAGTGTTTGTCTAGGAGTGGCGCTCACTGATTATTTGCACTAAAGCATTCCACACTTTCATCTCCTGGCATTACGACCATCCCATCTCTGCTAAGTGACCGAAAGAAGACAGAAAAGTGAATGAAAGAGGCTTCCACTGCTCTGAGGTCCTTACACTCGTGAATTTTGTCTGGCAGTTTTTATTTTGCCATCTGTGATATTGTTTTTTGCACACAGTGGCCCAGATTTACTAATTCTATAAATGGCGAAAACTTAGACAGACTGTCCAGACCTGTACCAGATTTATCACAGTGGCTCAGGCTTGATAATAAATGGGGGAGATTTATCAAAACTGGTCTAGAGGAAATCTGGCTTAGTTGCCCATAGCAACCAATCAGATTCCACCTTTCATTTTCAACAGGAGCACTGAAAAATAAAAGGTAGAATCTGATTGGTTGCTATGGGCAAATAAGCCAGTTTCTCTTTACACCAGTTTGGATACATCTCCCCCAATGTGGTGTCTATCTAGACAGTTTTGTCTAACTCTATACCAACTACTGGTTGGCTTAGTTTGAAATATAAATTTACACCAGAACTGTGGAGCAATTTTTGTGCTAAATGGAGCATCTTAGGCCACGGCTTTTTCCCGGTAAGTCATGCCCCCTTGTTGCGCAAGTTGCAGAGGATTTATCAAGCACTAGATGTGCCAAATTGCACCATTTGGGCCAGGGGCGTTGCTGGGCTAAAACATTCAGGGCCTGGGCCCCTGATGTTTCCTTCCAGGCCCCAAATGTCCTGCCTGCCTACTAGATACAATTGTATTGCCATCCTCAGGAAGTGGAGGACCTGTGGTGACATCACAGGTCATGTGATCAGTGCAGTAGCTGAGAAGGACCTGCGATTATGTCACTGGTCACATGTCATCATGTGACCAGTGCAGGAGAGGCTCCACAGTGAAGAGAACTGGAGGGGAAGAAGCTCTGCTGAGGTCTTTTATAAGGAGAGGTAAGTGAAGGGAGAGGCTGGGAGTTGTAGTTATTTAACTGGGACTGTATATTAGGGCTTAAGAGAAGGATGTTATTTACATTGGACTGAATTTTGGAGGGGCTGAAGGGAGGGGAGTGATGTTATTTACATGGGACTCTTAAGGCAGAGGGAGGGAAAATAATTTTCTTTACATGGAACTGTATGGTGGAGGGGCTGAGGAATCATTGCTGAGGGCACTAAAGGGAGGAATATAACTACAGGGGGAATTATAACAGTAGGGGGCAGTATGAAAACTGGGGGGGCTTCAGGGCGAGCATTATAACAGGAGGGGGCGATATAAATACTGGGGGCAATGTAGGGGTATTATAAATTCAGGGGACATTATAGATGTTCTTATTACTACTAGGGGCTTTATAGGATGGTCTTATAGATCCGCCTTATTTCTACTAAGAGCATTATGGGGGCCATATTACTACTGTGGGGTCTGTAGAGAACTTTAAGGGAACCTGTCATCAACTTTATGCTGACTGTACTGAGGGTAGCATTAATTAGTGACAGAAATGCAGATTTCAGCGGTATGTCTCTCTTGAGCTAAAAGTGAGTGGTTGCTGAGAACCAACATCACAATCATTGCAGCCCAGGCCTTGAAAAGAGTCAAATCTACCTAAGAAGAGTCATGGTTATTCCTAATCTCCTGCTCTCCCCACCTATCTCCTGCGCTCCCCACCCATGATTGGCAGTTCTCTCCTAGAGAGAAAGGGAAAAAACTAGGTAGAAGCCTGTCAATCATCATCAAGTGGGCAGGGAAAGCAGGAATTCATGAATAATCATGACTCTTTTCATGAAGATTTGACTCTTTTCCAGGCCTAATCTGCAATGTTTGTGATGTTGGTTCTCGGCAACCACTTACTTTTAACTTATAAATGACAGACCGTTGAAATCAACTCACCTGTCTCTACTTTATTCTGCTGTTAGTATGGGTAGCATAAAGGTGATGACAGGTTCCCTTTAATTACCACTGGGGGACAATAGGGGGCCTTATTTCTTATGGGCGCTCTGTGAGGCATTATTAATACTGGAGGGCTCTTCTACTAATGGAGGCACTCTTGTGGAGCATTATCACTGTTGGGAGCACAGTAGGGGGCAGTATTAGGCATTCTAGAAGGGAATTACTATTGGTGGGACTATGAGGAGCACTGTTACTATGGGGCGCATTCATATTTCTTCAGGATAGTATTTTGGGGGTATTGGGGGTCACAGCGAGCAGCAGGATAACACTATGGGGACTCCAGGTTGGGGGATGATGAAATGTGAGGAATCTAAGATGTCTGTGTGTCACACTCTGCAGAGACGAGGCTGAGAGAAGTTGTCCGGACTGAAATGGAGAAGATGATGACAGAGAAGATCTACATCAGAGGAGATGTCACCTGGAGGCCCTGGATGTAAAAGGTAAGTGCTGCTGCGGAAGGGGAGGAATTGGGCCATATGCATTGGGGCTTGGGCCCCGGATCTTTTGAGACCCTAGCAACGCCCCTGATTTGGGCCCAGTGTCTACATACATCTGGCACCACCACAAGTGCTGCTGCCTTCTCAAACAGCTGATCGTCGGGGGTCCCTGAGCGTCTCATAGGAGTGAATTGAGAAAGTGAATTGTGGTCCACATGCTGTAAATAAAGTCTGGTGCTGGTTTCGTGGTCCGGAGCAGATATCTTATGAATAAAGGCACTACTAATAAAATGAATTACCCTGCTATTAACATCACCAACGTTACTGTTGTGTCAGATGATAACATTTTTGTGGGAGTAGTTTTTTTTTAAATGTAGTAAAAGTATGCAGTAAGTACCCGCGCTCCCTCTAGTAATGTAGACTGTAGTAATGTAACTGTTAAGATATTGTAAGAAATTAAGTATGCAGTAAGTACCCGTGCTCCCTCTAGTGGTGAGTGTGATGTAACTGTTAAGATATTGTAAGAAATTAATCCGCATTGAATTTGGAACCAATTTCGACCAAATGTCGCCAAAGGCTGCACATTCTAATTAAAGGGGTTGTCCCATGAAAAATATTCTACATTTTTCAAACCAGCATCTGGATTGAATACTTTTGTAATTGTCTGTTATTAAAAATTCAGTATAGCCACTACAGAGTGACTACAGTATCTGAGTGGTGGAGTAGCGTACTCCCGTACCAGTAACAACCTCCCCGATTGAGATCGGGGAAGCTGTTACATTCCAGTGATAGCTCGGAGCCTGCTTTATCACTGGTATATTCCAATACAGACCTACAGATGGCAGCACTACATTGGAATATGGTGAATGCTGTGTTCTGTAATACATAAATATTAGAGATGAGCGAACGTGCTCGTTACGAGCACTGTAGCGCTCGGCTCCCCTGCTGCTCCTCAGCTGCATGCAAGTCAATGGGGATGGATAGTTTGGTATGACACTAATACCAAACAGATCCGTCCCCATTGACTTACATGCAGCTGAGGATGGATCCGCAATGCCTGCGGGCATTGCGCAGGGGAGCCGAGCGCTACAGTGCTCGTAACGAGCACGTTTGCTCATCTCTAATAAATATCCATCAGAGAATATAACTGGCCATCGAATGATTGCTTGTTATAGTCACCTATAGTCAAAAGATAAAAAAAAAATTAAAAAAAAGTTTTTTAAAATACAAAAAACTAAAAGTTCAAATCACCCCCTTTTCCAAAAATAAAAATAAACAATTTAAAAAAGGTATCGTACCATATGCATAACTGCATCCAAAAACACCTGCACTATTAATCATATACGGCAAACAGCGTAATGGAAAAGTGTCCAATTCACCTTTTTTTTTTTTTTTTAAGTGCTCAAAAAGTCATGCACACCCCAAAATAGTATCACCTATCAAGTATAGATTGCCCCACAAAAAAATTAGCTCTCACACATTCTGTAGACAGAAATATAAAACAAAGTTATGGGGTTCAGAATATGGTGATATAAAGAAAAAATTAAATTTTAATAAAGTTTTTTTTTTCAAACACAAGAAAAACTATACATATGTGGTATCGTTGTAATCGTACTGACCCGGAGAATGAAGGTACATGAATGAAGTCACACCTTCGTCATCTGTGTGTTCACACTGAACTGTTAGAAATTGGATTGCCTTCACAATAAAAGCATTGCAGAAACCAAAATACTGTATATTGGAGCACTGCCAAGTATGATAACATGCAGACTTTATGATCTACCTAACCATAACCTTTACCAACATCATCCCCTAGAAGTCACTGCAGACCTAGATGAAGACAAACTGCTTATAATTTAGCAATAATTTGATTATTTCTTAGTGTATTGTTACTTTTACAGGGCCTAGAAGCATAACGTGAAGCTCCTGGGACCCAGCACAGATCTCTGCCCCTCATGATGTACCATTTGTAATGCTAGTACCTTATTCTATGGCAGCGGGGCCTTTGGGACTTCTCAGACACCAGGGGTCAGGTACAACTGCTTTCTCTGTACCATTTATAACTACTCCATCAATACTTCCAAGATATCCACCAGTGTGATTAAAGTACTCTTGAAATGGCCATTAGGAGTCCTCATCTACAACAGTTAAGCAATTACCGTAGTCCAAAATACAGTTGCAATCAATGCAGAGTTAGGGTATAACCATAAGGTCAGGTTTACTGGTGCAGTTTCAGAAGCCAAAACCAGTAGTGAATTTAAAAAAAGACAAGTCGTATATGTCCTTTATACTTTCTCTCCTTTTATGATCCTGATTTTGGCTGACAAAACTACATTAGGAAACCTGACCATGTGATCATAACCTAACTGCTACAACAGAGAAAATTAATTAAGTTAATGGTTAATGGAACCCTTTAAAGGGAACCTGTCACGTCAGAAACACATTTCAAACGGAGAGCATTACCTTATAGTTGCCCCCAGTCTTTTCCTAATGATGGGTTTGATGTGTTAAACGGAGGCTCATTTGGTGAAAAAAACGATCTTTTAAGCGCCATCAGCGCTGTCTTTCAGGTCCCTTTCAAGTCAAGGGGGCAGTGGCTTCCTTGCTTGAAGTCAAGGTAAGCACGCCCCCTCTCTGGTGATTGACAGGATGCAGTAAGACACGCTCCCATGTCCTGCTGCCGCTGCCCGCCCGGCTTCAGCGCAGCAGGAAGCTAAAAGAATAGCGAGCGCTCCCGCTCGCACTGGCTGGCGCATGCGCAGTGCGCCGCTAAAGCCGAGCGGCCAGGACATGGGAGCGCTGCATCCTGTCAATCACCAGAGAGGGGGTGTGCTTACCTTAACTTCAAGCAAGGAAGCCACTGCCCCCTTGACTTGAAAGGGACCTGAAAGACAGCGCTGATGGCGCTTAAAAGATCGTTTTTTTCATCAAATGAGCCTCCGTTTAACACATCAAACCCATCATTAGGAAAAGACTGGGGGCAACTATAAGGTAATGCTCTCCGTTTGAAATGTGTTTCTGACGTGACAGGTTCCCTTTAAAACTCATATTGTTGGATACCATAAACAGCCATTTCCATTATAGGCTGTAGTTCCACAGTTGACCTGTAGATGGCAGTATAATGCTTCCAAACAAATCCTATGTGACCATAACTTATAAATGTTATGAATCACACTTTATAACTGAAATATGGATCGCACTAATAATGTGTATTTCTGCCCAAAACAAATAGAAAAAAGGTTCTGATATACACCCTTAGTCAAATGCAGTCAAGTAAAGCCAGAATCGGAAACAACTAAGGCACACTGCATTATGACTCTGTCTGCCTGCATATGCTTCTGATCTCATGCCCAGTATTTATTTAGGGGGTCTGTATGAATACATGGGGGTCTGCTTTAGGGTTTGTATTACTTTAGGGGCTGATCTGAAGTCTGTTTTAGTTTAGGGGATCTGGGTTACTTTATTGGTGTTTGGTATGGTATCTGTATTTAGGGAGCCTGGTCTGAGGCTTGCATTTATTAAAAGGTTCTTGGATCTGTTTTACTTTAAAGACAACCTGTCATCACCTTTATGCTACCCATACTAACGGCAGAATAAAGTAGAGACAGGTGAGTTGATTTCAGCGGTCTGTCATTTATCAGTTAAAAGTAAGTGGTTGTCGAGAACCAACATTAACAATCATTGCAGACTGGGCCTGGAAAAGAGTCATGGCCACCTGAGAAGAGTCCTGGTTATTCATGAATTCCTGCTCTCCCTGCCCACCCAGGGCTCCAGATGGCGACCAAAATGGTCGCAAATGCGACTTAGATTTTACAAATGGCGATAGAGATGAGCGAATCATTCAAAAAATTATTCGCCGAACATTCGCCGAACTTTTCCTAAAATTCGTATATTCGACGAATAGATTTGTTGTATTTGCGTACAAAATATACGTTATTATGTGCTATTAGCGAACATTCACTCACTAATAACGAAAGTTCATTTACAAAATGTACGCAACTTCTTAGAAGACATACGCATGAGCGTACAAATAGCTTACGAATCTCAGCGTACTATTGTCTAAGCGATTACGTAATAAGCAGGCACGTATGAGGAGAGGCCGCGGCGTGCACTCCTCAGAGGCAGAGCGAATATTCGAGACATATATATGGTAAAGTGCAAATACATTATTAGGGGTTGTTCACATATCAGTTATTTGATCAGTTATTTCCATCAGTTATTGTGAGCCAAAACCAGGTGTGGGTCAAAAACACCAAACAGGTGCAGATCTTTTCATTATACCTTATGTCTGTTTAGTGTCCACTCCTGGTTTTGGCTCACAATAACTGATGGAAATAACTGATCAAATAACTGATGTGTGAACAACCCCTTATAGGTATAATATAAAAATTTTAAATATCACCTACCTAGTATGCTCACGGACACGTTTAAGTCTCTTTTCTTCTGACGCTTGTCATAGAACTGGAGAAGAGTCCCAAACTCAGTCGCAATTTGTAATCCACATAGGTAAAATTGTAATCCAAATGGGTAAAAAAAAAGCAGCAAAGGTTCCTTAAAAAACCCTCTTTCAAGGGGCTCCCCAAATAACCTGAAAAGGGGGAAAAAGGGATGAGGCGCACGAATGCGCAACTTAATTTCCTGAGTTGCCTCGTTATCCTCCTGGAGAAAGGGGCGGAACTACCAGGGAGGAGTCTGCATCGCTGAATTGAATTCATACGCAACAGCATATAGAGTAACTACCAGGGAAAAGTCTGCATCACTGAATTGAATTCGTACGCGACAGCGTATAGAGTAACTAAATTATACGTAGAATAGTGTATAATTTATAGGACACACTACGTAGTGAATGCGTACAAAAGCGAAGCGAATCACCTAATATTCGGATTCGCTTCGCAGCTGAAAAATCCCAAGATTCGATACGAATTTAAGAAGCGGCGAATAGATTCGTTCATCTCTAAATGGCAACAAGACTTTTTAGTCTTGGACCCGACCGCATTTACTGATACTACTGCGCAGCCTAGTATCAGAGAACATGGAGCAGATAAAATAAAAAAATCTCCTCTGTCTTTCCGGGCGGCTCTGCACTGTCCTGACGGCGTACAGCGTCAGGACGTAGTACGCACACTCTGAGCTGACGCTGCACGCAGTCAGGTGATAGTGCAGCGCCTGGAGGACAGAGGAGTGCTGGACCCGGAGCGGAGCCGTGGCGCAGGAAAGGTAAGAGATTTTTTTATTTTATTCTGATGGGCGTAGAGTGGGTTGATCTGAGGTCTGATGGGGGCACAGTGGGCTGATCTGAGGTCTGATGGGGGCACAGTGAGCTGATCTGAGGTCTGATGGGGGCACAGTGAGCTGATCTGAGGTCTGATGGGGGCACACACATTATACTGGTTGGGGTTTTTATTACTGAGGAGGGCGCACTGCGCCACCAATGATGATAACTACGTTTAATACAACTACAGAAGGTGGGTGCCACACCTGAGGGGTTAACTACCACTGATTGCAGCTCCCTATAATACAGGTCAGGTGCCGGCTATGTGATCCTGTGCCGGCACCCGCCTTCTGTAGTTGTATTAAACGTAGTTATCATCATTGGTGGTGCAGTGCGCCCTCCCCAGTAATAAAAGCCCCAACCAGTATAATAATCATTAGTGGCTCAGTGCACCCCCCCCCAGTATTATTCATTGGTGGCGCAGTGCCCAACCCCCCCCCAACTATAATAATCATTGGTGGCAGTGGCCACAGGGTCCCCTCCCCCCCTCACCCTCTTCATTGGTGGTTCAGTGGCAGTTCCGATCGGAGCCCAGCAATGTAATCGCGGAGCTCCGATCGGTTACCATGGCAACCAGGACGCTACTGAAGTGCACAAAGCCCAGGGCAGCAGGGAGAGTGTAAAGTTCTATTCATCCTGATAGAGATCTATTAGGGTGAATAGAACAAGAGTTCTAGTCCCTAAGGAGGCCAATAATTAGTAAATAAAAAGTAAAAAAAAAACAAAAAAACCCATCAATATATTAATATATATACGATCGTGTGAATGTGCCCGCATCTATTCCGCAATTTTGCAGAATAGATACAGCTGCATTCACTTCAATTGGCGGCTTGCGAACTCGCTTAGCCGCGGCTCCGCAAGAAATTATAGAACATGTCCTATTCTTGTCTGTAACAGTGGACAAGAATAGGCATTTTGAACAGGACGCCCGTGGCTGTGACGCTCTCCGCTGCGATTGGACAGCACTACAGCCAGGGAGAAGGAGACGCCCATTGAGAAACCCTGGCGTCTCGTCCTCCCTGTTCCGATGCTATGCATTAGCATATCGCGCGCCACAATTTTACATGGGCACAGCGGGTGAACGGAGCGGCGCCCGCAAAAAATAGTAAGTGCCCTGACCTCCACTGTACGTGCCCTTCATAACTTTGTACTTTGTTTACAGTGTCAGGACCCATGAAAGGTCCTCTTTAAATTTGGCGCCTAAAAATTTTATTTGGCTCCTAAATTTTTCAGTTCAGGAGCCATTGGCTCCTATGTATTTTTTTTAGTCTGGAGCACTGCCACCTGCTGGTGACTGACCTTCTACCTAGTTTTCTCCCTTTCTCTCTAGGAAAAGACTGTTAGTCATCAGTAGGTGGGCAGGGAATGCAGGAGATTATGAATAACCATGACTCTTCTCAGGTAGATATGACTCTTTTCTAGGCCTAGTCTGCAATGTTTGTGATGTTGGTTCTCGGCAACCACTTACTTTTAGCATTTCTGTCACTACTTTATACCACCCTCAGTATGGTCAGCAGAACGTTGATGACAGTTTCCCTTTAAAGGGGTATTCCCACCTCACAAATATAGTTTATATAGTTAGCTATAGCCATACCAATATTATTACTAATAGAATGTATTTATATAAAATGTACCGTTTAGTAGATTTGCCTATTTGTATATCCATTGTCCCACACACAGCAGTCAGGCCGTTGCCCCTGGTTACGGCCACTCCGGCCATGTAGTAGTGGTGGCCGGCTTTCTCTTGTTCAAACCCGCTCTGAGGTAACTGCTGTATTGTGAACGCACATTGTATGAACATGCGGGGAGACATCTTAAGGTACTTTCACATCTGGTCAGGATCCGTCCCAAAGGCTGACTTTATAACCGGATCCTGATGATAAGACGTGGTCACACATACCGTGTTTCCCCGAAAATAAGACCTATCCCGAAAATAAGCCCTACTGCTATTTTGCCTTGTTTTTGGAGTAGGCTTAAAATATAAACCCTACTCCAAAAATAAGCCCTATCTACATTAAAGAATCTATTGTATATGATGTGACGTCGGTGCTATCTAGGGGAAAGGGGGCGGCAAATGTGTAGCGCCGATATCTTGTATTCGCACTGTAACAGCCTAGAAAGCAGTTTACATACAGTAAGTCCAGACCAGGCAGCGGCGGGCCGCGGCGGCGTTCTTCCAGCGCTGCCCGCTACTCTGTCACTCATTAAGATGCGCCGCCTACCTTGCTGTCTGTCCACTGCTGAGCGGGGCAGCACCTGTCCTGAGCTGTCCGGCATGTGATACCTGCAGCTAGCTCCGCCCCCTGTTTCCGTCTGAGGCCCCTCTCTGGCAGTGTGCAGCACCGAGTCAGAAGAGGAGGATTAAGAAGTGACATTTGTTCATTGAGCCAAAATAAGACCTACCGTGATAATAAGCCCTAACGCTTTTTTTTGGAAAAAAAAAAATAATAAGACCCTGTCTTATTTTCGGGGAAACACGGTAGTAATAGGATCTTACCCCAGCCAGGAGGGCATGTCAGTAGGTTTGTTGAGTGAACTGATTTCCTTGGAATGGATGTAGCATACTTTCCACCTTAAATCTTATAAATCAGCTTCAAAGTTTTTCCCAGAGTTTCAGGAAGGAAATAAAGTCATTAGTGAAGATGGAGGAGCCTGTCTTTTCGGATATTTGCCAGCGACTGCAGTCGACTTGTATTAGAATTTTCTTTTAATGAAATGTATTTTATTGTTAGTTCAAAGCATATTTTCCATTACATGCAGCTCACCCAACTAGCTGCCATATACCTGCTTTTTCCATATTTTCTTTGAAATGTGAATCTTTATTAAAGTTTTTTAAAAGTTGCATTCAGATGTGGTAGGAGGGGGGATGCAATAATACACTTCACTGTGTCATGTTACATAATGCACAGGCCACAAAGAGAAGGCATTTCATTGGAATAAATGGAAGGGTTTATGTGTACATAGGTTAATCGCTGTATACATGAGAAGTTCTGCAACTTTCTAATATAGCTTGAGGTTCCTTTATCATCAAATACAGTGGGGGAAAAAAGCATTTAGTCAGTCACAGTCAGTCTCACCTGTGAGAGACAAAATGAGAAAACAAATCCAGAAAATCACATTGTCTGATTTTTAAAGAATTTATTTGCAAATTATGGTGGAAAATAAGTATTTGGTCAATAACAAAAGTTCATCTCAATACTTTGCTATATATCCTTTGTTGGCAATGACAGAGGTCAAACGTTTTCTGTAAGTCTTCACAAGGTTGGCACACACTGTTGCTGGTATGTTGGCCCATTCCTCCATGCAAATCTCCTCTAGAGCAGTGATGTTTTGGGGCTGTCGCTGGGCAACATGGACTTTCAACTCCCTCCAAAGGTTTGCTATGGGGTTGAGATCTGGAGACTGGCTAGGCCACTCCAGGACCTTGAAATGCTTCTTGCGAAGCCACTCCTTCATTGCCCTGGCGGTGTGCTTGGGATCATTGTCATGCTGAAAGACCCAGCCACATTTCATCTTCAATGCCCTTGCTGATGGAAGGAGGTTTGCACTCAAAATCTTACGATACATGGCCCCATTCATTCTTTCATGTACACAGATCAGTCTTCCTGGTCCCTTTGCAGAGAAACAGCCCCAAAGCATGATGTTGCCACCCCCATGCTTCACAGTAGGTATGGTGTTCTTTGGATACAACTCAGCATTCACTCTCCTCCAAACACGATGAGTTGTGTTTCTACCAAACAGTTCTACTTTGGTTTCATCTGACCACATGACATTTTCCCAATACTCTTCTGGAACATCCAAATGCTCTCTAGCAAACTTCAGATGGGCCCGGATATGTACTGGCTTAAGCAGGGGGACACGTCTGGCACTGCAGGATCTGAGTCCCTGGCGGCGTAGTGTGTTACTGACTGTAGCCTTTGTTACGTTGGTCAAAGCTTTCTGCAGGTCATTCACTAGGTCCCCCTGGTGGTTCTGGGATTTTTGCTCACAGTTCTTGTGATCATTTTGACCCCACGGGGTGAGATCTTGCCTGGAGCCTATGATCGAGGGAGATTATCAGTGGTGTTGTATGTCTTCCATTTTGTAGTTATTGCTCCCACAGTTGATTTCTTCACACCAAGCTGCTTGCCTATTGCAGATTCAGTCTTCCCAGCCTGGTGCAGGTCTACAATTTTGTTTCTGGTGTCCTTCGACAGTTCTTTGGTCTTCACCATAGTGGAGTTTGGAGTGTGACTGTTTGAGGTTGTGGACAGGTGTCTTTTATACTGATAACAAGTTCAAACAGGTGCCATTACTACAGGTAATGAGTGGAGGACAGAGGAGCCTCTTAAAGAAGAAGTTACAGGTCTGTGAGAGCCAGAAATCTTGCTTGTTTGTAGGTGACCAAATACTTATTTTCCACCATAATTTGCAAATTAATTCTTTAAAAATCAGACAATGTTGATTTTCTGTATTTGTTTTCTCATTTTGTCTCTCATAGTTGAGGTCTACATATGATGTCAATTACAGGCCTCTCTCATCTTTTTAAGTGGGAGAACTTGCACAATTGGGGGCTGACTAAATACTTTTTTCCCCACTGTATAGGCCACTTTTTGGCGTATATTTGGGGCAGGTTTTTGTCACAAAGGTGATTTGCTGCAAAATCTGTGACTTCTTCCCCTTCCACACCACATACGCCAGTTATGTAGCTGGTGCAGCTACAAGTGCCAGCGCAGAGTTATTAATAAGTTAATAAATTACCCCACTTATGTTTTACTTCCACATTATTTTCAAGATAATCATTTTAGTGAATTAGACCACTCACTGAATATGATGTACTTTTGGGTGTATGCTAAATGTGTCCATAGGGTTACATGCGTTTGATGTGTCCTTCTCTTCTGCATCTGGCTGGTATAAATCAGGATACTGTAGAAAAATCCAACGTGGAAGAGAGCAGTAGACAACCCTGTTCCATACATTGGTATCCATTTTAAAAAGTTGGATTCCACTGTATGACATCTGTTTTACATATACTGTACATTAACCCTTTAATTTTTTTTATTTATTTCCAGCCCCCCCCAAGCCATAACTTTTTTATTTTTTCATTCATTTACAGGGCTCCAGATGGCGACCAAAATGGTCGCCAATGCGACTTGGAATTTACAAATGGCGACAAGACTTTTTAGTCTTGTCGCCATTTGCGCCTAGACCCGGTATTTACCGATACTAGGCTGAGCTACTGCACAGTCTAGTATCGGAGAACATGGTGCGCGCTGCTGGAAGCTCTCCCCCCTGTGCTGCTGCTGCCTCTGCCACGAATGGTAGAGGGGAATGCGCACTGCGCCACCAATGATGATAAGTATGTTTAATAAAGGTACAGGAGCGGGTGCCGGCGCAGAATCAAATAGCCGGCACCTGACCTGTATTATAGGGAGCTCTCAAACGCCGCAGTTAACCCCTCAGGTGCGGCACCTGAGGGGTTAACTACCGCTGATTGCAGCTCCCTATAATACAGGTCGGGTGCCGGCTATTTGATTCCGCGCCGACACCCGCTCCTGTACCTTTATTAAACATACTTATCATCACTGGTGGCACAGTGCGCCAACCCCCAACCCCCAGTAGAGTAAACATTGATGGCAGTGGCCACAGGGTCCCCCCCCCCCTTCATTGGTGGCTCAGTGGCAGTTCCGATCGGAGCCCCAGCAGTGTAACCGCGGGGCTCCGATCGGTTACCATGGCAACCAAGACGCCTGCCATGGTTAGCTCCCTGCTGCCGTGTGCACAAAGCCCAGGGCAGCAGGGAGAGTGTAAGTCCTATGCACCCTAATAGAGCTCTATTAGGGTGCATATGACAAGGGATTAAAAGATTCCAGGTTCTAGCCCCTAGGGGGCTAAAAGTTATTAAATAAAAAATAAAAAATAAAGTTAAAAAAAAAAAGAATATAAAGCACATTAGTTTAAGTATAGGAGGCAGCAGTATGACATGCCTGGCCTCAATAACAGGGCAACGCGGCAATTAACCCCTGCTATAGCCCTGCTATTGAGGCTGAGTATGTTATACCGCTGCCTCCTATACTTGATTTAATGTGCTTTATATTCATTGGTGGCGCAGTGCGCCCTTTCCCCCAGTCCCCCCCCAGTTATTAGCCTTATTGGTGGCGCAGAGCGCCCTTTCCCCCAGCCCCCTCCCCCAGTTCTGGCTGCCCTGGTAAGCTCCCTGTTGCTGTGTGCACTATGCACAGGGCATTAGGGACAGTGTGAGATCCTAGTCACCCTAATAGAGTTCAATTTTGCAGAATAGATGCAGCCACATTCACTTCAATGGCCTGTGTGCGAACTTGCCACGGCTCTGCAAGAAATCACAGAACATGTCCTATTAGGACAAGAATAGGCATTTTGAACGGGGTGCCCGGCCGTGTGTTCCGCAAATTGTGGAACACACGTGAGGCGGCATCCGTGGTATTGCGGATCCGCATTTTTGCAATACTACAGCCATCTGAACTTCCCCTTAATCACCCCCTTTCCCAATTTTACATATAAAATATATTAACAACAAGTTAACATTTTAAATATTGCCACGTCCGAAAAGTCCAAACTATTAAAATATTTAAAAAATCTCCTATGCGGTGAACACATAACAGAAAAAAAAATAAAATCTGCACAATTCGCCATTTTTTAGTCACCTTTTCCCCCCAAAAAATACGATAGGACTGTTCTATTATGGGTCAGACGTTCCATCTTCTCCTCCAAGTCTTTTTTTAATTATAATTATATGTATTTAAATTTGGCGACCAAAAATTTAATTTGGCTCCTACATTTTTCAGTTCAGGAGCCAATGGCTCCTAGATATTTTTTTTAGTCTGGAGCACTGATCTAGCCGTATGGGGGTTTGTTTTTTGCGGGACAAGATGCACTTTCTTATGGCACCATATACTGTTGCATAAATTGTGGTGGAAAGCATGAAAATAATTCCAAATGTTTTGTTTTTTTTGTTTGTTTCCTATATGGTAAAACTGACCTGTTACTTTTATTCTCCAGGTCAGTGGCGATACCACATTCTTTTTTACACTTTTCTGTAGTTCCCATAGGGAACCATAACAAGTAAACATCAGATTGCTTGTCTCATAGACTCCAATGCATTAGCATCGGAGTAAATGAGAATTTTACTGTGTTCCTATGGAGTCCTGCCACAGGTAGGGGCTCCATAGGAACTAATATGCAGCAGCTTCCTGTCACACAGGAGGACAGGGGCTGCCACACACATGCTCCGGTTCCACCAATCCCCACCGGGGGAGCCCTGAGCACACATGGAAGTGAGCTCTTCCGGGTTTTAGGGCATCCAGATGCTGTGGTCACATTTGACCACAGCTTCTGAAGTGTTAAAAGTCTTCGACCGGGATAACCGACAGTTGCGGACAGTTGCTGTTCATGTAGAATATTTATCTCACATAGCAAAGCTTATTGTAAGGGGACTGATAACACCTAGTTCTCTATTTTTATTCATACATTTCCAGGTGGAATAATATAACACAGGCGTTCTAAGATTTTATGCATTTATGGGATATACAAGTATTAGTATTTCAACGTCTGTTGCTGTATTATTATTAGGGGAGGACAAACCAACTATGCAGCCAACTCAGCTGAACAGGGGCCCAGAGGAAGAGGGCTCAGTGTGAAGGCCATAATAATTGTCTTCTCTTGTTTAGAGGGGACATAATTATAAAGTCCAGTAGATGACAGCATCACGCAATGATGACCATGCTTTCTCCTGGCATGAAAAATGGCTCAGTAATGTGACCCATCAGGGCTGCTGCTGGGAGAGTGAAGGAGGAGAAGACTTGTGTGCTGTTCCTCCATCCCTCCCAACAACTGGGAGAGGCTGCTGGAGGAAATAATCTGTAATATTCATCAAGATAAAAGACTAAATGAAGCAATAGTAGCTTTCAGGTCACAGTTTAATAGAAATGTCTCATCTCATTCATTTTTATTCAGTTTCAGTTTCACAGGTTTGAAATCTGGAATAAAGTGTCGCCTCTGTTGGCCATTATTCATGCCGTGGTATTCTATAGAATACCTAGGCACCCCATACAATGCCTTCATTTTACACACTGGGGCAAATTTACTAATCCTGTCTAATATGTAGACCACGTAAATTTAGACTTAGTTAGGCTACTTTCACACTAGCCTTAGTACGGATCCGTACTGAATAATACAACCTTGTGGATCCGTAATTCCGGATCCGGTTGTATTATCTTTAGCATCTTTTAAACGGATCCGGAATAACCTCTATTGAAAGTCAATGGAGGAAGGATCGGTTTACAAGTGTGTCCACAACAAACGGATCCATCCCCATTGACTTGCATTGGGGGTCATTCCGGATCCGTCTTGGTGCAGATGCCTGGACCGGAGAGAAAACCGCAACATGTTGCGGTTTGCTCTCCGGTCAGAAGACAGAACGGAATGCTTTCAGGAGCATTCCGTTGTCGTCAGTTCAGTTTTGTCCCCATTGACAATCAATGGGGACAAAACTGAAACGTTTTATTCCAGTATTGAGCCCCTATGACGGAGCTCAATACCGGAATTCCAAAACGCTAGTGTGAAAGTAGCCTTAGTCTAAGGCCCCATTCACACAACCGTATGAATGGGGCCGTATCTATTCCGCAATATTGCGGAATAGATGCGGCCCCATTCATCTCTATGGGAGCGCACAGCCGCGGCATGGAGACAGCTCCGTGCCGCGGATCCGCATAAAAAGATAGAACATGTCCTATACTTGTCCGCATGCACGGACAAGTATAGGCATTTTGAATGGGGCCGCCCGGCATGTGTTCCGAATGGTGCGGAACACACGCCAGGCGGCCCCATATTATTGCGGGTCCGCAAAAATACGGCCGTGTTAATGAGCCCTAAAGGTTTTAAAAATGTATCACTGTGGCCCACGCTGTACAATAGATTTGGTGTGTCTTGCTTCAAGTTAGATACTTTTGTCTAACTTTACACAAACTATTGGTTTCTCATGGAGAAACGGGGTTGTCTCACTTCAGCAAGTGACATTTATCATGTAGAGAAAGTTAATACAAGGCACTTACTAATGTATTGTGATTATCCATGTTGCCTCCTTTGCTGGCTGGATTCATTTTTCCATCACATTATACACTGCTCGTTTCCATGGTTACAGACCACCTTACAATCCATCAGTGGTGGTCATGCTTGCGCAATATAGGGAAAAAAAATCCACCAGCCTATCTGAGCTCCCACGGTCCTGGCTACCTGATGCTTTTTCCTATAGTGTGCAAGCACAACCACCACTGATGGATTGTAAGGTGGTCTGTAACCATGGAAACGAGCAGTGTATAATGTGATGGAAAAATGAATCCAGCCAGCAAAGGAGACAACATGGATAATCACAATACATTAGTAAGTGCCTTGTACTAACTTTCTCTACGTAATAAATGCCACTTACTGAAGTGAGACAACCCCTTTAACTTGCACCAAACTTTTGGGTCATGTTGTCACATTTTAAGCCATGCATCTTTATCCTCTAAGCCACACCCCTTGTCTAGTGAGGTGCTAAAAGGCACAGATTCACAATTGAATGTGTGCCTTGATATTGTCTACAGTTTTGGTGAATTTTGGCACAAAATGTTGCATAAAAAGTTTTTTGCCACTGCTGGAAAGGGAGCATGGTATCATAGGAAAGGAAGGATGGCCTAAAATGCATCATAGTAAATCTGGGCCAAAGTGTCTAAGACAAATACAAAATATGGTGCAAGGCATGTACGTCAGTTTTTGAAGCAAACTTAGCCATAATTCTGGTGTATTTAAATTTGTAAATCTCCCGTGTGCCACATCATAACCCTGTCCTGAAAGACTTCAAACCTATGCCATTCTTTTCTGCAAGAACACTTTCATCTTATTATTGTGTCACAAACTTGGGAGGAATCTGTTTGAAGCTGCAAGGAACAGACTCTGGAAAACATTAAGAAATTCTTATTTTGTTCTCTTAGGACATTAATGTCTGATGACTTTGATATGAGTTATCAGGCAGACGGTGCACCTGGTGGGTGTTGGTGAATGTTGTGAAACTTCCAAGATCTGCGTGCACATGTGGTCCTTGAAGACAATGTTAACACAAGGCATACTGGGATGGGACTCCAGGGACAGTGGAAGATCGAGTGATTTTATGAAATATATCCCTTTTCTAGCAGAGGTTACCTAGGATTTTAAGGGTAATTTCACTTTTTGCAGCATGGACTCCTCATTTTAAATGGGAAACAATGAGAATCCATGAGTTTCCATTGTAATTATAGGGTTCTTTCCATACTTTTAAGGGTGCATTTACATGAACGTATTTTTCATCCGCGTCCGATCCGCAATTTTTGCGTCCTGGGTGCGGATCCATTGTTATCTATGAGTCCTATAAAATCGCGGAGACCTTTTAAGTGTCATCCGCGGCGTGTCCGTTCCGTACGCCCGTGACGTTATTTATAGAACATGTCCTATTCTTACCCGCCTATCGCGTTCCGCGGCCCCATTCAAGTCAATGGGTCCGCAAAAACAACGGATGACATACGGAGTGCATCCGTATGTTGTCTGTATTTTGCGGACGTCAGGCTGGATTGGAAACGCCTTCTTGGTCACATTTTTTTTCTTCCGTTTTTTTTGCGGTCCGTGAAAAACGGAAGACCAACGGAAACAATACGTCCGTGTTTTGCGGATGAACGGAACAGACACGGAGACCAAATGTATTTTTTCACGTCCCAACGGATCCGTGATTTGCGGACCCAAACAACATACGTTCGTGTGAATGCACCCTTAGGCTAGTCTCTACAGGTCTAAAATCCATGCTCTCTTAAACATCAACATGGTCCCACTGCTGATTCACCACAAGCTCTTTAGCAGAACATGGCTGTCAGTACACAATATTTGAGGGGGGTTCAGATGATAAGGTCTTCTTCTGCGAGCAGTGTGATCACAATGTGCCTCAAGAATAAACTTGCAGTTTCAGGTCATTTCCTTGCTACTAGGCATTTGTAGACCATGCAGTGGGGTGACCATAACACTATTCTGGGTCCCCCGGATACCATTATCGTGTCAAGTCCAGAGAGTCATGGTCGGCAGTTAACCAGTGGGCTTTTTTTTTACTGGAAAAACTGAAGTACAAAACAATCCAGACAGTGCACTCCAGCCTCTCCCTGGGCAGAAGAAGGTTTTGCACTGAGCAAAGGCCTGAACTAGCTGTCCCTGTCTCTCTCTCAGAAGGCTGGTACCCTGGCCAAAGGCTTGTGGGCCCAGGGTCTGTGGCTCAGTTCTCTGGCTGGCTCCCTGGTCAATGGGCTGATAGCTCAGGGTCTGTGGCTCATCAACCCTATCTCAGCATCTTCTTCTGGTCATTCATGCAGTCTGGCAGAGTCTCTCCTACTAAGCACTGGTCCCTAAACACAGCCTAAACAGAAATTTTGTTACAATTTCTTTCTATCATAGACATGCATAGAGCTTCAGTGCAAGTCTATGGGAGTGAATAATCAGTTTTTCCAGACATAAACAAATCTTCAGACATAAATAACAGAGCTAAACCAGACACTCAGAATGTCAGTGTGTCGGGGTTTTTTCCCCCAAAACTTTACATAGGTAAAAAGACATAACATATCTCAGTATTAGCTGGCTGTGTATTAATCCTTTCCACACTGCACTGCAACTATGGTGTAAGAATATTGCAAATGAACAGGATATATTGCAATAAACATATAAATTAAGTTCAACAATATGAAACAGTATTAGTGCACACAACAGCATAAATCATAGTGCAAGTTAACCCTTCAAGGTGCAATAAAGTTGGGAGATTATTGCTTTACATTGTAGCAATACAGGCAAAAATGTCCACAAAGATACATAGCCCAAAGCACCCTTGCTTCAGAGCAGTACAACTTAATGCCTCCTGTTATTGGCTGCCCTGTCTTTTTCTTTTACTTTCCAGCCTTGGTGGCATCTGGCTCCGTGACCCACGGTGGAAACTACTGACTTGATACAATCTGTGCATGCACTCTGCCACTCTGATGCCAACAGACTGGTAAGATGTCACTGACCTCTTGCTTTGTCTGGGTTACTCTTGGTGCCCTGCAACATGATAAATGCTGCTCTCTTCCGTACACTCTCCATTTCTGGCTCCTAGGATTGTGACAACTCATTTGCTCTGCCCAGTTCCTGTCTTCTTCTAATTGCATTCCCTGGAAATGATTTCTCCTCTGTTTGGGTCCTCTACTACCATCATTAACAACATCAAATGGCTGTCCATGTAATGCCAAGGTTTTTTGCTCTGATTAGATGGGGCTGTTCTGTATTTGACTATAAAATTGTAAAAACATATGTTTTCCTTTATGAACAAACAATTAATAGCATAGTATAATTTGTATTAATATATAATATAAACCATAGGAGCACTTGTAATAAATGTCAACATACAACACACACAGAGGGAGCATTGGACAACTGCAAAGTAAAAGGTTACTTATTTATTCTGCTGACAGTTTAATTTGCTACTTACTAGAGCAAAGTTATTTCTCTTTTCTCATGTATGTTGCGTAAATGATGGTGTGCATTGTAATCTATCTATCTATCTATCTATCTATCTATCTATCTATCTATCTATCTATCTATCTTTCTGTCTGTCTAGTTAATAAAGAACTGCATTATAGCTGTAAATTGATTGCTGGTCACCATATCACAGTAAAATGTTTTATCTACACTCAGCGGTTGTATCTCAGTGGTTGATGCCCTCAGGCTGTCTCCTTGCAGGAAGAGAAAATGACAGTCTGCATCATTCTTCTGTATCATTACACACATCCAACAACCCATCTGTTCTGTAATTGTCACCTCTGAGCCCTGCTCTACAGTACTTTCCCTGCATTCACAGATTTTGTATTCTGTCACAAAGTGTAGAATCCCCGAGGGAGACCCCCAAACCCATGGTTTATTCATAGTTTCTGGTAATCTGAGAGACACTAAGAACCTTCAATCGCCTTGTGGGCCAAGGTGCAGATCAATGGCTTTTTCTATCTCTCTCTCTCTCTCTCTCTTTCTTTCTCTATCTGTCGATTCAGGGGTGGACTGGCAATAGATCCTACAGGGAACATTCCATAGTGGTGTCCTCCTCAGTTCTTCCTGTTATTAAGGCCCCATTCACACGACCGTATGAATGGGGCCGTGTCTATTCCGCAATATTGCGGAATAGATGCGGCCCCATTCACCTCTATGGGAGCGGGGTGCCGCCGCATGGAGCTAGCTCTGTGCTGTGGCTCCGCTGAAAAATATGAAGCATGTCCTATAATTGTCCGCATGCACGGACAAGTATAGGCATTTTGAATGGGGCTGTCCGGCGTGTGTTCCGAGCGGTGCTCCGCATGTGTGTGTTCCGCATTATTGTGGACCCGCAATATTACGGTCGTGTGAATGGGGCCTTAAGGTAAACTGTCACCACCATCATAATACCACCCTAACCACCTGCAGTAACTTACAGCTAGGGGCATAGCTAAAGTGGAAGCAGGGAAGGCGGCTGCTATGGGGTCCAAACTCAGAAGGGGCCCTTCCAGAAGGATGACTGAAAGATTTTATTGTCAGGGACCCCTCAACAGTATTATAAAATAACATTGTATACAGTGACATGACATACAGTATATACGTGTAGACTGCCGGACCTGGTCTGAGAGAACTATTTTGACTAGCCACAGGAGTAAGGGTTGCATAGGAGGAGGGGGTTGCTCAGGGGGCCTGTTCAAAAATTTGCTGTGGGGCTCAGTCAGTTCCAGTTCTGCCATTGCTTACAGCTGAAGTCATCTTGTCTCCAAATGCTGTCTTTTGCTATTTGATCTGATTGCCAAGTTCATAGCAAAACAACTTTATTCCCCCCTCCCCCACCCGCTTGGCTTATGCAAATGTAGTGTACTTGGCTTCAGAGGCTCATTGCACAGATGCCTTCATAAATATGTTGTGTGGCCTGTAGGGGTCTCACTACTTGTAGATGCATCCTACCTGTTGTGTTTGGACTTGTTGGTTAGTTGAGCACACAGACATGTGTAATGGCGGTTGACATCTCCCTGTAATAAAGTTGTCTGGTACCAAAGACTGAGTGTGGAAGAACCAACTAACAGAACATCACCAACTCCCAGGCATGCTCACTCCTTGAAGTTGGCGCCTATGCAATGAGCCCCTAAAGCCAAGGACTTTACAAGTGGGGTGCACAAAGAAGGTCCTGAAAATGATAGAGGATGGCGCATGCACGGGATATTAGGCACATCACGCCTAAAGGAGGGAAAAAAAAGTGTCTATCAAGAGTGAAGAGGCAGGGAGGGGAAGTGGCAAGCTTGCCTTGAAGTGTGAAGGCTGCTGTCCCCTTGACTACAAGCTGCACATTTGCATAAACCGAGCAGCAGTAATAAAGTTGTTTTGCTGCAAACTTGGCCATAGAGATCAAAAAGAAAAAGACAACATTGGAGACAAGAGTAAGTACTGTGGACGGTTGGAGGATGGTCACAAGTTCCCTTTAAGAATGTAGAATCTTCAACATGGTAATGTAATTTAAAGTCAGCACCTTACGTCAAGTTATCTGCAGATTTGATTGAGCAAACTTTCCATAGTGTGGAGAAGAATTTTCAAAATTTCATCTACTTACTTCTACTGTAAACGCTGCCGATTTGACCTGCAGTGCGGATTTTAAGTCTTTAAGTTTGCTTACTTGTGCATTAGACCGCCTACTGAAAAGGCTCTGCCTACCTGCTGAGTGTGTATGCATTGGCATCACCCACCAACAATTTGACCATGCTAAATGGTTCCCTGCTTCCACCTACTTGAGTTGGCCCCAGCTTTCTGCCTCTTTGGATCCACTTACCACATGGGGCCACTTTTACTACTTTTTTTTCAGGGTCACCCCTTATGTGTCTCTCTCTATACACTGATCATCATTGAAATTGCAATGCCAATAGGCAAAAGCTGTAAGGTTATGCAAACAGAGGAAGTAGTAGGTGTCGCTATGATCTTCAGTTGATCAAATTTTCAAGCACCTAGCTCCAATATGTGGCATGGGGGAGGGGCATAAAAGCCATATGAAACCTCTAAAATCAAATCATATCATGTGGTGTGATTGTGTGATACTTCCTAGTCATTGACGTGCCAGTTATCGCCACTTGTCAACAACTGAGAGAAACAGAATTCTTGAACTGAGAGACCTTGTTTTATCGCTCTGGCTGATCACTGTGTGCCTAGCATGAGATGTTAGCACTGTTCAATGATGTGTGTCCCAGAGGTTGGGAGAACAACGATGATCTGGAATGAGAGCAAGAGGCGTCCACAGGCGAAACTATGCACAGATGGATCATCTAATTTGAAGACTGAGGCGTAGTGATCCATTCTGATATGCAAGTGAAATTGGATATCATATGCCAGTCCTAGGGCAGCAAACAGTGTCTACACAAACCATCAGAAGGTGCTTGCACAATAATGGGCTACAAGCCAGATATCCATCTACAGATGTTCCATTGACATCACTCAACCAATCTCAAAGGTTCTTATGGTGCTCAGAAAAATGGCAATAGAGCTGGAATGGAGGTCTATCCTCATGAGTCTCGCTTTTGCCTCTGGTGCAATGATAACCGGAGATTGGTCTGGAGACCACGTGGGCAATGTCATGAAGAGGCCTTCACAAGGGAACGTCACACTAGTCCTACTCTTAGAATTATGGTGTAGGGTGGCATAATGTACGGTAGCCAGACCCCTCTAGTCTTTATTTCAGGTACATTAACAACTCGGTGTTACATTGATTTGGTCATGGAACCAGTGGTATCGCCATTTCTTCAAAGTGTTCCAGGAGCAATTTTTCAACAGGACAATACCAGGCTGGATGTTGCTTGTGCTACTGTGAGTAGCCTATGTGGTCTGAATGTTCTACCATGGCCTGCATTATGTCTGGACTTGTCTCCCATTGAGCACATTTGGGACACCATTGGCAGCAATTGCACAGGTAGCTACCCACAGCAGATCTGGATGATGTGTGTGCCCAAGTGCATTCAGTCTAGTAGAACATTCCTCAGCCAACTATTGATAACCTCATTGATAGCAAGCTAAGGTATAAGTGTATGTATTTCTTTGTGTAACACTCATATTCAATACTGAATAAATCTAGTTGTTTTGGATATTTTCTTTCCATTTTGTATCATTTGCATATCATTAAGATGTCTATTGATCCTGTGATTTCAATAATTCCATAACTTTTCCTTCTTCGTGTTGCAGTTTCAATGTTGAGGTGTCTATCTATCTATCTATCTATCTATCTATCTATCTATCTATCTATCTATCTATCTATCTATCCATCTATCTGGTTAATAAAGAACTGAATTACAGCTGTAAATTGATTGATGGTCACCATATCACAGTGAAATGTTTCATCTACACTCAGCTGTCATATCTCAGTGGTTAATGCCTTCAGGCTGTCTCCCAGGAGGAAGAGAAAATTATAGTATATCTCTTCTGTATCATTACACACATCCAACAACCTATCTGTCCTGTAATTGTCACCTCTGAGCCCTGCTCTACAGTATCAGAAACATATATACATTAGAATCTATATATTTGTTATGGCTTTTTATGCTTGCTACAGTATATGTCAATCTAGATTTCCTGGTGACCAGTCATTATGGCCTCTCTACTTTAGCTCAGTGCGGAATCAATGTTTTTTCTAACTTAGTTTTCTATCTATCTATCTATCTATCTATCTATCTATCTATCTATCTATCTATCTATCTTATTACAGTCTATTTATTTGTTATGGGTTCTGTATACTTGCTATATACTGATCTAGATTTCCTGGTGACTACTCATCATTATGACCTTTCTGCCTTAGTTGCTTCTAAATGGTAATGTGAGTGATCTGCTTTTTTCCCTTCAGTCTATGATGAAATAACAGAACAAAGCTGCTTTTGAACTCTTAATGTAACCTACATCTATTACTTAGAATAAAAATTAACGCCAATTTAACATTTTATAACACATGGAAAATGCAGTTCAGTGAACAGGAGATCTGTCCCAACTTAATGTTAATTTTCTTGCCAAGGGGAAAAAAAGGTTACGGCAGATTAAATTCTACCAGACTTTGTTATAATTCACAGCCATGAGTCATATTGGAAATAATTCAATTTTTTTTTTTTTAATTTTCAGGAAGCTGAACACTTCTACTGTGCTTGGAAAGGAAATGTACTACTGGAACAAACAAATGCATTCACAATGTCTATACTTTTACCTGCAGAAAATTAGGATTATTCTATGGAGTACCTGACATAGATCTAGGCTAAGCCATTGCTATGGGTACTAGAGGTAAACGGATCATAACATTTGAAGCCATTGATTTCCTTATAGCTGGGAGGATGGGCATTTGGTTCCTGTCACTACATAAAAACATCTCTCATATGCATCCCTGGCTCATCACTGACACTGCTGAAATACTAATGAAGGCCCCAATCATCCTCATGTAGACTACTGCGACTCACTTCTAATTGGCATTCCACTACGTTGACTGACTTCCCATCAATCCACTATGAACACAGCAGCCACATTGATCTGTCTATCTATCCATTATACTTGGAGGGGTTGTTCACCCTTGGTGTACTTTTGTCTAGACGCCCCAGCCGGGCAGGACAGCCATTGGTGGGCATACTTCATCGCTCCCACTTTGGCATTGCAGGTCCTGGGTCTGCCTGCCTCAGAATCCTGTTTGACGTGGGTCACGTGACTAGCACAGCCAATGACAGTAGTGACATGCCACCTATGTGTTTGTCACTGGGTCACATGACACATGGCTGCAGCAGCCACATGACCCACATTAAACAGGGACCTGTGGCACCCAAGAAGGAGCCCAGGAGGCGGTGATCAGGTAAGTGAGCTCAACACTGCAGGTCTGGCCATGCTGGAGGGGATCTGAAAAAAAGCACACCAAGGGTGAACAACCCCTGTGATCGTCTTCTCTCTGTTGCTCATTACAATACCCATTTCTTGTAGAACTGAATTCAAGCTTCTTCTACTAGTCTACAAAGTTTTCCACAATGATACACCCCATTATACATCTTCACTCTCCATCTAATAAAACAATGGTGCTCTCCACCAATGATCCACTATCTCCTGTCTGCAGGACTTCTCCAGTGCTGCACTTATTCTGTAGAACTCCAAACCATCAGACTTGCTCATGACTCTTATAGACAAGGACCTTTCTCCTTTCGTCTGGTTGTGAAGTGGATTTGATTAATTGTCACTTTACTTGTCTATTACTTTTTAAATTATATAGTGCTGTGGAATATGTTGGCACTGTAACAATAAAGATTATTGTAATTATCATTTTGATCAGTAAGCAATTTTTCATCTATGACTTCACCTTAATTGTGTTGCCCAAGACAACAAAAGTAGACTCATGAGCTCCTTAGAGTGATGCTGTTTCTGGAAAATATCAAAAACTTTTTTATTATCCTTTTATTATCCTGGACAACTTCTGCAGCTGTTTTTTTTCCTAAGCATATTACTCAGCTATTCAATGGATTTCGAATTTTACATTTCATCTATATGAAGGGCTTCCTGCAGAATGGTCATCAAACCTTATGCATCTAGAGTAGCATCTATGTGGTTCCCCTTTAAGAAGGCAAACATAGACCAGATTAAATGGTTTATATACAGAAACTGAGCAGATGCCATAGATCCCAGGTGTCTGCTGTTTTACACAGGGCTCCATAGGAAAATAGCAAATCTCGCTTAGGCTTCTTTCACACGACAGTATATTTTGCGGGCTCCGATCCACATATTTTGCAGATAGGATGCGGACCCATTCGTTTTAATGGGTCAGCAAAAAATACTGACAGCACACAGGGCATAGAACATGTCCTATTCTTGTCCATTTTGCGGACAACGATAGGAATTGTTACAATGGATCCGCCAAAAAAACGGATGCCATACGGATGTCATCCGTTTTTTTTTTGCGGATCCGCAATTTGCGGACCGCAAAACAAAACGGTAGTGTGAAATAAGCCTTAGACAGCAATGGTAATTCATTGCAGTCTATGGGAGAAGTGTTCTGACAATCGTATGATCAAGTCCCCTAGTGGGATTTAAAAAAGGATATAAAAATTCAGATCAGCCACCTTTCCCCGTATTAAAAAAATTAAAAAACAATTAAAAAAAGATCCTGTGCAAAACATTATCCCCCACATAGCTCTGTAGACGCAACTATAAAAAAGTTTTGGTTTCAGAATATGGCAATGCAAGGGAATAAAATTAAAACACAAGAAAAACTATATAAATGTAATTGTACTAACCCAGACAATAAAGCTGACATGTTCACAATGCCATAAAAACAAAACTTACAGTATAAAACTATGGTGGAATTGTGGTTTTTCTCCAATTCCACCCAATTAGATTTTTTTCCAGCTTGCCATTACATCGTAAGCATGCAATGCCTAGACTAGGCTACCATAATAAGGCAGCAGCCTAGCCTAAAGGCCGTTAGTGTCGGCTGTAAAAAGGCAAATTGGCAGTCACTAACAGGTTAACTTCCTCCTTTCCATGAAGTTTCAGCAATGCAAACAGCATTGCTTTATGTTCTTAGGCTATTTATTCACTGTGGGCAGAGAGGGAAGGGGGTGAGTGACTCAATTAGAGCATCACATATTAAAGGGGTTTTCCGAGTTATATATAATGATGACCTATCCTCAGGATAGGTCATCAATATCAGATCGGCGGGGGTCCGACACCCGGCACCCCCGCCGATCAGCTGTTTGAAGAGGAGGCGCGCCGTATCAGCGCTGCCTCCTCTTCACTGTTTACATGCTGGCCGTAACGGGGGTAGTGGTGAGTAGGTGTAATTACACCTCACCACCCCATTCATTTCTATGGGAAGAATCGCTTGCATACAAATCTATGGAAGCGATTCTTCCCATAGAAATGAATGGGTACGTGAGGTGTCGTTACACCTACTCACCACTACCCCATTACGGCCAGCATGTAAACAGTGAAGAGGAGGCAGTGCTGATACCGCGCGTGCGCCTCCTCTTCAAACAGCTGATCGGCGGGTGTGCGACCCCCGCCGATCTGATATTGATGACTTATCCTGAGGATAGGTCATCAATATATATAACTCGGAAAACCCCTTTAAACTGATAAGTTCAATGATCGTCTGTGGGCATCTTTATCTATGCCTATCAAGAGAGCAATAGAGCTGCCGTGCTGTTATCCTAATTCAAATAATCTACTATTATACTACCAGATCTAATCACACTTTCCCTCATAGCAGCAGTAAACTAAATAACAAATTACCTATCTGTATAGCAGTTCTAGCTATGCTTTGTGCTGACTGCTACAGGACACAACTGTTTGGTTTGTGCTTTTCACAGATTGTTGCTAGGAGATACTCTGAAAAACTATTTACAGCCTAGCAGTGTGCTTGGAATACGTATGACAAACAGAGGGCACAAATTGGACACATTGACCAAACACAGATTCTTCAAGGACATCTTCACAGATGAAAAACTAATCATTTTTTCACGGATGTCTCATGGACATGGACAAGTGAAAGAGGCCTTACAAGGAGCGAGCTGCTGCCAAAAAGAAAATCCCCTCTATGAAGGACATGCCTTCTTAGCTGCCAGACTGAAGAAAGTTTCGCTTAGCAAATGGAGCAACCAATGTTGAGATCTTTGGATCTAAGATTGACATGTACTGTATGATGCCTCATTTGTTTTTTTTTTTACATTCATTTTAGGATAACCACTTTAATCATTTCACAGGCCAAGAACAGATCCAATATGGCACCACACGGTGTTCATACATGTTCTCTCCTATTGGTGTCAATCATATTTTATCTGCTCCCCATTACTTCTCCTAGTAAGACAAAGGCCAGTGATGACACCATGTACATCTCCTCCTGTAGAATTGCTTTTCCTGGCATTACTTTCTATCCATCCCTGACAACCATGACGATTTATCTACAACTAACCACTACAGACTTTCTTGGCTTTGTCACAGGGCAATGCAACTCTTTGTTAAAATACAGAAACAACACATATACTGTATAATACAGTTACCCATTTATGCATATTTGCACTTAAATAAATTACTAAGCAGTTTCTCAACTAGCCAGTCCACTTAAATGACTGAATAAATTGCAGCCCTACATGAATGCCTGTTTACGAACTATACAATTAACTTGATGGAAGTGTTTATTTCATATGTTATTATTTTTATGTCACAAGTGTTGTTCTTGTAACAAGTCATTCAGCTCTTAGACAGTAGTATAATACATCCCATCAAAGCAGGTGTGATCCCCCAACTGTAGGTGGCCACAGCCCCATAAATATGTCAGGAAATAAATCGCCCCAAGGCAGTCACTGTAAGGAATGTTCACTGATCAAAGCTTTGTTCAAGTTGAAACATCTGAGAGAGAGCAATCATGTAAAGACTGGAAGTCAAAATACATTGCTGGGTGGCAAGTTTCTGGAGACAGAATTACCATAGGCATAGAAACTATGCAGACTCTCCAAAGATTAATTTCGTAAAAAGGTCTCGAGTCCACTCCAGTCCCCTGGTGGCGTAGAAATTGACAGAACCATTATAATAAATATCACATGCTTCAAAATTAACAAATGGTGTGCGTGCGACATGTTCTAACTTTGCAACAAAAAAAATTACATGGCGAACAACAGACACTCCAAAAAAGAAAATGCCACATATTAACCTCATAAATTACCCCTGAAGGCTTTAGGGCAATGGAGCCTATTTAGCATCCTTTAATCCTTGAATCTCTTCAAAATGTATCAATACTAGTAACAGAGATCATGATTTGGGGGGTGGAGGAGGAATGTGGAGTTTATCAAGCCCTGCGCTCCAGATAGGACTTTTTGGACTTTTTTTGCACCAAAATGATGCATTTATACACTGCATCAGTTTTCAAAAGTGCGTAGGAAGGTGGTCATGGTTAGCTTGTCAAGCTGATATTAGCCAGATTTATTAAAAAGTCGTAAAAATTGTCACAATCTTATTCTAGTAAAGCGGAGGCATAAAATGTGGAGAAACATCTCAAGACAGACTTAAAGATGCATCAAATTTCAAATATCGTGCAACATTGCATTGACATTTTTCTGGCAAAAAAACCCTGTGTTTTTTGACCATTTAAACACCATTGTGCTGACCTCACCTCTTGCCAAAAAGGGGTGATGGTGAGGGTAAAGAGAGGGCAGGGCCAGCATGCCCCGGGGCTCACATTTATCTGCTTTTTTTTATTATAATCTATTTGAGAGCTGGTTTTAATGAAGACAGTTTAGACCTAATTTATGACGAGACCTGTACCCTCACAATAAATGAAGCGCATCCTCTCGCATCACAGGGAATATCAAGACACTTGGGTCTTCATAAATCTCCCTCATAGACTCCTGCAAAACTGCTTAAAAAAAAAATCATCTCATGATAAATCTCCCGCTACAAGTCACGTACATATATTTATCAAAACTGGTGCAAAGTAAAACTAGCTTTGTTGCCCATGGCAATCAGATTCCACATTTCATTTTTCAGAGAACCCCATTGGAAAATGAAAGGATTAATCCAATTGGTTGCTTTGGGCAACTAAAACAGTTCCTTTGCACCAGTTTTGATGAATCTCCAACATGGGGTCAACTGTGCCCTTTTCACTGATCACCTGACATCAGAACTGGCAGCAAAGATAACCAGCAGTTCTACATTTTACCGATTCCTCTAACACTATAATTTCTGTTGCTTTATATGTAGTTTGTATTGTATTGTATCATATATTTTGTGGTTGGTAATAGTCCTCTGCTTAAAAGTGCAGCCTTGGCCAAAAGTAGAGATGAGCGAATCATCCAAAATTTGTTTCGGCGAATAATCAATGAATTTCTGACAAGATTCGTTCTTAATACGAAATTATTCAGTCGAATTTTCATTAAAAAATAATCGTTGTTTTGCGAACATTCCTGCACAAATTATGAACATACAGTCAGCGTTGTTAAAAGTACGCAATATGTAAGCATTAGTGTACAAAGTGTGTACGAATCCTTAGCGTACTATTGACTCGCGATTGCGTCATACGCACGCACGAGGCTAGGCCGCGGTATACAGTCTTTAGAGGCAGTCCATATGAGCTAGAAAAGTAAGGTGCTAACTATCCAGCTAAGTGCATCATTTACTAAAAAACACCATACAATAAGTGCATAATAGGACACATTGCAGTAACTGAAAAAGAATACACACAATGGGCTAAAGTGCTTGAACATTGCTGAACCTGTAAAAACAGTATTGCTAAAGTACTGCAAAGACATAATTATGCAAACATTTTAGTGCAATCGATTTATCGTGAAGCATAATAGGCTCAGATATACGTTTGAGTCTCCTCAGAAGTATACTTCAGAAGTATATCTGCTTTGGGACTGGGATCAGCCTGTGTAATAGATGAAATCTGTTACAACATCCAAGAGTCTTGAATAGATTATACTCTGGAACTTCAAACATCACCAAAGTCATTATTGCATTTGCTCTACTGTATACATGTAAAAACTAAACTCCTCATGACAGTCTCGCTGGTTATTTCCTATCATAGTAAATATGGACATACTAGCTGTCCCGTGATACTATTTGTGTACCAAAATCTGACTGGGTCGGTGGAATAAAGAGGCTGATTGTTCATCAAATAGCAGAGTTGTGTATGTTTATAATGCAGATGGGAAGGTCCTCTACTTAATCGTATGACCCTTTACACAATGTAGTAAACAACTCTATAACCGTCATACTGCATATGATGTCAGGACTAATTAAGCCTGTAATCTCAATTGTGGGGAAAACTGAGACACTCCCTACACTGTGGTGACGCCTGTAATTTGATGTCGGCGCGTGATATAAGTGATTGGAGTAAGTGAATCTATGAATGTCCTCGACAACATCTGCCTAGCTACAAAGTTTTGTAGTCAAGATGCAGATGAACCACAGAGTGAGGACTAATGTTTAAATTTTTTATGAATAAAAACCTAGACCTGAATAAATACATGTTCCAGCATAACAAAGTATAGATAAAATATACATTGAAACACTGAGGCACTACAAAGTCCCAGCTAGAGTTGAGCGAATCTATTTGCCGCTTCGTAGATTCGTATCGAATCTTACAAATTTTCTACTCCGAAACGAATCCGGATTTTTTCAGCCACAGCCGGAGCCTCTGATACCTGGACTGCCACCACCACCATCACAGTCACTGGCGTACCGCCCCTAGCGGCAGACCACGCAGTTGCTATGGGGCCTGGGAGTTTGAGGGGCCCGGGCAGGCTGATTGGCCCCGCCCCTTTTCCAAACGACGTACAACGTCTCCCTTCTCCTTGGTCCTTTAGCCACCCGCCAAATCCTTTCATCTGCTGTGCTCTGCTGCTTCCCCGGCCTAGAATCTTTACAGCAGCAGAGCACTGTTTGAGAGAGGGGGCGACAAGGTGAGCAGCGCTTCATTGCTGTAACCTGCTGACCTCCCGACCACTGACCTGGAGAGCCCCCTGCAAGGTAGTGTGTAAACTCCACAGGCTGTTGGGACTCACACATCCCACAGCCGATACAAACAGCAGACAGCACATTCTGTCGGAGAGATATGTAGTCGCTGACACTCTGAGCTGTAGAGGGGGAGGGGGACACACTAGAGTGCTGGATAGATGAGGCTGAAGTTGGTTTCTTATTCGTCAGTTTCTTATTCACATCATTTTTATTTTTGGTTTTTGTTTAAGGATTTTGAGGACACCTTATCAACAGTGCAATGACGAATAAGAAACCAACTTCAGCCTCGAATAAGAAACTGGCCGAATAAGAAACCAACTTCAGCCTCGTGCTGGATAGCAGGTTATGTCTGATGTAAGTGTAGCAGGGAGACAGGGAGTTAGTGGTTGTGCTGGTGTGTGAAATATATATATATATATATATATATATATATATATATATATATACACAGACCTGTTCACAGCTTATTCACCTCACAGCAGCTTCCCATAGACTTCAAACCCCCACAGACATATGGTATGCTTGCAATTCTGAAGGGGGTTCAGTCCATGCCCTTCATTGCCTTATTACTATTTCTAATAGGGCAATGAGGGGCAGGGACTGAATTCCTCTCACAATTTCAAGTATATGTTTATGTATTATTATTAGTGTTGAGCGGACTTGAGTTTTGAAGTTTGGCGTATAAGGTTCAGGTTATCTAAGAAATCTGTCATGGATTCCGCTATCACGGACCATAAGTTATGGTTTGTGGAAGTAGAATCCATAGCGAAATATGTAGACAACCCGAACCTTGTACGCCGAATTTGAAAACCGCTCACTTATCCCTAATTATTATGTGTGTGTATATAATTATATATATATATATATATATATATATATATACACTTATACTACCAATGACAACATCTTCATGTACTTTTTATGGGGGGGGGGGAATTCTGAGTTTTGCTATGAGGCCCCATGATTTCTGTGTACACCCCTGATCACAGTCCTTTCAGCTGGGTCAGCTGACAACTTCATCATTTACATTCCAATCCACGGTGATCCACCAATACCAACTACCGTGGAAGATGAAGCCAGCAGCAGCCAGAAGCTGGGGCTTCTTCCCTGGATGCAACCTTGCCGGAACCTCACCAGCGTGACCACCACCCGGACCCGGTCAAGTCCGACTTCCGGAAGAAGAGGGCAGTGGAGTTTCACCACGGCAGCGAGCGTGGCCTACAAGAGGCAGGAGCGTCCTCTGATGTCCTTCAGTAGCAGCTCAAGCGAGGAGGACTTCAGGTCCCTCATCTAAGGCCTCTTTCACACTAGCGTTAGCACGGATCCGGCACCTAAAGGGTGCCAACGGATCCGTGCTAACGCTATACATATGTGGAGCCGGAGCAGCGCATGGAGGATTATGACAAGCTGATGCTGAAGATGTCTACAGAGGAGGTCCAGTCAAAAAAGTAACTTACTTATTCACTATTCATGTAAAGAAAAAAAGTGGCAATTAATATTGTCAGTAAAAAGATATTGCTGGCACCAACCTCCTCCTGTAAATATCAGCTGGGCCAGTAGATTTCATACTGGACCATAAAATGCACCCCAGGTTTAGGCAATAGAAAATTAGAAAAAATATTTTCTACTTATTAAAGCTTCCCTGATGATTTGAAGAAGTAGAGGGTCCAATGTCAGTAACGTACACACACAGTAGTGCTGCATACACACCTGGCAAACACAGCTTTACTACACAGCTAACATATACACAGCACAGCTGCATACACCTTGTGAAAAACACACATCTGCTACACTGCTAAATACGTATCTCTCTAACAAACATACTATCTTTATTAAAACATCACATTTATGCTGACCTCCTACTGCCCAGCTCACATACACCCGAAAAGAAACCTGCATCAATGCACCTGCCTACCTGGCTGAGAGTTCTAGCCCAGGAAGTTGGCAAGTATCTATTAACGGCTGACATCATTATAGAGTGGCCGGGATTAGGAGTAGCTCCTATCCTGGGTGTTTGAGCCCTCAACAGCAATCATGATACATAAGCAACTGGACAGAGTGTGCAGACTCCGTCAGTCATCCAAAATCCCACCATGAAACCCAAGGGTTCTCATGGCAATCAGGGGCCTAGTGAAGGATCCTAGGCTTTCTATCTTAGTACATACTGTAGCATACACAACCCAAATGCTTTTTATTTTGTAAAAGTAACAAATATATAACAAATACAGTGCCTTTTGAAAGTATTCGGCCCCCTGGAACTTTTCAACCTTTTGCCACATTTCAGGCTTCTAACAAAAAGATATAACATTTTAAATTTTTGATGAAGAATCAACAACAAGTGGGTCACAATTGTGAAGTGGGACGAAATTTATTGGATCATTTAAACTTTTGATGTAATAATAAAACTGAAAAGTTGTGCGTGTAAAATTATTCGATTATTCGGCCCATTTACTTTCAGTTCAGAAAACTCACTCCAGAAGTTCATTGAGGATCTCTGAATGATCCAATGTTGTCCTAAATGACTGATGAAGATAAATAGAATCCACCTGTGTGTAATCAAGTCTCCGTATAAATGCACCTGCTCTGTGATAGTCTCAGGGTTCTGCATCATGAAGACCAAGGAACACACCAGGCAGGTCCGTGATACTGTTGTGGAGAAGTTTAAAGACGGATTTGGATACCAAAAGATTTCCCAAGCTTTAACCATCCCAAGGAGCACTGTGCAAGCGATCATATTGAAATGGAAGGAGTATCAGACCACTGCAAATCTACCAAGACCCGGCCGTCCCTCTAAACTTTCATCTCAAACAAGGAGAAGACTGATCAGAGATGCAGCCAAGAGGCCCATGATTACTCTGGATGAACTGCAGAGATCTACAGCTGAGGTGGGAGAGTCTATCCATAGGACAACAATCAGTCGAACACTTCACAAATCTGGCCTTTATGGAAGAGTGGCAAGAAGAAAGCCATTTCTCAAAGATATCCATAAAAGGTCTCATTTACAGTTTGCCACAAGCCACCTGGGAGACACACCAAACATGTGGAAGAAGGTGCTCTGGTCAGATGAAACCAAAATCGAACTTTTTGGAAACAATGCAAAACGATATGTTTGGCGTAAAAGCAACACAGCTCATCACCCTGAACACACCATCCCCACTGTCAAACATGGTGGTGGCAGCATCATGGTTTGGGCCTGCTTTTCATCAGCAGGGACAGGGAAGATGGTTAAAATTGATGGGAAGATGGATGGAGCCAAATACAGGACCATTGTGGATGAAAACCTGTTGGAGTCTGCAAGAGACCTGAGCCTAGGACAACAAGACAATGATCCCAAACATAAAGCAAAATCTACAATGGAATGGTTCAAAAATAAACGTATCCAGGTCTTAGAATGGCCAAGTCAAAGTCCAGACCTGAATCCAATTGAGAATATGTGGAAAGAGCTGAAAACTGCTGTTCACAAACGCTCTCCATCCAACCTCAAAGAGCTCGAGCTGTTTTACAAGGAAGAATGGGCAAGAATTTCAGTCTCTAGATGTGCAAAACTGATAGAGACATATCCCAAGCGACTTGCAGCTATAATCGCAGCAAAAGGTGGCGCAACAAAGTATTAATGCAAAGGGGCCAAATAATTTTGCACGCCCCACTTTTCAGTTTTATTATTACAAAAAAAGTTTAAATGATCCAATAAATTTCATTCCACATCACAATTGTGACCCACTTGTTGTTGATTCTTCACCAAAAAATTAAAATGTTATATCTTTTTGTTTGAAGCCTGAAATGTGGCAAAAGGTTGAAAAGTTCCAGGGGGCCGAATACTTTCGCAAGGCACTGTATATACTGCTTTATTCATAGTGACCCACAGAGTAAAGTTATCATGTCACTTTTACCCCCCAATGAATGCGGTAGGAACTAAACCTAAAAGCAATGTCGGAATTTCTGGAATTTTTATGCTGCTTGTAACGTATGAAATGCAGAAACGTTGTAGCTCTGTGTATTTAGCCATGTGGATATATTTGTGGAACAAAGCTGCGCCATTGTTTCACTGAAGTTCCAGCTTGAGATACCTTTACTTGATTGTAGATATCCCCTGGCCATGGGCATAGCCCAGGCACCAGTGAAATTGAAAGTGGCTGTATCGGTGAGCTAGATTTACTTACATTATTTGCGCAAGTAGAGGCTGATCTATATATAGAAGTGTACGTTGAAGCTCCTGGGCTCCAATCCAAAAATCAGTACCAGCCCCCCTCACCTATTATGTACCATTTATGAAATTGTTATCTTATTGTGGTTCAAAGGGGCCTGTGTAAAATTGCTACCTCTGCAACCTTTTATATAAGCCCTTACTATATTTGCTTCCCTTCACACAGCTATATAGTTTGGCAAGTTTACTACACATATGTTTAAGCTTCCTTTGAGTCCTATGGGATCTGTATACATCCAAATACAATGAGCTCCCCTAGTGGCGGCATCAGGAAACCAGAATTTTAAAAGCTTCTATAAAGATGTATAATAAAAATCACAAACACTGAATAAATGACTTTAGAAAAGGTGAAGACTCACTATAATTAATCCTTGACTATCATGCATTTCCGTGCCAGAAAATTAGAATTTCTAGACAGATACCACAATAAACAAACAGTACTATTTTTCTCATGTATCTATAATAAATAATAACTGTCCATTTTGGACATTAGCTGACTCCCATTTTCCTACACTATATACATCAAAAACAACAACACACCTGTAAACCTCAATAGAGGAAATGTCACGCTCGGGTGTGGGGGGAAAAGCCACACCGAGCGTATGAGGGATGGGAACAGACAAAACCAGGGAACTGGTCACCTCCTGCAGGGGACCCTAAGACTAGGCCCTAGCTGGCTACCAGTATGAACTAACCCGGGTGGTAGGAAAGCTCATACACAGGAACCTAATCTGAATAAACCCTAGAACACCCTGCAGTCTAATGACACAAGAGAGTAACCTGTTCCTCCAAGCGTAAGGAGGAACAGGAGACTCAAACAGGAATAACCAAAGGAAGGGAAAACACTTAACTTTAAGTAGAACTCAGCAACAGGATCTCAGCCGAGATCCACACCACTCTCAACCAGGTATGTAGCAGATATAAACCGCAAGGGATACTGGGAGAGGAAGAGGTAAGTAGGAGACAGCTAATTGCCCAGCGGCAACAGCTGAGGGAAAGGGGTGTGGTGAACAGCACCCAAACCACAGGGAATAGCCTGTCAAACCTGTCACTTAGAAAGCCGCGCAGAACGTCTGATTCCAGACGCAAGACCACTCGTGACAGGAAACTGCAATAGCAGACACAATGAGTAGATGTAGCGCTTTTACTGACAGAAAGTTTTCTGGGAGCTTCCTGGAAAAAAGGCAACCCTTTTAAAACCTGCAGGTGCTTCATCATCTTTATGCTGCTTTCGTCTGTCCTCACACCCCTCTTTTAGGGGCCGCAACCTTGAAAAGTGCCAAGAACCCTGCCCTATACCTTTAAATATGCAGACATGTTCCTGGCGTCCAGACAAACAAATGATTTACAATCTGAAGTCTTACATGGAAATAAGGCATGTTATTTGTTTGGCTGGTACTAGGACAGTTCTAGCCTAAAGCCAGGTAGGTGTCATGGGCAGAGTGAAGCCACATGAAGGAAGACACGCCGACACTAATGAGGACAGGCAGGTGATCACCATGAATCAGGTTTAGCTTCCTGATTAATTTTTAGCTTTCTGCTGTGTTGATACATGCTGTCCTCCATCCCATTGCTTAGTCCGCACCTCCCCAAACACAGAACAATGCACGACTAATAAACATTTGGCTGTTGCCAGGGAAGTCACGTCACCTGGTTTTTGCAAGTTTCAACTAGTGTCCCTTTTACTTAGGGCAATGCGTATTTTCTCAGGATATGGGATATAGGCTTATGTTATAATGGGAAGCAGTAGGCCAAATCAATATATAAAAGTGAATGAAAAAATGAAATCTAAAACTAAATGCACAACAAATAAATGAGAATATTGGGAAAATTCTTATTGTACGATATTTATATTTAATTTGGGTGCTTTTAATGAATTAAACTGAATACTCCTAAGAACCGCTAGTGGTGACTGTAGATCAAGCCAAAAATTTTGGATCTATTTAGATTAATAAAAAAAAAAAAATGTGTGCAAAGTCCGGCAATCATGTTCAGGACTGTTTGTGGCACACAAAAAAATTCCTGGGCTTTTCTGTACAATTATGATAATATCATTAAAAGACCAAAATCAACTTGTCTTCTGATTGTCCTTGGCATACAATGAGAAAATATATGGTAAATGTGTACCTACTCAGAATGGAATCCTAGGGCAGATGCAAACAACAGAAGACTTCTGCACAAGAACATTGTTGGACCGCTTGCTATTGAATAGCACATGCCACCAGTAAATAGTAGGCAGCTGTTTATGAGGCCAAGGTTGTATGTCCCTATATAGCCCAGTAACTTTCAGAATTGCAAAAAGGTATACTGTAGATGTCTTTAAAGGTATGACCACATGGTCCAGTCTCCTGATGCAATTTTGGAAGCCTAAAAGTATTTTCAGATGGGATTTCGGGCACAGGTTTCAGCATGGATTCGAAGCCAAAAACCGGGCCGAATTTGACCAGAAACTGCCTTCAATGGGAGACTGGGTCACAGCTCATGCGGCTGAGGATTTTTGCCTCATGCTTTTCAAAACCACGCCAAGAATCCATTTATGGAGCGGCAACAAGAGCCTATTTGTGGTTTAGCTCCATTCAATGGAGATAAACCTAAAGCTGGTCCATATGAATACCCACAGCAGAAACTGCAGCAACGATTTTTTTCCATGGCATATGCTGCAGATTTTGTTATGGACAAAAACCTCCATTTTAATATACCCTGAATCAGTAGTGGATCATAAAATGAGAAAAAGTATAAAGGACAGATACAACTTCTCCTTTATTTTGAAATTACTTCTGGTTTTGGCTTCCAAAACTGCAGCAGGAAACGTGACTGTGTAGCCATACCCTAAGTGTTATGAGCATGCGGGATTTTCTGCTGGCTTGGTTTAAACCGAAATGTCACATCACTGGATTAAATTTTGACACTGTTTTATACTGTAATTGCCATGCTGCTGATTTTGGATTACCTGTGGATTAGACGGGGACCAAACCTACCTGGAAGGGTGCCCCTGATTTCATTTATTTTCCCTGGATGCACTGTTTGCATTTTGCTACTATAAGTTGTGGGCATATCTAAGTACTAAGAGACCACCATACAATAGTACTTGAGAAAAGTGACTGCTATAACTGAAGTCCAGTTCTGTGGTCTTGTGAACAATCAATGTTGTTACATGATCCCCAACCTGATCCAGAAGCTGCCATATGTCTGTGCAGAATGAGGATGACCAGATTCAGGTTTTGAGTTCTTTGATGCAAGATTCTTTGATACTTGCTTAGAAACCGAGGAACAACTTCCTTTCTAATTAACTCACTGGCAAATTAACTATCAGTTTGTAGGGTGGTGTTGATACCCATGCAGATTTTCAGGATATAAATTTGAACTTCAATCAGAAAGAAGTTGTTGTTTTTTTTTAACTCAATATTAAAGGGGTTCTCCAAGCATTTGAGGGTATTGTAGGGCATTGTAATAACCTGAAGAGGGAAGCTCTTTTAAATAGAAATTAGCCTTCCTCGCTCCCCCGATACCACCGTCTCTGTCGCACACTGTAGGCTTTTCCGTTCAGGTCCGGACCATGCCCTAATTAGTCCTAATTAGAACCCCTTTAATAGAAAATGTTTTTTTTACATGTTTGTCAGTTTTTTTTATGCTTTTTGATGGTACAATGCCATTGAAAATGAAATACAAAAAAACTGTCCTACTGTAGCAGTCAGCACAGAGAGATAAAACTCATATATAGATAGGTAACCCATTGTTAGTTTACTAATGCTGTGAGGGAAGATGTTATCTGATGGATAATCCTCACTATAAGGGCTTATGCACATGGCCATAGTCTCTGTCCACATTCGGATTGGATGCGGACACATTCATTTTAATGGGGCCACAAAAGATGCAGACTGCACCCGGCGTGCTTTCCACATCCATACTTCCGTTCCATTGCCCTGCAAAAAAGATCGAACTATCTTGTCCTATTCTTGTCTGTTTTGTGGACAAGGTTAGGACATTTGTACAGAAGATAAAAAATTAATGGTTGCATGCACTCGGCCTTTATCTGTGTTTTGCAGACTATAAAACACAGCCGTGTGCACAAGCTTTAATAAGGATAGGATAAGAATATGATAGCAGCTCAGTAGTTCTCTTGATAGGTCTAGATAAAGATGCCCACAGAAAAGCATTGTACTTATCAGTGTAATGTGTGATGATCTAATTTTCATTACTCTGTGCTCCTCCTCCTTAACCTGTCGACCACTCTCTCCTGTTACATAACCTCTCTTTCCTTGGCATCAAAGACCTGGCCCTCTCCTTCAGCGTTTCCCCTTCATACACTACCTCCTCATCACACCCCCTCTCTGTTGGTGTCCCTCAAGGCTCTCTCCTGGGTCCCCTACTTTTCTTAATTTATACATTTGGCCTGGGACAGCTTATAGAGATCCTTGGCTTCCAATACCATCTCTATGCTGATGACACTCAAATCTATTTCTCAGGCCCAGATGTAACTTCCCTGCTAACCAGAATCCCAGAGTGTCTGTCGGCTACATCTTCATTGTTCTCCTGAATCCATCGTCTTTGCCCCATGTCACTCAGCCCTACTACCTGACCTATCCACTACAGTTAATATCATGATGCTTTCACCAGTCTCACAGGTGTTCTGCCACCACATAGCCAGATGAGCTGCCTTTACCCTCACCTAATACATTCTTCCCCCTTCCCTTGTCGATTCTAAGCTCTTGTGGGCAGGGTCCTCTCGCCCTCTTTACCAGTTTGGTAATAGTTTTTTGTATTTTTCATCTTATGTATGTGTAACCCTCTCTTGATGTGCAGACCATAGAATTATTGGCACTTTCAAATAAATAATGGTAATAAAAATAATAATTGAGTCATTTCATTTATCCCCGTTTCATCTCTGGTCATAGTGAATGGTCTGAATGAGAAAGTCAAGTGAGACTGTTTGTTGTGCTAAAATTCAAGCAAGCCAGATGTTAAAGAGCCAGGACAGGAAGCAGAATACATGGAGTGATACAGAAAACTATTCACCCATTCACTACACAGAATATTCATATATATGCTGGTAATATGTAAGAAAACATTTTTGATAATGTTCCTGTAAGAATTTTTGTGAGAATTGTAAACTGTATTTTCATTTGAAGCTTAGATCCTTGGGGTCAGAGACCCAGAGAGTATTATTAGGACTCTGTAGAGGGAACCTCCGTTTTGGCATTTAGTCTTGGGCATTTAGATCCTGGAGATCTTGCTGTGCATTTCTCTCAGCTTTTAAGATCTACTCTACGTTGACCCAGAGAATGTCTTGTTTGCTGCAGTCCATCTTCGTTCCTTGAAACGCAGGACAGTTAAATTGTACCTGTGCTTTTAACAAACTTTTGATACATCAAGAAGCGCTCACACCAAACGGTGTCTTTCCTCCTATTGAGCCCATCTTCAGCAGCGAGAAGAAACAGTACTCTATGTGAGCACTTTTTTCTCCTTGTTTTAGGTAGGGGTCTCAGCATTTGGACTGATAAAAATCTTTGATATGTCACTATAACATATCAAAAGTTAGTTACAAGTACAGGTACAGGATACGGAATATTCTGCCAATTTTATACAGTGGATTACAGCTAGTGATTTGAATTACACCACTCTTCGTAGTCAATCTTGTGTGGGTCTCCCTGATCAGGTTAAAAATGTTATGGTACAATTTCCCCATGTAACTCTCTGAACAGTCTCATTTTTTGGCCATTAATACTGAAAGCTGTATCAGAGAGAGAAGAGCACAGAGGGGGCTCTCCTATTCTAGTGTGTCTTGAGCATTAAGCAATACAATTGGTCCTCCGATGCCCTCCAAGGTGAAGGAGGATAGAAGGAAACTACTGTATCTTCACCTACTATTCTTCCTCATAAAATTGTGGCAGGGTTAATACACGGCATTTCTGATTTACAGCTGCAGGTTCTATTCACTACACCTCTAGAGAAACCAGTTCAATTGTTGTTTGTCCCTAAAAAACGTCATCTGTTCTTTTGGTGTCTCATGGTAGCAAGTTGGCTGGTCATCAAGGTATCACTTAAAAGACCATGTCTCTTTTATTTGGTGGCCACCTATGAGGAAAGATATTGAGAGCTTTATTTGGGAAAGTAACTTCTTTGACCATAATAAGACATCTTTTTGCAGGTAAGACATTTATACACCCCCAAGAGACCATAAATGTATGCACTGACATTATTATTGAGTTGCCCAAATAAGCAGGGAAGGTTGAGAGATTGTGGACAGGATCTGAAAGATGGCACATTTTAACACTCTCTTGTTGATATTCTAGTAATTTTCTTCATCCAACAAGTGGTGAGACTTCACAGTGTACCAAAAAACATTGAATCTGACAGGGGTTCACAATTTTAGCCAGATTTTGCAAAGCTTTCTGTGCTAATTTAGGTTTTGTTCTATGAATCTCTGAAACAGATGTTACAGTAATATCTCCCATGTTATGTCTAAGAATTACATGATCATTGTTCTCAGTTTCTGATGTTAACAGAGATTGCTTATAAACATTCATTTTATACATGTGTGCTAAATGCATATCTAAGGTTCAAAGGTTCACCTGAAGAGGGGGCGTAATGCTACGAGCAACAGGGATTTCCTTGCTGCCTTTTCCTCACCTACAGTATGTACTAACATTGTTTGGGTCAGTTGTTATTAGAGATGAGCGAATTTTTCAAAAATTCGATTCGGCTGGTTCGCCGAATTTTCCTAAACGATTCGCTTCAATCAGAATAAATTGGTGGCGAATCGCGTTAAAAAACGGCTACTTCCGGGCTGCAGAGAGCCTGGATAGTGGTGTAAAACACTGTGCCTTGCAGTAAAATGCATAGGGAGTGGTGTTGAGCGAGGACCTCTGTGCTCGTATGCTCAGGTGCTCTGGCCGAGCACTCGAGCATAATGTTATTCAATGGGACTAAACCAGGCACCCCCAGCTCAGAAGAGGGGAGGGTGTCTGGTTAATAGAAAAAGGTCAGAATCGCGGCTTCTCCTCTTTTACTCCTTTCACTCGTAAAAGTATGCTAATTAACTGAATTTGTACGCATTAGAGCACAATGCGTACGCATTAGTGTACAAAGCATACAATGCATAGCATTAGCGTACAAATCAACATTACAGTGAATGCCAGCATTGCGCTCGAGTACACCTCGCGGACCCAAGCGTAGGCATGCTCGGCCGAACAGCGAGTTCAGCCGAGCATGCTCGCTCAACACTAATAGGAAGTCTACTGTGGTAGTGAAAGAATACTGTGAGCCAGTGTGACACGCACATAACAGGCGTCGCTCTTAGAATCTCTGCACACTAATATGTATTTGGGCAGTTAAGGGGCTAAAACTCACCAAACAACTCAAGTCTGAACTCAGCCTTACAGGTCAATGTTAGCGCCAGCTATAAAGAATCGTGCAGAGGCCCAAGATCCTACTAGAGCGCCAAAAGCGCACGCCTTTTACACCAACTCACTGATTCCACATACATTTCGACAGAACCTGTTCTATTACACGCTTATACAAGCAGAGCCCCCCAGACAGCGTGGAGATGGCAGTGGCAGCAGCATCAGCAGACTATAGAGTGGCACGACGACAGTGTGGCCAGGTGGCAGCAGCATGAGTAGGCCACAGAGTGGCAGATTGACAGACCCTGGAAGTGTCAGCAGCAGTGGAAGTAGTAGTACAATTTAGAGGCCACAGAGTGGCACAATTACCTAATTTTGACGTAGCGGCAGCTAGGAGACGGCATGCGCAGTCGGCGGCGGCAGCAGCATCAGGCCGGAGAGTGACATGATGACATACCCGGAAGAGCAGACCATAAAAAAGAATTCTCGACCTTTTGGTTAAGATCAACTGTAGCATATGTTCTTATCAGTATCGGGGCTGGTTATGCCAGCGGACAGGAACGTAAGACAGAGGAGGTGCACTGAAGGCTCCAGCTTTGCCTCAACTGTGGCAAAATGTCAGTATTGACACAGTACGCCAAGAAAGCTCAGAGTTCCATCTTGAGATCGAGCTGGCGGTCTGCACGGAGCTGAGCTACCACATGTGGGAGCCCCTGCCTCTTGCCTCCCCCATGCTCATCGCTGAGTGTCCCGGGGGCCGGAATCGTTTACTTTTAAAAATTCGAGTGTTCAAAACAAACAGGGTTTCCTGTGTACTTGAGCTATGAATAATGGAATAGGACTACAGAACGTACCAAAAATTTACGAGTGACAATTTACTAGGCCAACGAGTGGCTCCGTAACAGCAGCTGCAAGAGGCAGCAGCAGTCGGACAAATTTACTAGGCCAACGGGTGGCACCATAACAGCAGCTGCAAGAGGCAGCAGCAGTCGAATACATTTACTGGGCCACCAAGTGGCACCGTAATAGCAGCTGCAAGAGGCAGCATCATTCAAATACATTTACTAGGCCAACGAGTGGCACCGTAACAGCAGCTGCAAGAGGCAGCAGTTGAACACATTTCAAGGCCATAGAGTGGCACCGTAACAGCAGCTGCAAGAGGCAGCAGCAGTCGAATACATTTACTAGGCCAACGAGTGGCACCGTAACATCAGCTGCAAGAGGCAGCAGCAGTCGAATACATTTACTAGGCCACCGAGTGGCACCGTAACAGCAGCTGCAAGAGGCAGCAGCAGTCAAATACATTTACTAGGCCAACAAGTGGCACCGTAACAGCAGCTGCAAGAGGCAGCAGCAGTCAAATACATTTACTAGGCCACCGAGTGGCACAGTAACATCATCTGCAAGAGGCAGCAGTCGAATACAGAGTGGGAGAGGCAGCAGGAGTCGTACTAATTTTAATGAGACAGACTGGTACAGTGACATACCCTGGGAGAGGCAGCAGCAGTCATAAAAATTTAAATGCAACATACCATAGAGTGGCACAATGACATAATTTGGAGGTAGCAGCGGCTAGGACACAGCTTGTGGAGGCGGCGGCAGCAGCATGAGTAGGCCACAGAGTGGCACAATGACATAATCTGGAGGCAGCGGCAGCTAGGACACAGCGTGTGGAGGTGGCGGCAGCAGCATGAGTAGGCCACAGAGTGGCACAATGACATAATTTGCAGGTAGCGGCAGCTAGGACACAGCGTTTGGAGGCGGCGGCAGCAGCATGAGTAGGCCACAGTGGCACAATTACACAATTTGGAGGTAGCGGCAGCTAGGACACAGCGTGTGGAGGCGGCAGCAGCAGCAGCATACCGCAGAGTGGCACAATTACATAATTTGGAGGTAGTTGCAGCTAGGACACAGCGTGTGGAGGCGGCAGCATCAGGCCACAGAGTGGCATGGTGCCATAGCCTGGAGGTGACAGCAGTAGCAGCATGAGGAGACCTGATTGTTGTGGTGGCAGCAGCATCAGAAGGCTACATATTGGGTCAGTGAGTGGAGAGGTGGGTGGCAATACCAGTCACTGGTAAAGATGCTGGGTGGTAGAAGGAGCATCTGGTAGATGTGTGGCATCAGGCGGGTGGCAGCATCATAAGAGTGGCTGAGGCAGGTAGCCTGAAGAACACAGTCTCATTTGTCAAAGTTTGGGTGATGCATCATGGCTGATCTAATCTGATGCATCAGGCGTTGGTGGGTGGAAATCCTGGCTGATCCACGCCTGATTCATCTTGACAAGGGTGAGTCTTTCCACAATTTGGAAGGACAGGCGAGTTCTCCTTGGGGTAACTATGGCCCCTGCCGCACTGAACACCTGCTCTGATGCCACACTACTAGCCGGGCAGGACAGCTTCTCCAGTGCAAACTCGGCCAGTTGCGGCCACAAATCCAGTTTGGCTGCCCAGTAGTCCAGCGGATCTTCAATGTGGGGTGGCAGGGTGCTGTCCAAGTAGGCCACCACCTGCTGGTTCAGGGTCTGCTCCTGGTCTACCTGCTGCTGCTGCTGGTGAGTACTTTCCGCACTTGGCGGGTGAAGAAAACTGCTCATCAGCGACTCCAGACTCAAGTTGCTGCTGATGGAGCTGGTACTGCTCCCCCCCACCCCACAACAGCAGCCGTGGCAGTGGTACGTGAGCGCTGAGGGACCCCCCGGTCAGACCTGTTAGAGGATGGACGACGACGCAGATAGCAGCAGCCAACTGACTACATAGGATGTCTCTATAGTACTTCAGTTTGTCCTCCCTCTCAGCAGGTGAAAAAAGGCCCCCATTTTAGACCGGTAGCGAGGGTCCAAGTGGGTGCAGAGCCAGAAGTCATCCCTCTGCCGGATGGTGACTATTCGGCTGTCACTACGTAAGCAAGTGATCATGCATCGGGCCATTTGCGCAAGTGACTTGGAGGGACTCCCTGCCTCCAACTCCACTGTATACTGCCATGCTGTCTCTGGGTCATCTGCCTCATCTTCCGCATCTCCCTCTACCGTCTCTGGCTGCTCCTGCTCCACCTCTTCTGTCACCTGGGTAGAAAAAACACTAAATGCTTGTGCTCCAATGTCCTCCTCCTCCAGTTCAGCCCCCACCGGACTCATGTGGCCGTGAGATGCAGTCTCCACATCTCCAGTCCCGTGACCAGAAAGATTTTGCAGCATCTGTTCCAGGACATGAAGCAGTGGAATGACGTTGTTCATACCGTAGTCCTGGCGACTGACAAATAACGTGGCCTCCTTAAAGGGCCTGAGCAAGCGGCAGGTGTCACGCATGAGCTGCCACTGGCTGACATCAAAATTACACAGGGGGAGTACTCCTGTCCACATGGATCATTAAGAAATCGTTTATGGCCTTTCTCTGTTCGTACAGTCGGTCCAACATATGGAGGGTAGAATTCCAACGGGTGAAAACGTCACATATCAGCCTATGTTGGGGGACGCCATTCTGCCGCTGCAGCTCAAGGAGGGTGTGCTTGTAGGAATGGCTGAAGTGCATGCAAAGTTTCCTGGCCATTTTTAGAATGTTGGGTATAAGACTTGAGGAACCGTTTGACAACCAGATTAAATATGTGCGCTATGCAGGGCGCATGGCTCAGCCCTCCTTGGCGCAGCGTGGACACCATGTTATTTCCGTTATCTGTCACCATGGTTCCGATTTTCAGTTGTCGCTGAGAAAGCCAGCAATCGATTTCTTCTTTCATGACGCGGAGCAGTTCCTCCCCTGTGTGACTTCGTTCGCCCAGGCAAACCAGGCGTAAAACTGCGTGACACCGCCGTGCCCTGCACATGTGGTATGCTGGAGGAGCACTATGACTTGGCCCTGCAGTGGAGGCTGAGGTGGTGGAGAAGGAGCCGGACATTAGCGCAGGATCAGCAGTTTGACAATGAGGAGGAGAAAGTGGCGTCACCTGTTCAAGTTGCTCGTGTGGCTGGGCAGGAAGCCTTGACCGTAGTTACAACTCCACACATCGGTGCTGCCGTGCACTTTGGCAGACACCGACAGGCTCAAGGACTGGGCACTTTCTCTTCTACATATTTGTGCAGGGCTGGGACTGACTTTTTGGCAAAGAAATGACGGCTTGGGACTCTCCACCTCGGCTCGGCACAAGCCATCAGTTCTCTGAACGGTGCAGAGTCCACCAGTTGAAAAGGGAGGGACTGCAGCACGAGCAACTTGGACAGGAGCACGGTCAGCTTCTGCGCTGTAGGATGGCTTGACGCGTACTGCTGTCTCTGCAATCGCCTCGGTGAACGACTGCTGCCGTAATGAGTGGCGAGGAATAAGAGGAGGAGGAGCAGGAGCATCTGGAGCGGTACCTAATGACAGACAGCTAACTTTGGCAGAGGTGCTGGAGCCTTGACTACCTGAAATGGGATGCGTGCCACTGGCTGATGCTGCTGTTGCTGCTGCCGACTGGACCGCCACATCTGCTGCTGGCACCCTGGCCACGCTTCACTTTCTGACCACAGATTCTACATATAGCCATGTTCACCTCCTCAGGCATCTTAACAAAAAACTTCCACACCGCCGAGTAGGCGATTTTACCACCAACACTCTGCACTGACTGAGTGGTACCTCTCCTGCCTGGCTGAGCCCCTGCGCCGCTCTTTTCAAGGCTGGGAAGCATCTGAGAAGAGTGCGGTCTACCCCGTGCCCGTTTGGCTCCTGACATGCTGCCACTCCGCTGACTAACGGCCACACTACCGACTTTCTGCCTGCACCGCTGCCTGACGCGCAAGCTGTCAGTCTCGTCTGCAGATGATTATAATGATGATGAAGCCCTTGCTTCACCTGGCTCCCAAGTGCGATCGGCTACATCATCATCAACTACAGTTTGCACGTCGCTAATATCCTCCTCAACTGTCTCGGTGTACAAAGCCTGACCGCTCTCAACATCACCTCCCACTACACTCTCCTCATCAGTACTTGACCGCCTACTGGACGGAGTGGATTTATGCCCCACCTCTTGGCTTCCAAGTAGCTGCTGACTGTCCTGAAGTAGTTCGTCCTTGCTGTATAGTGTTGCAGAGCCCATAGCATATAGTACTTCTCTGGCTGAGGGAACCGAAAAGGACAGAGGCAGGTTGAGGACAGGTGAGGGCACTGGAGCTGCTCCAAGCCCATGCCAACTAAGGGTTGTGTCTGACAAACCCACCGACTCTTGGCTGGGGGTTTCAGATGTCATCTGGGAGGAAGTGGATGACCGAGTCAACCATTCAAGAACATCTGGGTTGGTGGGCAACACACGACCACTAGATGACACCGGTGGCTGTGGCCTCGCAGAGTGACCCCTAATGTCATGTCCCCTTCCTCTGCTGAGACCTGTGCCTGTTCCCGAAATATTTGTGCCACTGCCCCTCCCCTGTGAAGGGCCTGTCACCCCTCTGTCTGACATCCTGTTTGATAAAAAAATTTAAAATAAAATAAAATGAAGAATACCCCCAAAAATTATACTTTGCTCACTGCCTTGCACAACGACTTAACTATTTCTTTCAGAAATATCGTCACCTACACAGTGTGTTAACAATGGGTTACTGAACTGCACAGCACTATACACTTTGTTTATATAGCGACTGACGCTGCGACTATCGATGTAAAAGGAACGCGCCCAAAACCACGTCTTAACTCTTTTTTGGGCAATTCAACTTCACTGAGGAAGTTTGATTTTTTTTCCCAAAACACAAACCAAAATATCGCCTTTTTGGTTTTTTTTCTTTTTTTACAGCGACTGACGCTACGACTATCGATTTAAAAGGAACAAGCCCAGAACCACGTCTTAACTCTTTTTTGGGCAATTCAACTTCACTGACTACGTTAGCACAATATCACGCTTTTCTGTTTGGATGGCGAATAACGCCGCAAATAGTTATTTAAAACAAACAACCCCACAAACACAGATTCACTGTTTTTTTGGCAATTCAACTTCACTGACTACGTTAGCACAATATCACGCTTTTCTGTTTGGATGGCGAATAACGCCGCAAATAGTAATTTAAAACGAAGAACCCCACAAACACGGATTCACAGTTTTTTTGGCAATTCAACTTCACTGACTACGTTAGCACAATATCACGCTTTTCTGTTTGGATGGCGAATAACGCCGCAAATAGTAATTTAAAACGAAGAACCCCACAAACACGGATTCACAGTTTTTTTGGCAATTCAACTTCACTGACTACGTTAGCACAATATCACGCTTTTCTGTTTGGATGGTGAATAACGCAGCAAATAGTAATTTAAAACGAAGAACCCCACAAACACGGATTCACTGTTTTTTTGGCAATTCAACTTCACTGACTACGGTAGCAAATATCATGCTTTTCTGTTTGGATGGCGAATAACGCCGCAAATAGTTATTTAATACGAACAACCCACAAACACGGATTCACTGTTTTTTTGGCAATTAAACTTCACTGACTACGTTAGCACTATATCACGCTTTTCTGTTTGGATGGCGAATAATGCCGCAAATAGTTATTTAAAACGAAGAACCCCACAAACACGGATTCACAGTTTTTTTGGCAATTCAACTTCACTGACTATGTTAGCACAATATCACGCTTTTCTGTTTGGATGGCGAATAACGCCGCAACTATTTCTTTCACATTTACAAGCTGCCAATCACGGATTATATATGTTCCCCAAACACAACCCAAAAGATTTTTTTTTTTTTTTTTTATGTACCCCAAACAAGGCTCTGACCCTCTTACTGCACTGCAACAAGCGACACTAGTGGTGCTTCTTTGAATAAAGCACCCCAAAACATCCTTTAGAACAGAGTGCAGTGCTGTATAACAGGCTAACCCCTATACCCAGTCACTACTGCTCAGTGTACCAGAATAGCGATTTCACTGCCTGATAATCCCCTATGGATTCTGTCTAGAAATCGTCCCTCTCCTATCCCTGCAATTCAGATTATCTATCCCTGATCTCCTCATTTCTTTTCTTTAGTAACGTTTTTCTATCACTTGCCCTATCTCTCCTGACGTCTGTCTCTTGTCTAAAATCAATTGCAAATGGCGGATTCCAGCGCTGCAGAGCTATTTATAGGGCTGTGACATGGACCTGGTTGCTGCTAATTGGCTACATGTCTGCATGTGATCGCATTGTGGGTGTTTACTTCTTTGTCCCAGAAATCCTTCCCCCATGTCATGCCATGTGTTGGCGGCCATTTTAGGTAAAAAAAAAAAAGATCCGTTACTACGAATCGCCATGAAATTCGCTTTCGTTGCAAATCGAATTTTCTATGAAATTCGTAACGAATTCCACTTCGTCAGCTTCGATTCGCTCATCTCTAGTTGTTATATGTTAAAGGGGTTGTACAGTCCGTTCGTATTGATGACCTATCCTCAGGATAGGTCATCAATATCTGATCAGCGAGGGTTCGACATCCAGCATTCCCACTAATCAGCTGTTTGAAGAGGAAGTGGCACTCTATGCGAGCGCTGCTTCCTCTTCATTACACTGTCTTTCATCTTGGAAGTGTAGTATAAATCACTTGAATGGAGTGAGTACTTATAATTATACTATGTCACCACTACAGTGAAGATGACGCATAGTGTAATGAAGAGGAAGCTGTGCTTGCACAGAGTGCCAGCTCCTCTTCAAACACTTTATCAGTGGGGGTGTCGGGCGGGGGTGTCGGGTGTTGGACTCCCATCTATTAGATATTGGTGACCTATCCTGATGATAGGTCATCAGTATAAACAGGCTGCACAACCCCTTTAACTGCCTTGCATCTGAATCTGGGTCAGGTTATAGCTTGTCCTGGTTAATTTAGGTAGTCACTGTTGATTGCTTTGCCTTTGAAAGTCCCTGCCTTTTGCTTCCCGGTTGCTGGGGATAATGAACGCTCTGTGCTTTGATTTCCAGATACTTAGTATCTTGTACTAGTTTATTGTGTTGTGTCAGTGTATTTTGCGACCTGCTGTCAGAATTGAATTTTGTTGTTTATTATTTCCACGTGATTCTGTTTTTGTCTGTTTTTTTAGTTGATTTTGATTTGTCTTGGCTGTCTTGCTGGGTTGTACTTCAGAGCAGGGTCAGTTAAGTGTACAAGATCCTTATTTCTGTTCACTGTAATCTCCCGTCTACTCAATTGCCAGACTCCCATCCACCTTATCCATGGCCATTATTCAGTTCCTGTCATCTATCAGTGAGTTGATTTCAGTACATAGTTGTCTGCAAGTCTTCATACATGCTGTTCATACAGTATATGTTTGCCAGGAGACACCGTTAGTACACTGTTAGTACTTGGGAAAGGGAATGCTGTAAATAAAGTCTAGTTCTGTGGTCCTCTGAGCAACCAGCTTTGCTACAATATAGGAGTCAGATCTTACAGAAAGGATCCTTTTGGCCCTAAATGGTATGCATTGTGCCCTACCCAAGGATGGTGAAAGGAATTAGGTGGACACAAACGTAACTTTAAAAAAGGTGTTTTTATTGGTCTCTTTCATTGGCAAACAAGCTTATGGTTGCAACAGCCTTTTGACAGGCAATAGACTTATTGATTACAGGCTCTTAATGAGGGCATAGGCCTAGAGCTTATTCACACTGCCATAAATTTTCTTCTACGTGTGCAACAGATCAGGCAAATATAAAGAGTTCCTTTAAAAGGCAGCAATTCACTCTTTCTCTGACTTGTGCTGCACCCAACTCCTGGGTGATGACACTCTAGCTTTAGTCAGCAATGAAAGTGGTTGTATTTCTCCACATCATGCCATAACACACAATTTGTCATGGTATACACGTTCTTGCAACATAAAGTATTGCACATAATATAGTCTCTGATTCCTTCCAGGATGCATGAGCTAGGCAGTTCTTTTGTACCCCTGAGCTCCAGCCTCAACTTCTCTGTGATGTTCAGGTGCTCTGTGGTTCTATCTATGTTTTACAGTGTTCGACCCTTAAAACTTGTACCAAGCACCTCCACTTGCTAGCTGGCTTAGCTACGTGCGGGAACATTTGTTTTTGCTACTACTGGCTATGTTTCCAGCAGTATCGAGCATCAGTTCAGTACTGTACAGTATATCCACAGGGAGTCTCCCCTGTTCCCACTGCTACTTACCCAAAATGTCCATCACATTCTGCCCAAGGCATATGACTAGCACAGAGTGGAGATATAATCTTGCACACTGCCTGCGACATTTGCGATCATTAGACAGTATATTCAGAGACTTTGTACACAGGCCACTTTAGCCTCCTTAGTGCAATAAATACTTTTGTGGTACCCCAGCTGGCATTTCCTTAGTGGTACAGACCAACATAGCACATATGTAACATGTCACATTGAATATACATAAATCACAGTACTAGAGATGAGTGAAGTTCTTGAAAATTTGTTTCGGCTTCATCACGAAGCGCATTTCTTTGTAATTAGTGGACGCAATGTCGGGGAATGGCGATTGTGCTGGCCCCTGTCATTGAACTACTCCGATGGAGCGTTCATTGCTGATCGCAGCATCTGAGATGCGCATTGCAATCCAGTGAGAAAAATAAAAAAATCAATAATACTCACCTCATCCATTTGATTGAGTAGAGGCAGCCACGACCATCTTGATTAAAGATCCAGCGTGTGCGATTTCGTGCGATTTCGGCAGTTTGATTTTTCCCCCCCATTTCAGGGTAAATTGATTCATTACAACAAACCACAAGAAAATTTGGCTTTGCGGCAAATTGACTTTTCCCTGAAATTTGGATTGAAGTCCACTCAATTCATTCAACACTACACAGAACAAATAACTATTCATAAAATGTAACCTTTAAAGGGGTATTCTCATCTTAGACAATGGGGGCATATCGCTAGGATATGCCCCCATTGTCTTATAGGTGCGGGTCCCACCGCTGGGACCCGCACCTATATCCAGAACGGAGCGGGGAGCGCTGCCAGGTTTCCGGGGGTCCGGCCACCACCAGGCGCAGCTCCCCGCGCCGCTCATAGAAATGAATGGGAGCCGGGCCGTGCATGCGCGGTGCGCTCCCATTCATTTCTATGGAGCCGACGGAAGTAGCCGAGCCAGCGCTCGGCTATTTTCGGCGGCCCCATAGAAATGAATGGAGGGCGGCTGCGCATGCGCAGTGCGCCCTCATTCAGTTCGGGGACTCCGTTCTGGAAATAGGTGCGGGTCCCAGCGGTGGGACCCGCACCTATAAGACAATGGGGGCATATCCTAGCGATATGCCCCCATTGTCTAAAATGAGAATAACCCTTTAATGCAATATGGTAGTTAGATGAACTAGAGTTGTGTACCACATACAGATAATAACACTACACTGGAAAAATAAAGACCTAATCTCTATGGTGTCCCTGGACTATCAGTGCCCACCCTGACAAGGGTGTTTCCACCATCCAGAACCTAAACTGTTAGTCCCTACACCTACGGCTAAACCAGGTAAAACCCTTTACATGGGTCGACAGAGCAGCAGATTATCACAAAGGAAGCGTTCCTTCCCAAAAATCTGCTTCTCGCTGATAGAGGAGACCGTTGCATTTACATGCAGCAATCTTCTCCAGAGTATGGGGAGAAACAATCGCTAATGCCATCACTTGTCCCCATACTGACTCGTTTGCCGACAGCAGATCATGTTTACACAGCACAATCTGCTGTGGGCAATAGGTGATTTTTGTTTACACACAAACGATCAGATTACCTGATAAACGAGCATTTTGGTCGATCATTGGGTAATCGGCGGTACATTTACATGGCCAGATAATCACTAACCAGCATTCCTATGAACGTTTGTTAGCGGTTATCTTTAACATTCTCGGGTCGTGTAAAGGGCCTTTTAGAGAGAAAAAGACAGTTGCACAAAACACAGTTGAAAGCAATAGTAACTATCATATATAGAAATGGTAATGATATTGTCAAAGGGAAAACGTCCACACTATAGCTGAAAAACAAGCCAGACACCTTGTTGTCCAGTCTTGGTGCCCTCAAACCCTGGGATCTTAACCTGTGCCTCTGAACATAAAAAACCCTACTGCTGCTCCATTCCTAACTGCTTTGGATCCCCACAGAACCAGGAAGCGGCTTGGTCCCACGATGGCTGTGGCCAATCACAGGCCTCAGCAGTCACACTGTGGTGATATAGCATTCAAGCCACTGTGACTTCTTGGTCCTGAGGGGTTTTTTATGTTCAGGGACACAGGTTAAGACCGAAGGGGCTGTTGGCTCCAACATCAGATACCCCTTTAAGCACGGTTCATTAATCAGGATAAGTTAGTTAAGGTACTGGGATCACACTGCTGATACTTAGCTTGAAAGTGGTCATACGGCAACCCAAGGCATCAGTGCCAAACTGCAAAATATCTCTTTTCAGCCTCTTTATTTTAGTGCACACATCTTAAAATCCATTGTTACACTATCACAAACGACCCCTCCCCACCAGCTTCTGTAACTGGGGGACCTCTAACGGCAAGATCTATAGACCTATAACTGCAGCCAATCTATAACATTATTGCTTCAGTTATCTATCATATCTATTATTACTTTCCACAGACACAGAGGAGTGTTTGGTGTGTCACCAACCTTCTTTTAACTGCATTCCTTCTGAATGAATTACTTTCACTTATTTCAATTATCACATAAAATTCTGTGACTTCCTGGTACGTGAATATTTCTGCTGGCAATTCGGTAAGAAACAAAAAACGGTGCCAGTGCTTGGCCTCACCCTTATGGAAAATGTCAACTATGTGGCAGTGCCCTTGTCTAATTAGTGCTTGTCCTTACCATATAATGAAATAGGTATATGGCATACAATCAGGGGCATAGCTACAGGGGGCGCAGCGGTAGCAGTTGCTACCGGGCCCAGGAGCCTGAGGGGGCCAAAGACCCTTGTGCCTCATAAGAAGACACCGTTATTATAGAAAGTACTTGCTGGTCAAGTTACACCTCTGGCTGGAAAGAAGGAGTTTGACCAAGAATTTGGCATGGGGGGAGGAGCCGTTTCAATTTTTGCCTGAGGCAGAATGAAGGCTATGTGCTTCCCTGCCCCTGGCCACAAAGCACTGAGGGAAGGGGGGCCCAAGCTGAACTCTTGCACCAGGGCCTATGAGCGTTTAGCTAAGCCCCTGCATACAATCATCAGATATAATGAATATTACAGGTACTTAACCACTTCAGATCTGGGCCATTTCCCCCCTTCCTGACCAGGCCTAATTTTGCAAATCTGACATGTGTCACTTCATGTGGTAATAACTTTGGAACGCTTTTGCTTATCCAAGCGATTCTGAGATTGTTTTCTCGTGACACACTGTACTTCAAGTTAATGGTAAATCTGAGTCGATAAGTTTTAATTTTATTTATAAAAAAATCCAAAAGTTAACGAAAATTTGAAAAAATTCACTGTTTTCTAAATTTCAATCTCTGCTTTTAAGACAGATAGTGATGCCCCATAAAATCCTTTTTAATTTACATTCCCCATATATCTACTTTATGTTGGCATCATTTTGGTAGTGTCATTTTATTTTTTTAGGACAGTAGAAGGTTTAGAATTTTAGACGCAATTTTTGCAAATTTGCAAAATCAACTTTTTTAAGGACCAGTTCAGTTCTGAAGTCACTTTGTGAGGCTTACATAATAGAAACCACCCATAAATTACCCCATTTTAGAAACTACACCCCTCAAACTATTCAAAACTGGTTTTAGAAATGTTGTTAACCCTTTAAGTATTCCACAGGAATTAAAGCAAAATAGATGTGAAATTTCAAAATTTCACTTTTTTTGCAGATTTTCCATTTTAATCATTTTTTTTCCTGTAACACATCAAGGGTTAACAACAAAACAAAACTCAATATTTATTACCCCGATTCTGCAGTTTGCAGAAACACCCCACATGTGGTCGTAAACTGTTATTTGGGGATACGCCAGGGCTCAGAAGGGGAGGAGCAGAAACTGCATTTTCTAACATGGAATTTTTTGTCATGGTTTGTAAGAGTGATAACTTTTTAATTTTTTGGTGGTCTGAGCTGCTTGAGGTCTTATTTTTTGCAGGACAAGCTGTGCTTTTTATTGGCACCATTTTGGAGTACATCCGGCTTTCTGATCACTTTTTAATCTAATTTTTGGGAGGTTAACAAAAAAAACGCAGTTTAGGGGCATTTTTCTATATATTTTTTTTATTTATTTTTTTACGCTTTACACAATAAGAGCATTTTTTGAAAAAAAATCATGTTTTTGCGTTGCAATTTTTTAATGTTTTGGCATAATTTTTATTAGATTTTTTTTACGCAGTTCACTTGATGAGGTAGATCATGTGATATTTTTATAGAGCCGGTCGTTTTGGACGCGATGATACCAAATATGTCTATCTTATTTATTTATTTTTATTTGTAACATTTTTTAATGAAATATTTTGGGGAAAATTATTTTTTTATATATATATGTGATTTTTTTTTTTATAATACTCTATTTTTTTATTTTTTATTTCACACTTTGTGTCCCCCATAAGGTCATGCAAGACCTCAGGGGGACATACTATGCTGTACAGCCTCAGTGCAGGGCTGATCAGGTCTATGAGAGACCCGGCAGCTCCTGCACTCTCCCGGCCCCGGCGATCACGTGACCGCCGGGCCGGAACAGGAAGCTCAATAGCACTTCCTGATCTGTATACACGCGATCTACAAGGCAGGGACCCCTGGGAATGGTCCCTGCCTTCTCTTTAGGGTACCCTGCTGTAACTGACAGCAGTTACCCCACTGTGCAGCTGCACGATTAGTGTGCAGCTGCTATCTCTGAATGGACGTTCAGAAACATCCATTCAGAGATAGATAACCACTTCCCGGACGTTTATGTACTATGGGCAGACGGGAAGTGGTTAAGGACGTGTATGAAAACTATTTTGTTCCCACCAATGTAGTAACAATAGGGGTGTATTCACTGAATGTAGAGCCCCCACCTATGCCACTGTATGAAATAATTCTGATGTGTCACTGTGACATTCCAGAAGACCATATTGGTGAACAACCCTAAACTGGGAATGCTAGCAGGGCTGTAGCACACTCACTTTATAAAGCTATTCATGCATAAATTGTGTAATCTAGGAATCCTGAATTAAAGGGGTCCTCTAGGTTTTAAAACGGCAAACGGCACTGCTGGTGTACATTTACAGTGTTCATATCTGCCAACTATGGGGTTTTCTCTAATTGTCAGAGACAGTCCTGGCAAAGTTGAACTGTCCTGGGCTAAGAAAAACAAGGGGGGGAGGGGTAATGTAAAGACCAATAGAACTTACAGGACATATTTTAATGTATTATACAAAATAACAAAACAGCCTTGGATTTTCATCATTTGATCAAATCTCCAGCTTTGTGCTATTATATGCAATGGGCATTAATATACACTTATTGCCAAACCGTTTGGAGACTGATACAAATTTTGCTTTTCCCCAACCAAAACTCAGTGTTTTTCAATCTTTTTGACAGATGTTTGTTTCTATGGTATACTGAAGTACAATTTCATTTTTTTTAAACTTTCACTGACAAATACATCAGGTTTATGCAAAGACAATATTTCGAGTCTTGTCCCTTCTTTTTCAAGACTTCTGCAATGTGCCCTGGCATGCTGAATATCAGCTTCTGGCCAAACCCTGACAACCCATTCTTGCCTAATCAGTGCTTGGAGAGTATCACAATTTCAGTGTTTTTGTTTGTCCACCTGCAGTTTGGGGATTGACCATTCCTGGCCATAGACCCAAAATTTCAAACTTTTATTCACCAAGCCACTTAGTTATCACTTTTGCCTTGTAACATGGTGCTCCATCATGCTGGAAAAAGCATTGTTCATCACCAAATTGCTCCTGGACCTTTGGGAGAAGTTGCTCTAGGAAAAAGTTTTGATACTATTCTTTATTCTTGGCAGTGTTCTTAGGCAAAATTGTGAGTGGGCCCACCCCCTTGGCTGAGAAGCAACTCCAAGCATGAATGGTCTCAGGATGCTTTACTATTGGCCTGACACAGAAGTCATAGTAGTTCTCACCATTTCTTTTCCATGCTTCCAAAGCTTTTGCCTCCCTGTGGATGTAGATGCACTTACACCTTCCTACTGCCATTCCTGAGCAAGCTCTGTATTGGTGCTGACCTCATCCCCTAGCTGAATCCTCTTTAGAAGATAGTCCTGTCTCTTGCTGGACCTATAGCGATTGAATCTTTCTCCTTGAAGTTCTTGATTATCTCATAAATGGTTCATTTAGGTGCAATCTTACAAGCAGCAATGTATAAGCCTGTGAAGCCCTTTTAATGCAAGGCAATGATGACTGCACATGTTCTCTTGGAGGTAACCATAGTTAACAGAAGAAGACAATACTTTAAAGCACCATTGTCTTTTAAGGCAACTAGTCTGCTCATCTAATTCAATATCAGTTGCCTTATTCTCGTTAACACTTTCTCCTGGGCTAAAAGAAGGTCACTGAAATCATGTTTAGAGATGAGCGAATCTATTCGCTGCTTCGTAGATTCGTATCGAATCCTCCTTTTTTCCTACTCTGAAGGGAATCCAGATTTATTCAGATTCGCTTCGTGTTATTCATAAATGTTCTTAAAATTTTAAACGCTAACTGTACGCTACGAATGCATTCTTCTTGCCCCCCGCCGGCCCCTAGAAGCGGGAAAATGACGATACGCCCCCTAAACAGTGGGAAAAACCAGCCCGGCCCACCGGAACTAACTATTTGCACGTATAGGGAGTGAAGACTCCTCCCTCATTACTCCTCCCTCCTCTCCAGTTCAAGCCAGCGGTGAACAAGATACCACAGCATGGTGAAACAACTGCGATCAAAGTGGGGAGAGATGGTGTTTGATAGCGAGTACCCCACCTGCTTCTGACTCGATGTTCGCCGTGCCGACTAGTGCGGCAGAGGCGGCTGGAGCGTCCACTCCGCCGCGCAGGAGGAGAACAACAACACCTTCCATGTGGCAGAATCCCATCATGCCTGCATCAGTGACGGCCCACGCCCAGACCCTATGGGACTACAAGAATGCGGTGGAGGACTGGGTCATCCAAGTACTGGACCATCCGAGGCCGGGAGACCCTACACTGGAACATTGTAAGGGAACGGTCCTATGTTTTTCAGTGGAGCGAGGCTGTGGCTTCCTTACGGACGACGAGGACAGCAAGGAGTACTTTGTGGGCCGCAGGTCTGTGAAATGGCCGTACCTGCCCCAACCCTGTCACAGCCTATACGTGGGGGATCAGGTGTAATATACCCCCATGGCATCCATGAAAGGCCCCTTTGCTACCGGGGTTACCTTATTGTCTAAGCCCCTGGTACCTGCATCACCACCAGAAGTGTGGCCGGAGGAACCAGCAGGCGCAGGACGCGTGTGCTGCCTACAGGAGTCCCCAGATGGCACCCTTCATTTCATTGAGAAGCCAAAGCCACATCCGGAGCCTCTGATCCCTGGATTGCCACCACCACCACAGTCCTTTCAGCTGGGTAAGCTGACAACATCATCCTTTACTTTCCAGTCCACAGTGATCCAGTACCCATGGAAAATGAAGTCAGCAGCAGCCAGCGTTGCTGGCGCTTCTTCCCTGGGTGCAACCTTGCCTGAACCGCTGCAGCCAGAAGTCCTTACCCCTGCTGTCCTAGCAGGAGTATCCGGAAAAGTGAAGGCGCAAGTGGCTGCAGCGCTCACCAGTGTGACCACCATCCGGACAAGTCCAACTTCTGACAGAAGAGGGCAGTGGAGCTCAACCATGGCAGCCAGCTTGGCCTACAGGAGGCAGGAGCGTCCTCTAATGTCATTCTGCAGCAGTTCCAGCGAGGAGGACTTCAGGTCCCTGATTTAAAGGACACCTCTGGACCTATGGGAGCCACAACATGGACCGCACCTGACGGGTGAGAGCTAGTTGGCACTTGTTCTTAGTTTATGTTGTTTTTATTGCTCCCTGTTTCACTCTCACCCAGATGGACATGGCTTCTCAGGACGCCCCCCGAGAAGCCAAATTCCCAGTAGCGCCTAAGCGTGCCTATTTTCCTTCCCTCTCCCTTCTCAGGTTATTTGGGAGCCCCCTTTGCAAAGAGGGTTCTCTATTTGCTGCTATTTTATATTATCCATGTGGATTACATGTTACCTGTTTGGATTGCAAAATTACCTCACGTGGATTACAATTGAATTTTGAACTTTGTTCCAGTGTTTTATCATGCCAAACAGCCACGAGTCCCACATTTGCTAGCCTTCAGTGTTTGGGTCTTAAAGGGGTTGTGCACATTTGGGGGGGAGGGTCCCTCCCAGGCAGACCTGCAAAGGGAAGCATACTTTCAAGCTTCCTTGTGCTGGCTCCCGGCTTCTTCACTCCCTGGCGGTGGCTGCTCTGCTAGCTCAAGTGGTCCCCTGATGCAAAGGAAATAGGTTACCACTGTGGCCAGAGATTGGCTGCAGTGGCATCAAACAGAAACTTTATATCCAGGGAGCCAAATGGAGTAGCCAAGGCTGGGGAGCAAATGAACCGGGGGGTCTGCACTTGGAAGCAGATAAGTATGCTTCCCTTAGCTATTCTGGGCAGGAAGGGGGGTTTGCCAAAATCCCTGCCAAATTGGTATTTATCATGTAGACAAAGTTAATACAAGACATTTACTAATATTTGTATTGTCCATATTGCCTAATTTACTGGCTTGATTTATTTTCCATCTCATTATACACTGCTTGTTTCCATGATTATGACCACCCTGCAATCCAGCAGCAGTGGCCTTGCTTGCACACTATAGGAAAAGCTCTGGCTTCTCTGGTGGCCAGGACTATGGAAGCCAGCATAAGCAAACATGCGCAGCATCTCCCATCCCGGGCACTCTGTATATGGGATGCAGCTGTGGCTGTAACCCGTAACAACCTGCCGCTCCATCAAAACGGGGGAAAGGAACCTCCATTCTCATCACCAGTGGGTTCCCAGGGTTCAGACCATCAGAGATCAGTTACTTATCCCATATCCTGCCCCAGTGTTTGGACCATCAGCAATCAGCTAGTTATGCAGTACATGAAGGAGGTGTTATCAGAGATTAATAGCTTTCTATGTGTAGGTGTGTATGAAGAGATAGCTGTCAATCACTGATAGCTGTACATGAAGGAGGTGTTATCAGTAACTGATAACATTCCCTGTGAATGTGTGTACACAGAGGTAGCTGTCAGTCACTGATAGTTGTACACAGGGAAGTGTTATCAGTGTTCAATAGCATTGTCTGTAAAAAAATATATATTCATAGACAGCTGCCAGTCACTGATAGCTGTACACAGGGGATGTGTTATCAGTAATTGATAACATTCCCTGTGTAAGTGTGTATACTTAGATAGCTGTCAGTCTCTGTGTAAGTATGTATACAGAGATATGTGTGTATAGTATAGTGTAGTTGTACACGGGGGCAGTCTTAAGTATAGAAAGAACAGATGTTTAAATGTATAAATTACATATTTTAGTGAATCTATTCCCACAATATAACAATCTGCTCAATTCCTTCTGTTATATAACATGCTACATGCAAATTGTACTAAAAAAAACAAAGTTAGACCAGCCCCTCCATTATGAAGGTACAGGTGCACACTATCATGGCTGACATGCAAAAGCAGACAAACACCACATGTAGCAGCACACTGCTCCTAGCACAAAGACACATGTAAACACTGGAAAGATAGGTTTATCTGAATTGCGTTATTGCGATACTTACTATACATACAATTAGAAGCTCATTGTGCACATTTCTGATCAAAATTGTGTCAGGCCCATCTACTAATGGCAATGTGGCTTCTGTAGACAGGGACCAACACTAATAGATTTGCATCTCCTGGGCCTAAGCCTACAAAATTCAGGGCAATGTAGATACCAGCTACACTATGCTCTAATTAACAGCCTTATACATATGGACAGGAGTGCATACTCCAAATGGAGGCAACCGCTCCCCCAAATGTGCAATGCAAAAAAGTTACCCCAGCACCTCCAAATTTTTATGTGGCCTGAAAAATCAATAGTTGTTGCCAGCATGTTGCTATATAAACAGAGATGTTTAAAACTGAAATCTGTTAAAAGGACCCTAACGCGGCCACTATATGGAGAGCTTATAACATAAAGGAACTGATGGTGTCATGATTCTCAAGAAGAAGACACAGAACTCCTAGATCTGGAACCCTGGTAAGTAGACTTTTTGACATGATACTTGAACCCTAACACCAACAAAATATGCATTGTCTAAAAAGCCCACCAGCCCCACTGTTTTAACAGGGAATATATTATTTTCCTTATAGTAGTTATCAGTAAATAGTTTATCATACATTTCCTGATGATCAACTCATAAAACATTTTATACTAGGCCAATGTTTGACTTATGGAAAAATGTATGACATCTCCTCCAACACATGGACAATAAACTAAAAAATGTTTGTTCAAAGTCACAACAAACAGATTTTTCTTATTTGCGTATCACATGTTGCTATGAGTATGGGAAAGTTTATAGACATAAATTTTATTTAGATAACAATTCACCCAAATCCTTTTAAAGGTTTTTTTCCAGAGGAACATATTGTTGACTTATCCTCAGGATAAGTCACTAATATCTGATTGGCAGGGTCACTGTGATACTTGAACAGGTCATTGTGACTGCTAATTCATATTACTATATTGAGCTACAGACAAGTATTATTTGTAATTCGAGTTAAGCGAAACGCGTTTTGGATCATAGATCCGAAGTAGTTTCGTTCAAAAAATGTATGGGCTGCACGTAGGTGACATTCATTAAGTCCAAAGTCTCACAAGACTTCGGTGAAAAACTTCGGACTACAATTGTACACTTGAAAACCATTTTAAAACAGCAATCCAAAGTAGGTACCAAAGCCGACTTCAGCAGTTTTAAATGGTTTTCAAGTTGTACAATCGAATCCTAAAGTTCTTTACCAAAGTCTTGCAAGACTTTGAACTTAACAAATTTCACCTCTATGCAGCATACGGGTCTCCGTATGCAGTCAAACGAAGGTTTTAATGAACTGACTTCAGATCTATGATCCGAATTGCACTTCGCTCAACCCTACTTATAATCTTTATCATTCAATGTGGTTTTCCAATTTGTCAGTAAAAAATAATGTTGGCTGTCTGTGATTTTTAAATAGGTTGTCCAGAAAAAAGAAAAATTCAGGTTGCTTATTGGTAGGGTTCCAAAACCCAGAACCGCCTTCAATCATTGTATTCAGGCTGTGCTCGGTATAGCAGTCCAGGCCCATTCACATACTTTTGATGATGAAGTTTCAGGTGCAGTGAAGAACTTTTGATAGTGAAGACATGAAAGTAGTACAATACAATGGTGAATAAAGATGAGTGAAGTTTTGAAAAATTCGATTCGACCGATTTGCCAAACTTTGCCAAGAAATTTGATTTGTTATGGATTAATTCACCACGAAATGGTATAAATTAGGTATAGCTGTACATGACAGTGGCTTAAGGAATGTATGTAGAGGGCTGCTGCAATGAGCCTGCTCCGTACGCGGCCGTAACAGTGACAGTAGTGGTCCCATGACACAGTATGGAGGGCGTCAGCAGCAGTGATGCACACGGCAATATATGACACCTGCTTTAATACTGAGGCACACTAACTGTGTCACCAAAATAACGGATTAACCCAGAATGTCGGTGCACTGCACAACGATGCACATGGTGATACACTCTCCCTGTCTCCATACACTTTCCCGCTCCAATATTGTCCTATTAACAGTTTGCAGCAACACTGTCCCTAGCGCATGAGCGCTTGCCACATATCTCCCTATGCTCAGCTGACAGGTCAATGGTGGAGACCGCACAGGATGAGGCTTTTATAGGGCTGTGACTTGACAGGGAATGGCTACCCGCATATTAGCTGGCTGCATGGCATTATGTAACACATGCAGCCGCCATTTTAGGAAAAACTGATTTGTTACCATGGAGTGTGAGGAAATTCGGCTTCGATGCAAATCAAAATTTTCCCTATCCAAGTTCCCCTTCGGATGCTTCGATTCACTCAATACTAATGGTGAAGTATTTGAAGAACATTTAATGGTGAAAGCACAGAATTAGTGGATGATTATGATGGATATGGAAGTAGTGAGGCACTTTTGGTGGTGAAGAAACAATTAGTAGAGAACATTAGATGGTGAAGATGCAGGAGAGGTAGAGAATCTTTGATGGTGAAGATGCAGGAGTAGTGGAGAATGTTTGATGGTCAATATGCAGGATTAGTGAAGAATGATAGTGAAGATGCAGGAGTAGTGGAGAATGATGGTGAAGATGCAGGAGTAGTGGAACATGTTTGATAGTGGAAATGTAAGAGTAGTGGAATATGTTTGATGATGAAGATGCAAGAGTAGTGGAGAATGATGGTGAAAGTGTACGAGTAGTGGAGAATGTTTGATGTAGATGCAGGAGTAGCGGAGATTGTTTGATGGTGAAGATGTGAATAGAGTAGAGTGGAGAATAAATTTGTGGATTTTTAATGGTGAAGACATGGGTAAGAGAGAACTTTTAATTGTAAATACATAAATATATTGAACTAGGACAAGAAAGATGAATGACCTAGAAAAGAGCTTCTAGCTCCATCAATCTTTAGTAACAGTGAATAGTAACATTCCTCATGTGAGCACAGAGAAAACATTTAGTAGTGCCAGGCCACCATTTGCCATTTTCTTCTCAGGACATTTTTATAATAGTTGTATAGCTTCCTATATCTTGAACTGTCTGAGAAGATGGTTTTTAACAAAACTGTCAAAACACACAAAAACTGAGCATAGTCAGGTTTCAGCTTTAAAGGGGTTCTCTGGGAATAAGGAAAATGAAAATAATTAAATATTACTTTATTATAAATATATTCCCAAATACCTTTCATTAGTTATAATGGCTCGTTTTGTCTGGTGAGCAATGATTAGGAGAAACAAAATGGCCGCCATCCTATTAGTACACACAAAACCTGTCCTAATCACATTAGGACAAGTTACTTCACAACACTGAGGTAAAGAGCTGCCTCATCCTCCTCTCTGCTATGCTCGTCAGGGATTATGATCTTGAATACAGATGATAAGAACTTCAGCTGAATCTCTGTAGGAACGGAGTTCATGAGGAGACATGAAGTACAGAGAGTATAGACAGGCCAGGCTGTGGTAATGGAGACTGTATACAAGAGCTGCTGCTCATTAGCCTCACCCCATCCTCCTTTCCTGTGCCTTATCGTCTCCATTCCCCAGAGACTCACCTGTATTCAGGATCATAATCCCTGACAAGCAGAGCAGAGAGGAGGATGAGGCAGCTCTATACCTCAGTGTTGTGAAGTAACTTGTCCTCCTGTGTGATTAGGACAGGTTTTGTGCAGAATAATAGGACAGCAGCCATTTTGTTACTCCTAATGATTGCTCCCTAGACAAAACAAGCCATTATAACTAACGAAAGGTATTTGGGAATATATTAACCATAAAGTAACATTTAAGTATTTTCATTTTCTTAATTCCTGGAGAACCCCTTTAAGCAACCTTTTAAATAGACCTTCATTAAAATTGTCCTACCATTTTGCTTCTGCAGAGTGTGTAGACGTCCTTCACCTAGCTATTGGTGCTTCTAAATTTGACATGAATTTGTCAGAGCACTGCTCCTGCTTCTGATTGCTCTCTCTGCTTTCCCTCTCCCTTCTGTGTTAAAGATAGCAGCAGAGTAGTAAATGGACACAGGTTACAAGGCCTAGACATTAGAATGCTTGTGCTTTATTCCAGCTTAGGCTATGTTCACATGTGCAGTGGAGGATCCGTTAGGGGCCTCTGTTGCAGATTCCATTTCAGATATGGGGCAAAAAACACTATTTTGTGCAGTAAAATACCAGGTTTTCTAAGGGAAACCCAACAGATCCCATTATATTCCATGGGATGCTTCAGGCAATATCCATTAACATCATTTGATGTCGGTAGCATTTCCGTTATTTTCATTGTTCTGCTCCTATAACGGGGGAGATGTGTGTGAAGGGGGGATGAAATCCAGGAAAGGTCGTTCGCACAGGTTGTTGATGCTGATAAAAGCACACATAAGATTTGCATGGGGAGGGCAGAGGTATCCTGGATAGACAGATCCAAACTGTATTACTGGGAGGAATATGACTTTATGAGAAAACTCTAAAAGTAGGAGTAGGCTGCAATCTGAATATTAGGTTGAGTTAAAATAAATGAAGGAATATAGATTGCTGAGTGAAACGTAGTGCAGCTTTTTTTATTTTTTATTTGCTACAGGAAACAACTAACATATTAAAAACTGATTTTTTTTCCACGGAGAAGGTGCCCGAAGCCTTTAAATATTATGTGATTCATTAAACCTAATGCCTCTTACCCTTATGTCCCACTCACTGAGGTTCAGGTACCTGTGAATGGGGATTAGTTTGACAAGGATATCACACTAGAGAGTTCGTGGTCACTGGAATACAGCGTTCACTGTATATTCAGAGTATATATGAGAAATATATGACTGTTGTGAATCCAACTGTTGGGACCCCAGCAATCCAGAGAATGGACTTTCCTGAGTACTCTTTTTAAATTCAGCAGTATTGCACATGTTGGTCCAGCACTCCATTCATTTCAGTGGAACTGACAGGGAACCAGCCTTTTACTGAAGGGGTCGTTTTCCCAACTGAAAATCTCCATCAGCAAGCTGCAGAGGATAGTAGTTACAAAAAGTGTCTCTTTGTATGGGAGCAGATCTCAATTGTTACAATGTAATGCTTTATTACGCCCATTGTGGCACTGGAGGGGAATTAAAATGGATGTGTCACCATTAACTATCATACATACTTCATTTTGCTACTGTCCCATGATTATATTGTATGTCGGCAGTAGAGTCTTTAAACATGGCGCTCATTCTCCTCCATTTAACATAGCATATACCTGGAGACAATGTCTGCAATCAGCGAAATGGCAACCCTGCATGAATATTGGGGAGCCATTAGTTTGCCTCCACAGCATAGGAAACATAGCAAATCTCCTATATACTGCAATGTTAAATTCTAGTTAAACTCTATCATTGCAGTTTATGAAATAAGCGATCAGATGATTGCATGTTAAAGTCCCCTAGAAGAACTCTAAAAAGTGAAAACATTTAAAAAAATTTTTTATACAAAAAATACAGTATTTTTCGCTTTATAAGACGCACCCGATGATAAGACGCACCCCAGATTTTAGAGTAGGAAAATAAGAAAAAAATATTTTTCATCAGACCTCATATAAGACCCCCATAAATTTCAGGCCATCATATCAGACCCCAATATCTGCCCTCCATGTAAGACCCCCATCAGACCTCAGATCAGCCCTTTCAGACCCCCATTACACCTCAGATCAGCCCATCAGCCCCCATATCAGCCCACTGTGTCCCCATATCAGCCCACTATGCCCCCATCAGACCTCAGATCAGCCCATAAGCCCACGGTGTCCCCATATCAGCCCACTGTGCCCCCATCAGACCTCAGATCAGCCCACTGTGCCCCAATATAAACCCACTTTGCCCCATCAGACCTCAGATCAGCCCCCATATCAGCCCAACGTTGCCCCCATATCAGCCCACTGTGCCCCCATCAGACCTCAGATCAGCCCACTGTGCCCCCATATCAGCCCACTCTGCCCCCATCAGACCTCAGATCAGCCCCCATATCAGCCCACCTTTGCCCCCCCATATCAGCCCACTGTGCCCCCATCAGACCTCAGATCAGCCCCATATCAGCAGAAAATTTGCCCCCATATCAGCCCACTCTGCCCCCATCAGACCTCAGATCAGCCCACTGTGCCCCATCAGACCTCAGATCAGCCCCATAAGAGTAAAATAAAAAACTGTCTTACCTCTCCTGTGCAGCGGCTCCGCTAGGAGTCCGGCGCTCCTCTGTCTTCTCCTTCCGGCGCTACACTGTCGCCTGACTGCATGAAGCGTCAGGTCAGAGTGCGTGCACTACATCCTGACGCTGTACGAACTCAGGACAGTGCAGCACCGGCAGGAGAAGACACAGGAGTACTGGACTCGGAGCGGAGCTGCAGCGCAGGAGGGTGAGTATGTTTCCCCACTCCCGGCACCTATTACATACTAGTGAGCACTTCCATAATGGAAGTGTTCACTAGTATTCGCTTTATAAGACGCACGGCCATTTCCCCCTACTTTTTGTAAACAAAATAATGATCATAGACAAAACAAAACACTGTGTCCCAAAACACTCATACTATTAAATATATTTATCTCATACTGTTATGGGGGAAAAAAAATGATTGACTCATTTCTTCACCTCTCCAAAAAGTGATCATTGAAAAAAAATTTTTTTCCAGATTCCCACTATACTATATGCAATATTAAATGATGCCATTAGAAAGTACAACTTATCCCACAAAAATACAAGCCTTCATACAGTTATGTGAACGAAAGAATAAAAAAGTTATGGCTCCAAGAAGGAGTAGAAATAGAAATGTGAAAAATGAAAAATTATCGGGTAATGAATAGAGATGAGCGAGTAGTGTTCGATCGAGCTGGTATTCGATCGAATACTACGCTATTTGGTGTACTCGATTTCGTTCGAGTATAACGGCGATGGCGCACTTAGAATTCATTTCCCCTCCCACCTTCCCTGGCGCTCTTTTTCCACCAATCACCATGCAGGGGGGGTATGACAGGCACGCTGAGCACGCTGGCAGCGCGAAAACGGCGTCTACATGCATTGGCTGGAAAAACCATGTGACCTCGAATATTAAAAACTCAGCTCTTCCTGCTCGTACGCATATGCTGCGTGAACTTAGTCAGGGACAGAGGCTGGAGAAGGGAGAGACAGGTTTTAGCTGTTGGACAGGCAGGAGCGTGATTAAAAGCCCTTATCAGGGCTACTATAGTGCAGTACAGTGATAGCTTTACTACAATATAGACTTTACAGAGAACGGCTGCTGTATTCAGGGATAGCTGCTGGAGTAGGGACAGAGGGGCATTAGTGGTGTATTAGGTGCTCTGCTACATACCAAACTATATTTGGCACTACTGCTGTGTACCTTGAACTATAAAATATATAGCCTTATAATTGGCAACTGTACAGTGCGTTCTCTTGCAAACTAATTTAAATACCTGGTGTAAATACCCACCGTCTGAACAGTTAGTACACGGCTGTGTACCTTGAACTATAAAATATATAGGCCTTATAATTGGCAACTGTACTGGTGCGTTCTCTTGCAAAATTATTTAAATACCTGGTGTTAATACCCCACCGTCTGAAAAGTTAGTACACGGCTGTGTACCTTGAACTATAAAATATATAGGCCTTATAATTGGCAACTGTACTGTGCGTTCTCTTGCAAAATTATTTAAATACCTGGTGTTTATACCCACCGTCTGAAAAGTTAGTACACGGCTGTGTACCTTGAACTATAAAATATATAGGCCTTATAATTGGCAACTGTACTGTGCGTTCTCTTGCAAAATTATTTAAATACCTGGTGTTAATACCCACCGTCTGAAAAGTTAGTACACGGCTGTGTACCTTGAACTATAAAATATATATAGGCCTTAATAATTGGCAACTGTACTGTGCGTTCTCTTGCAAAATTATTTAAATACCTGGTGTTAATACCCACCGTCTGAAAAGTTAGTACACGGCTGTGTACCTTGAACTATAAATATATATAGGCCTTATAATTGGCAACTGTACTGTGCGTTCTCTTGCAAAATTATTTAAATACCTGGTGTTTATACCCACCGTCTGAAAAGTTAGTACACGGCTGTGTTACCTTGAACTATAAAATATACAGGCCTTATACTAGGCAACTGTACTGTGCGTTCTCTTGCAAAATTATTTAAATACCTGGTGTTTATACCACCGTCTGAAAGTTAGTACACGGCTGTGTACCTGAACTATAAAATATATAGGCCTTATAATTGGCAACTGTACTTGTGCGTTCTCTTGCAAAATTATTTAAATACCTGGTGTTTATACCCACCGTCTGAACAGTTAGTACACGGCTGTGTACCTTGAACTATAAAATATATAGGCCTTAATACTAGGCAACTGTACTGTGCGTTCTCTTGCAAATTATTTAAATACCTGGTGTTTATACCCACCGTCTGAAAAGTTAGTACAACGGCTGTGTACCTTGAACTATAAAATATATAGGCCTTATAATTGGCAACTGTACTGTGCGTTCTCTTGCAAAAATTATTTAAATACCTGGTGTTTATACCCACCGTCTGAAAAGTTAGTACACGGCTGTGTACCTTGAACTATAAAATATATAGGCCTTATACTAGGCAACTGTACTGTGGCGTTCTCTTGCAAAATTATTTTAAATACCTGGTGTTTATACCCACCGTCTGAAAAGTTAGTACACGGCTGTGGTACCTTGAACTTATGAAAATATAATAGGCCCTTATATTGGCAACTGTACTGGTGGCGTTCTCTTGCAAAATTATTTAGAATACCTGGTGTTTTATCACCCACCGTCCTCGAAAAAGGTTAGTATACGGCTTGGTACCTTGACTATACAATATTATAGGCCTTATAATTGGCAACTGTACTGTGCGTTCTCTTTGCAAAAATTATTTAAATACCTCAGTGTTAAATACCCGACCGCCGTCTGAACAGTTAGTACAACGGCTTGGGTACCTTGAACTATAAAATATATAGGCCTTTACTAGCCCACTTGAGGCAACCTTGTACTCCGTGCGTTCTCTTCGCAAAATTATTTAAATACCTGGTGTTCATTACCCACCGCTGCCAAACAGTTAGTAACCAACGGCTGTTGTACCCTTGAACTGATAAAAATATATAGGCCTTATAATTGGCAACTGTACTGTGCGTTCTCCTGTTGCAAAATTATTTAAATACCTGGTGTTTAATTACCCAGCCGTCTGAAAAGTTAGTACACGGCTGTGTACCTTGAACTATAAAATATATATAGGCCTTATAATTGGCAACTGTACTGTGCGTTCTCTTGCAAAATTATTTAAATACCTGGTGTTTATACCCACCGTCTGAAAAGTTAGTACACGGCTGTGTACCTTGAACTATAAAATATATAGGCCTTATAATTGGCAACTGTACTGTGCGTTCTCTTGCAAAATTATTT